>RSEF01000031.1:4144541-4173813 GCA_003993805.1 Himantopus leucocephalus
ATTTTTTTTTTTTTTTTTTTAGTCATTAAACACAATTATGCATGTCAGAGTCAAAAGCCAGAAGACATAAAAAAAAAAATCACCATTTTAGATAGAACCATGAAAGAGACAAGTTAAACGTGGACAAGATTAGATTTGCAGCTCATCTGCTTTCATAGGAAGATTTGCTCATGTATATGTTTTTGAAATGCCTTTCCTAGAAGAAGTGCTTAGAATTTTGAAATCTAGGTGGGAAACAAGAAAGAAGTTATACATAACCACCACCAGGAGCATATATTTAATGCAAAAAAATAAGCATTCCCTTTAATAACAAGCAACTCAAGCTTGTTTCATGCATTAATAGTGGACTGACTTTCCAGCACAGGCAAAGGGGTTCTGCATTTAAGGGACAGCTCTAGCAATCAGGAGTTTTTAGTTTCTGTATTTTTACAGAAGCGGGGGGGGGGAACACCAAAAGGATAGGCTCAGGTGTTTTTTAAATATTCCTAAGTGTTTATAAAAACACAAATTTAAGTTCAGAAAGAATCTGATTCCCAGACATCTAATTATAAATAAGAAAACAAAAATCACAAAGCAAAAAACCACAGTTTTGTTGTGCAACATGAGTATAATCACTTAACAGTTTGGGGTTGATTTTGCTCAATGAGGGTTAACACTTCATTCAGTCATTTAACTACCAGATTTTTTTCAAAAATATTCATTCAAATCTTGCAAGTGTTTTTCCTCAGCACCCAAAATCAAAACCAGTAAAGCTGAACAGGTCTAAAAACCAAGGAACAGCCTTGTCCAAAAAGCTTCCCATCACAATCTAAAGCCTAGAGTTAAATTAGTCATATCTAATAGCATTTGTTCCAAACTATTCCAAATTATTAATAAACTCTGCCTTCCGTGATCAAGTTCACTTGAAGCTGAAAACTTGTAAGACAGCTGTCTGTTCTGGTGGATGACAAGCTGGACATGAGCCAGCAATGTGTGCTCACAGCCCAGAAAGCCAATCACATCCTGGCCTGCACCAAAAGAAGCATGGCCAGCTGGTCAAGGGACACAATTCTGCTCCTCTGCTCTACTCTGGTGAGACCCACGTGCAGTGCTGTGTCCAGCTCTGGAGCCCTCAGCGCAGGAAAGACATGGACCTGTTGGAGTGGGTCCAGCAGAGGGCAACAAAAATGATCAGAGGGCTGGAACACCTCTGCTGGGAGGACAGGCAGAGAGAGTTGGGATTATTCAGCCCAGAGAAGAGAAGACTCTGGGGAGACCTGATACCCCCTTCCAGTACTTAAAGGGGGCCCACAAGAAAGCTCCAGGGCGAAGCTCCAGGGAAACCGTATTGCAGCCTTTCATCACTTAAAAGGGCCTTATAAAAGAAAGATGGGGACACACTTTTTAGCAGGGCCTATAGCGATGGGACAAGGAGTAATGGTTTTAAATAAAAGAGGAGAGATACAGGCTACATATAAGGAAGACATTTTTTTACCGTCAGGGTGGCGAAACACTGGCCCAGGTTGCCCAGAGAGGTGGTAGATGCCCCATCCCTGGAAACATTCAAGGTCAGGTTGGACGGTGCTCTGAGCAACCTCATCTAGTTGAAGATGTCCCTGCTTATTGCAGGGGGGTTGGACTAGATAGCCTTTAAAGGTCCCTTCCAACCCAGACTGTTCTATGATTCTCATTATTGCCAAAGTAAAATCAACTTTGGAAGCTTAAAGAACCATTTTTCCTTTTATCATATACACTGGCAGTTGAAGAAAAATAGGACAAGTGCTTAGACTTAGTCTCCTAATCACACAAAGGTTCCACACAAGCAAGATCCAAAGAAAAAATTACAAATCTGATGTATGACGACCTACCTCATTGATCATTTCTATTTCTCTAAAGGTCAGTCTGTCCAGCCAGTCCACTTTCACCATGTGACCTTGCCGATGAGACTTGGTAAGCTGCATGAAAAGACACAATGATAACATTTAAATTACTTGGAGCTAGAAAAAGAATATAAAAGTTACAATTTAACAGAGACACTACCATGAAATGAGGGGGAAAAATAAAGGAACTGGGAAAAATGCTTGTACAGTACACACACAGTAGACTCTTGTAAACAGCTAAGCCATGCCATAAAAATAATTCTATCTAAAACACCAGTCATGGCAAAGACCGAGAACACATGCCAATCACATCACCTTTCCATTTTTAACACATTAAAAACAGGAACCTATTTTTTAAGCGAATTCACATAACAAAGATACTTCACTTTTGGGGTTACTAAGTGTCATCTAGTAAAACTTACTAAGCCAAAGAAAAAGAACATATTTCAAGAACTATCCAAACTGAGTAATTCTGCCCTTGTTAGCCTTACCTAAACAAGCTTTCAGATTGGGACTTACATATCACAAAAGGTCAGCTGAAGACTTACAGCAAGTCATAGAGAGCTTGCTCCCCTTCCTTTTAAGTCATCTGAAAAGTAGCTCAATTGCCACACCTACATCTATGTATTGCTGTAAAAACAGTGAGGAAGTTGAGCTGTTTAAAGGGCTACCTAACAGTAGAAGAGGGTGAGAAAAGGTAAGATATGAGCCATAGTACCTGTAGTTTCAGATGCATTGACACACAATAGTTTACGAAAAATTCAACAGAAGACCCCAGGATGCAGAGCCATGGCTTCTTCATCAGTAGCAATTTTATAAGAAACACTCATGTGTTTTGTAAGAGCATAACTATACGGCACCTCAACGTGAAATGAGAGGCTTGCCACAGTATCAGTTATTTACAGTAAAAGGATGCAACTCCTCCAGCATCCAGTCATTGCTTTTATACAAATTCCCTACAATAATAAATACCACACACAAACTCAGAAGCATGTCAAGCAAACAAAAAGCTATCTTTTAGATGGAGAAAAGGTCCTTCAGCAAGCTCTTCTCAGAAATTACTTATTACCCAGAGGACTCTAATTTGGCCTCTGGTATCAGACATCAATCAGTAGCATGACACTTACAAATGATAAGTCTGTCCAACAGACAAACAGAAAAATAAAAAAAAACTAGGAATAACAAAGTCCACACAAACTCAACTCGTATTTAATTAGCCCTAGTCCTCTTACCTATATTTAAACATACCCTCACATACAGAAGCATCAGGAGGCATTCAGCAACTGATGAGTAAGTCATAGAAAAACTGAAGCTGTTTGTATTCAAACAATGGCTATTTACGAATGATAAATCACAAGAACCTCATCTGCTGTGTAAACAGCTGTGCAAATGAAAACTCTCATAGACACGCTACCCAGAAACCCTATTCACTTCGCGAGCAACTGATAGTAAAATGTTTTTATAAATGAACACAACAAAGTATCAGTGAAAACATTCTCATCTTTTCAGAAATTAGTATCTCCCCAAACAGGTTTCAGAAGAGAACACGATGGCAGTGACATTATCAGGTTTTTACTAGCCGTTAACGAGAATTCTCAATTGGAATGTGAAAGGAGAATCCCCTCCTCCTCCTCAGATGCTTGGAGCCATCATCTCCCATATGCCAAAAGAACGGGCTAGAACAGACCCAGGTATTTCGAGACTGAAATGCTCTAGCTTATTTGTATTTCTTGAGCTAGGGAGCAGAAGGGAGTGAAGGGAACAGGACAAAAAACACTGGACACTGGTAGGGTGTGGTCATGTTTGCGTAACAGAACTGACATGAAATGGAAAGCCTACATTCTAAAATCCTTTCTCAGAGACCCACTGCCTACATCACGTAATCATTTGATGAACTATAAACAAGCCCTTATATTTTAGTGTCTGTCTGCAGTGCCTCCTCAGGCTAGAGGGGATTTATTCTACTATGATCAAGAAATTGGGCACCACCGCTGGCAGAAAGCTTTAATGAGTTTCCCATTATAAAGTCAAGGTGAACTAGACTAATAGAAGACTGACCCTAAATGAAAGTTGGTTTATTGCGGTGATAAATCTCTAGATGAGAAAACGGACATATTTATGGCACTGGACCCATCTTTCACTTGCCGTTTTACAAAGATGAGGATGAAACCTAGGACACCAAGATTAAGAAGAAAGTATACTAAGTGGGTTGAACCATTAGGCAAGCTTAGGGCAAGTTTAGCTGATGAATCAGAGAGGTCAGGTACTCAAATAGTTCGAGAACTAACATTTACTGATCAATTCCAGAAGTAGTTTTGATGGCAAAAATACACTCCGCCATCAAGCTGGGAGAAGAAATACTGATATACACATATATACGTGAGCTTAAATGAATGAAACTTTGGTTATTTTTTTGCAGTTCTACTAAAATCCTTTCTAACATGTATGTCATACACACCTGAATGCTACACCAGAGAGCTTTAAATCTGAAGGATGGCTACTGAAAGAAACTAGACTGTCCTCACAAGTTACTGTTAGGAGCTGCTGTTATTGAATTTGATGGAATTTTGGCTTCAAGCATCTTCAAGGCATGCTTACATTTTCAATCTTTACAGGGAATTAGGATGTTAAGCTTTTAGAACAGAATGGTATGTATATTAAAAGGTATTTGTATGTCCCCTTTTAAAAAATACTTCAGAAGCAAATGAGTATGATCTCGTTTACTTATTTGTATAAGTCCTGTGAAATATCTAAACAATCAAAGGAAGATAGTTTTCACATGAAAAAACATGAGAAGCCTGTCTTCATTAAAGCTTGTCTTCATTTCACTCCAGTGAAAGTGAAAGCTTTTCACATACATCTTAAAGCTTACTTGCTATTCCGTTACCTTTGCCAAGCGGCTCATTTGATCTTCAGAGACTGTGCTGCTGGTTCTCCCAGGAGTTTTGGTGGGCTCTGAGCCGTCAGCTTCTACGTTGGGCCAGACTTTCAAATCATGCATTCCTTGACGAAACATACTGCAGGGAAAAACGCAGAATCGCTTCAGTAAATTCAAAATAATACAGCTGTCAGGAATCAAAGTACATCAGCAGCTACAAGAAAATGAAGTAGCTTCCTTTGCCAAACCTACAAACATGCACTGCGATGCATAATTTAACTGAACTGCAGAAGTGCCTTGCACCTCATGCCCTCCACAGCCTTCATTTTTATTGGCACACAGAGTTTAGAAGAAAATGAGGAAGTCTGAGATAACTTATTTGGCAAGTAGAAGAAAAATGGGTAATTCCCAAAGTCAGTGGGCTGGTACAAATGCAAACTGAGGATGGAGCCTGACCTTCATAGTTTTATTGTTTGTAATGAAGCAGAAAGTATTCCTCTTGACTTGCAAGTTATAATACGACTTTAGGTCTGCCAGTCTGAAAAAAAAGAAATCAACTAAAAACACACCTAAGTTTCATTTGAAGGTCAACTGATATAAACCAGCCTTCTGAGCTGCCAAATAAAAAGAAAACAAGAACCCCACACACATACACAGCCCTCAACCTTCAACACACCATTTTCTCCATCTCCGCTTGAAATTGAATTGGTAACTGAAACTGCAGTGAACAGAACTTTGCAGGGTAACTGACCACACATTTTCTCTGCAAAACCCTGCTTCCCTTGCATATTTGTACTGACCCACGTATAAAAGATGCTCCAAGAAATCAAGTGCATCACTTGTTGCCAATAAGAGCTGATCACTTAACTCTAACAGCTTCAGGTAAATAGAATTGGAAGGAACACTTTAAAAAGTCAAACATTAAAAATGAGAAATACCAACTAGAAGGACCATCTGACCTTGAATTTACACGTCACTTTGTGGAATACTATTACAAGGGTTTCCACTTACAAGTAAAGATAATTTACAAACAATTTCAATATTATTTGTTGCTTTCTGTCCATCTACTTCCCCCAGGACCCACATGCTGGAAATAGAAGTAAATTTCACTTATAGATTTTATCTTCTTCCAGGAACTATGCTCTAACACTTTAGAAACTACCAGCAGCCTTTGGGGCACAGTCCAGCTGACCCAGTTCAATTTTCTGCCCTATGACAATGTCAATGTAGTATCTTCAATGAGAGAGACACAACCCCTCTCTACAGTCATTTTCTGCATTCAAGCATGACTAAAACAGCTTTCTTAGTGTTAAACTAAACTTTTCCTGCACTTCAGTTTAGCCTTATTACTTCTCATCCACTGAGAAGACAAAAAAGGCTATTTCTCCTCATTCTCCAACACTACCTATGACGCTAGAAAAGCATTCCTATAGCCTTTTCTTCAGCCTCACTAGTCTTTACTCCTCCTCCATCACACCCATTTGCTGGACATTCAGTAATATGGACTCCCTTAGACTCCCAGTAGTCAGCAACTTACTTAAAGTCAGTTATATAGAACTGAACATATCCCAGCCAAGTAGACAAGTATGGAAAAGGGGGATACAACATTGTCCCTGATGCGCATACTTACAAACTGTTCAATGTTGTTCAATTCAATGTTGTTTGCACATTTCACAAGGCCATCACAATGCTGAACCACGCAAAACTCAAGATTCACTCTTAAAGACAAATCTTTTCCTTTATTTTACTGGGCAGCTGCACCCCATTCTATATTTGACTACCATCAACTGCAAAAAGTACCACTGCCTTATACTTTTCCTTAAACTGCATCCTATTTTTTTCAGTCCCCTTTGCACTTACTCAAGATCCTTTTGATGTATTGTCACCTAGCACACTTGTAATACTTCCCATCTTAGTGTTACCATCCACAAATTTACTAAACCACCCTGTACTGGATCACAGATTATTAATTTTGAAAACTGATTTACTGAGTTATACTTTATTTGTTATAAATAATACTGCATTAGCAATGCAACTGCAAGCCAATTAAATCAATTATGTTAACAGTACTGGCATCCATGCATTACAAAAGTATAATTATGAAGTGATTTCAGCATTTGCTGCCTTAAAATCCAAGTTCACAGATCTAAAAAAAAGCCTAAATTTTGGTATGATAAGACAGAACACTTTTTTTTTTTTTACAACACTATAGCATGTATGAAGTTACACTTAGGAGGAAACAGAGTAAATTATCTGTGAATCAGATTTTTCAAGCATGAACTGTTAACCTGTTTTTAAAAAAGTTTTTAAAAAGTCTTTTGTAACCTCTGCTACTTTACTATTCACAAGTGAGCTTCAAATCTGTACCATAGAAGACAAAGCAGTATACCCATATTTCCCAAAGAGCGAGACCGTTGTTCCTCCCACAGGAACTGCTTTACCAGGTCCATATACATCCCAGATGGTCAGAGCCACCTGTGCATTGCGAGGCAAGTCTGGATACTTCACAGGCAGTTTCAGCCATTCATTCCAGCTGCAGAGAGATACCTTTTATTAGTTGCAAAGCTTTAGAATTCAAGTTACTCTGTATTAGTTCATACAACCCAGATTCTCCTTAGAATATGAATTTCTAAGGGCAGATGGACTATTTTCCTTTGGGTTTTGACCATTCAAATACTTGTCTTGAGCATGATTAAAAGGCTAGAGACCAAAGGAAAAATACTCTGGCTTGATCTCTATCCAGTAAACAGTACGAAAACGTGCTAGTCCAGGCCCCAGAAGTTATTTAGGTAGGGAGGCATGCCCAAACACACAAGCAACAATTTTATCACTTACCCATTACACAAAAAGGTTGGTTTTGTGCTGTCAGGGTAACACTTAATAACCGTACAGAGACTTGCAGAAACATAAGTTATTTGAAGAAGACAACAGAAAACATATCTTTCTGACACAAAAAAAACCCATATGGATTTATTTATATAACTTGATGCCCCAGTAACTAAGAGGAATATGAAATAAAAGACAGTCACTTACTTCCACCTAGTGCTAAAAGCTTTGTAGGAAGTTCTAACCGGAAGAGCAAGAGGCTTCCCTTCTGCAAACACCTGACAAGTTACATACAAGTCAGAGCAAGTTTCTTGATACAGTCCTGAGAACTTCAGCATTGGATCTTCTAGAAGAGCTTTGTAACTCTTCTGTTCTCTTTTCCCCTCCAGACTTCCTCTATGTGGGGAGCAAAAAAAGAAAAAAANAAAAAAAAAAAAAAAAAAAAAAGGGGGGGGGGGGGGGGGAGAGAGAGAGAAAAAATAAACAAGCTACAATTTACTTTATCCACAGTAAAAATCCTAATTTAT
The DNA here is from genome assembly GCA_003993805.1 of Himantopus leucocephalus. Classification (NCBI taxonomy): domain Eukaryota; kingdom Metazoa; phylum Chordata; class Aves; order Charadriiformes; family Recurvirostridae; genus Himantopus; species Himantopus leucocephalus. The sequence continues at coordinate 4,152,632 of RSEF01000031.1, forward strand.
TTCCATAGCTTGTATTTAGATAACCCAGTACCGAGGCTACCCTCACTTTGCATTACTAGTCAGTAGTGAAATCCAAATATTGGAGAGGAATTCAGGATGTGAAGTAATGAACAAATACAGAATTTATTGTTATACTGATTGGGGGCGGGGGGGGGAGCAGGGAAGGGAAGAATTACTTGTTTGTCTTTTCAATGGAGATAACTTCTAGTACAACCTGTAGATGCTCAGACAGCATCAAATGAGGTACCCTAAGCAGGGCAACAATGACATGACATATGCTGCTATTATTAAAAAAACAAAACAAACATCAGCATACATGTGCTCCAAATACTACTTGGGAAAAAAAAGAAGAAACGTGGTAAGAAAAGCCTTATTTTAAGCTGTATGAAACGTGAAACATATGACTGGCTTTGGATGCCAACCACCTCTGAAATCAACAACAATTTGCAGAATGCTAGTGTTAGAGCAGATTGATGGAATTTCTCAGGCCTCAGCTACACCACGATGAAAAGAATCATGCATATTAAATATCTGACTGTGGATGCAAGCGTGAAAACAAAAAATGTAGTTGTGGTGGTGATGGGAAAACATGCAAATTCAATCTTCCAGCGAACAAAAATCTTATCAGTATCACAAAACCACTTTGGAGTACACAGACAAGTTTCTTGCAAGAAAGCAGCATATCACATTCCAGGATGACACACACTCTGATGCCCCAAAAAATGCTAGTTATACTTTTTTTAGACAGAATGAACTAGCAAAGGGGACACACACATCTGACTTCAGATACCATCTTCCATTCAGAAGTTAAACAACCTCAGAATATGCTTTCCCAAGTTAGTTTTCCAAAAAAAGTGCAAGACACTTTAAAGTAGCAGCATTAGGTATACTACATTTTAAAGCCAGTGTAAAGCTTACAACAATGTTTACAAAGTAAACATCCCACTGCTGCGATGCAGAAGAGCCTCAAAACTTAAAAAATGAGCCAGCAAATACATCAGCGTGGGATAACCACAGCTTCAACAAGAGAGCTTGCATACACCCACATAGGAACATACTTACATGTTGCAGCACCTACAACAGAAAACCCGACTAAAAGCAACTTGCTTTTGAAGGAGCATGCAAACAAGTAGGAAAAAGACCGTGGCCAGTTTATACCCTTCCCCTAACACTGAGGGGTGACACCGGCAGGTGAAAGGTTACCAGAGACATTAGCGCTGAACTGACCATCAATCTTTGCTTCAAAGCACCGCCCTGTACTGCAGGACCTAAGGCCACGAACGCCGGTAGCTCGCCACCCCGGCCCTGCCGCCGCCGCGGCCCCTCGCCGGTCCCGCTCGCCGGCGGGGGACGCTGACAGGGACGCGGCCGCGCTGCCTCCGCCCGGGGAAGCCGGCGACGGCGGCATCCAGGAGCTCCCGGCGCTGCCGAGGGCAGACAGAGCCAGCACCGCGGCGGAACCGGGCTCCGGCGGGGAAGCCAGGCCTCGGGACCCAGCGCGGCTCCGGTGAGCGGGCGGCCCGGCCTCCCCCGAGCCGGAGGGGACCGGCCCGCTTGCCACACAGCCCCGGCCTCCCGCAGCGGGGGGACGCCGCAAGCCCCGGTCCCCCTCACTCACATCTTCAGCTGCACGTTGATGTCCAGGTCGCAGCTATAAACATAATAAAGCTTCTCGGTCTCGCCCATGGCTGCCGCTGCCGGTCCCCGCCCGCCGCCTCAGCGGCGCCCGAGCCCTCCACAGCAGCCCGCGGGCACGAGCGCCGGCCGTCCCGCCGCCTGGGCCCCGCCGCCCTCTGAGCATGCGCCACGGCCGCCATCTCGCTTAAGGGAGGAAGGAGAGTGGGGGGGGTAGGCCACCGCCTCTCGCTGAACGGCCCTTTACCAAAATGGCCGCCAGCCTGAGTCAGCCGAGTGGGCGGCCCCAAGATGGCTGCGCCCACGCCTCTCTCTCACCAGCATGGCTGCCCCCGGCTGTACGGCACGCAAGATGGCCGCTGCCCTGAGGGGCATGGCAAGATGGCTGCTGCCGCAGCTGGGTGTGAGGTGGCTGCCTGTGCCGCCTGAGGGCAGAGACGGGTGGGGGGCGCGGTAGCAGCCTCCAGGGGGATGTGTCTGAAGGGGCCAAGGCTCTGCCTGCTGCTCAGTTTTCCAACGGTTTACCTCGATTTCACACTCGTTCCTCAGGCTGCGATTCTTTGTGTGGCAGCCAGATCCCTCATCTCCAAAACCCTTCAGTGCCCTGGAAGGTGGGTGCTGCTTCTGTGAGACTTATGGACTGTATGCGGTATGTTTTTCCAGGGGTAACCACACACTGGGTAATTTTAGAATTCATGATTCTTGCTTTACCTTACTGACAGCTCTGAAGAAGGCCGAGTAGAAATGGCTGTTGTCTTCTGCCACCACACAGCGAACACTGCGCAGGATGCGGACATTAGGGGTTGATCGCTGAATTCATTGTGGTGATTTTATCATGAGTCTCGCCACGCTTACTTTGGGGGTATTCTTTGCTCATTTGTTATGTTTTTCCTGAAGCTTCAGCTGCCAGCAGCAGTAGGTGATCAGCAATCATCACCTAACAGAAAACAAAATTGTAAAATATATGCACAGAATGACTCTATATCTGACACAGGCAACAGAAAAGCACTCATGACTTACATATTGTAAATAATGGTGTGATTTTAAACAATCCTTAATGTTTTGAAGGTTAATGATTGCAGGCACCTTCAAGTAACAAAAATATACACGTCGTTACAACCCTATGCTTATTCTATGTAGGCCAAGCAGCGAGGGCTGACTAAATAGGAGGTTTTTTAGGTGTTTTATCATCCACCACAGCCGCTGTTCTTTTCAGGGCTGCTAAATGTAAGTGTAAAAAGTGCAGTTTTGGTGTAGCTGGCTGTATGTGCGGCAGCGCTAGTCCTGAGGAAGCATCGGGAGAGGTGCTCTCTCCCAGCATGTGCTGCTCGTGTTAAAAAAAAAAAAAAAAAGTTAATTGTCGTTTGGTGCCAGCACGTTCTCCTCCATTTTCACAGCAAGAACCATTAATGGGTGGACGTGGAAGGACATGTCTTCAGCTAGTCCTTTCCTCTTGCGTGTCAGCAGCAATGGGGCAAGAGGCTGAAGCAGGGGAGGAACCCTTCCTTAATGAAAGAAGGACTATTTCACCTCAGTGCTATTATTTTTCCCCTCAGATGTTGTGACCAGGAGGTCTTTTTTTTTTCCTTTTTGTCAAAAAAACTAGGAAATTATAGAAGACCGTGACCCAAAATGATATATCCCTAAAATGAAGCCTTTGCTTTCCAGCACTGCCAAGCTGTCATGTCATGAGTGCAAAATGTAATTTAAATGTAATTAAATTAAGAAATTCCTTTGCACAGATGATGTTAAAATAACTTTTTTCCAAAAAAAGTAATTTCCATCCAGCTTTCTCTATCTTAATTTGTCACTTTTTTATCATATTTACAGTTTCTACAGCTCTGGCAGCTGCCATTCATTTATTGCCTGCCTTCTAGTTTTTGATGGCTTCTGTTTGTTTGTGAGTTTGGTTCCAGCCAAGTTTTTTCATAAAATCTCTGCTTTCCATAACAAAGATAAACAAACATATTGCTCTTGTTGGCTGTGGAGAAAAAGTAAACCAGGAAAGTGTAAAAATTTAGAAGACAAATAAATCTCAAAGTTTTAAAGCTAAGCAATGTCTATGTCTGTGTGTACACGAAAGGCAAGTGAATTTGTATGTGTGAACCCGTTTTGGTACTATTTTGTCTCAGGAAAAATTGGATCCTTTTTCAATTAGTGGAATTAGTAGTATCAGTTAAATAAACTCACCATTGATTTCACCATTGCAGAGACGGTTTTAGGTCATTATTCAGATCTTGTTTATTTATCAGAAAAAAAACTAAGGAAAAAAATTACAGAAGACCTCAGAAGTTGGCATTAAAAAAAGTTTTTGAAGGGGTATATTTCCCAACTTTCTCAGATTCCAGTGTGTCTAAGTAAGTAAATTAAGTCTGTGGGAGGCAAAAGAGGAGAAAAATGTTTAGGAAAGACATTTTTGACAATAAAATTGTAGAAAGATGCGATTTCAATCAAAAATGTCACTTTATACAACTTTCTCATATTAATAACTTTACATTTATAAGTTCTCAAATACTGCGATAGAGGCAGATAGAGTATTTTTCACCTTGAAGGATCCTACAATACTTTGAAAACGCAGCGGTGAACATACTATACGTGTCTGGGAATCACTGCCTACACTGCTGACACCGATCTTGCCGGAGGTGACAGATGTCTGAGCGGCTGTGGTGTCTGTACGACATGCCACACTGCTACAACCGAGGTAGCACACTAGAGCTGAACAGGGCCATTCGGTACGGAGCAGATGCAGAGCTGGATAAGGGCATTATCCTGTTTTCTCTCTGCTGCCACTTCTGTGGATCCTTCAGGGCACTCGGCATTCATGGCAACATCTGCTGAAAACAGCCACTGTAGGTTGTTGCCCCTGAATTGAGTGGTACGTATGGCTCACATCTACCCTATCTTGCCTTGGCCCCTGCAGACTGGTCCATCTGTATCCTAACTGCAATAATATTTGGTCCATCTCTTCTCTAAGCTTCAGTGACTGCTCTTGTGGCCAAAAGACATGATTATTTCTGTGTGTGTTTTCCAACTCAAAGGGACTGATATAATGTGAGGGTTGTTTTGCAGCCTGCAGGAGGGTTTTTATAGTGTGACATCGAGGGCAGGACATGAAGGCAGGTTGTGGTGGTTGAGTACTTCTGGCCTACTGAAGTAGGGCAGGATTATTCCAAGTGCTGCGTGTCAAACAAGGCACATCTGTTCTCCTGTTGCCAGTCTGCAGCACACCCATAAGCCAACTCTTCTGGCAACTCGGGTTTCTTCTTTCAGGAGACAAATAAATATATTCCAGAAGGGACTCTGGGAATGGACTAGCACACACACTGTACAGGCAACAGTTCTGGAAGCAAACCGGAGTGTCATGATTGCTGATGCTCCAAGTAGTGAAGCAAACTCTGACCTTCATTGTACCAACGGGCATCTGTCCGTTCTAGACTTGGGGTGAAACTGATAAGGACCTGAGGGACTAATAAGCTTTAATGGTCACCAGTCTCCCCTGCTGATGGCCCAGGACCCCATTTCAGGGAGTTCTGTGTCCCAGCAATGCCACAGATATCGGTCTCCTGCTCCACCACAGCCCTGCCTGGCCCAGCCATGGTCTCCGTTGAGCCAACTCCCACTCCTGGACTAATGTCCCATCCCCAAGGAGGTGCCTGAAGCCCAAGGCTGGAGGTGCCCTGGCCATCCCCCAGTCTGCCCCACTCTCTGGCTGGGGCAGTGGGACAGGCTCTGGCTTTCTGCCACAGCACAGCCCAACCACATGTTCCTGTAGTGCCCTAACATTTACCTGGGTGTTTGATCTTGAAATGCCAATTTAACTCAACACATGTAAGTTTACAAAATTTTTGAAGAAAGGTACACAAAGAGAAATTTATTGTTTCTCACGAAGGCTATAAATAACAGACTAGCTGCACCTAGACTTACTTACCGATATTATGCCATTTTTATCATTGAAAACCTATAGAAACATGAGATTGACACTCTTCGTTGCTTTGCTAATGCATTAAAATCTGTCCCATCTCTTTTCTGTTTTTCAGTCTGATAGTTTGTCAGGTCCCAGAACCCTGATGAGGTGGAGCATCAAGAAAACAGTGGGAGCAGTAGAGAGCTTTGCTGCTGACACGATTCTCTTTGGAGTGAGCTATTTTTCTTACTTGGAAGCAAAAGTATCACTCTCAGTCCATATTCAGTTGATATCCACAAAGAAATACGTAATCTCTCAACCCTACTAAGAAATACATACCATCTTCCAGAGGATGGCATTGCTTCCTCATACACCATCTATTTTCTGCTAGTGAGACTACCACGATAAGAAAGAGGACTGATCAGTTCAGATATTCACCCACGTCCCGCATTCTTGGTAAAGACTTTCAGCAAAGTATCTGTGTTGTCAGACTTGCTTTGTTTCACCTTTTCTGAACGGGGACATCTGTCCACTAGAAACCAGACTGAGACAACTAAAAACAATACATAACCCTTAGTACATCTGTCAGACGGTAATGACTTTTCAGTCACTAATGAACTGGAACAAAACTGAATTGGCAACCACCTTATTCCCTCTAATAATATCCCAAGAAAGACTTTATATACTGCACGTGCAGTAGAGAGAGTTTCTGCTGTTCGCATGCCACAATGACGGGCAGGTTTTGAGAACCACAATGAAGAGGTGGTTAACACAGTGGACAAGAATGGGGTTTAAGAAAAGAACACACCTTTCCTCACATGTACATTTAATAGGTGCATTAAAAGGTCTTTGATTCATATACTGTAGATACTGAATAATTTTAAGAATCCATGCAGAACCATAGTTAGCTGTAAAAAAAACCCACATTGGTTTGGAGTTAAATTCAAACCTAGTAGTATCATTTGGGTCTAAAACTGATCCTTTTCACAATTCTAGCCTTGTAACAAAGCTGTCCCTGTAATGTGCTCAGAAAACTTTGATATCTAGGCCATATGGAGCAGGGAGCAAACGTGCAAAGTCTAGCCAAGTGTTTGGCCAGCAGTACATAACCCTGTAGACAGCGGAGGCTCTCACAAAGGTGGCCCTGTGGATTCTCATCCAGATAACACAAAGGGATGTGTAAAGCTCTGTTTGAAAACTCAGAGCACCAGTAACTTAGATTTATGGAATGATGTTTCACCTAAGAAGGTTCACTTTCCAGCTGATTTTATATTTTTCCATAACTAACAACCGTTAGATTTAGATTAGAGTTCTTTGAGGAAGAAGTCATCTACCCTTCTGCATTTCTACTGTGCTTTGCTGTTGTAAGACTTAGCTCCTAAACACTACAGTAAGAATTACAGTATTTTCTAATTGTCTAGTGTGTGCCAGGCCTTTTCTCATTAAGTGATACTACCACTGAGCAAACTTCCCATGTTCTTGTTGCCCCAGCCTTCTGTCCAAGAACGACACCATCATTCTTTGTGCTCAAATAAACACATGACTTGCAGGCATCTCTTCGCATAGTCAGTCCCATTTTTTACTATTACCAGCAGCAACTGTTTCAATCTGTCTCAGCAAGTTCCACTGTACAAGCAAAAAGGGTTTCAGCTCCACTAAGACCATGAAGGTTGTCCTAAAACACTCCTGGTTAGAAACCACATCCTTTTTTATTTCCCATCCATAAAAGTCTGTTTTCTTTGAGACTGATCCAGGTTGGTGCTGCATTTCTGCTGTTTTAAGGAGCCAGATGTTCACAGTATCACCTTGCCCCTGGGACAGATGTCATACCAGTCAGTAAGCTCAGTTGCCATTGACAGAGATATGGTGGGGAAGATGGCCATTCTCGTTGGCCGTCCAACTTGGAGTGCTCCAGGGAATAGCTAGACATGAACAGGAGTAGTATTAAATGCATTATTGTTAATATTAAAGGATTTGTTCTAATCCATTAAAACAAGGTATGATTTTACCTTTTTGTGCTCAGTACCCTCAGGTTTTATCACATCAGCTGAAAATGAAAGTACTGGGCTTCTTGCAACATTTAATTTCCATCAAAAGGACAACAAAGCTGCGGACTTCCCTTTTATTATAGAATCAGCCTCTGCAATAACCTTCTTTGGAGGAGTCCCTGAACTCATTCATCCCTATATAACTTGAACTCAATAAAGTTGCACTAGGGAAGAGTTTGGCCCATTAACTTTAGTTTTCTAATGCTGTTTAGTCAATAAGCCATATAATTCCCAAAACAAAGAAGGGGAAGGAATAATAATAATAATAGGAAACACGAGATGTCAACACAGGCTGTTCAGAAGGGGGGGGAAAAAAGCTAAAGCAAAACAAAAATACAGTTAGGTCATCAGCTAGAGAAAATCAGTGTAATTCCAGTGACATCAATTAAATGATATTGGATCACACCAGATGAAGATCTGGTATGTAATTTTCACGTTTTTCCAGTTCTTCCTCCACCTCCCCCCATCATAGAATTTGTTTAATAAAACCCAGTCTGCCAGATTTTGCAAGTTCAGTAGTCTGTTAACTGAGTAAGTAAAGATATAATGAAAGCAGTAAGTGCTGAAACATCACACATGCAGTACATATCTCCAGCCAGCCCAATTTTATGCCTAAGGAGACTGGCAGAGTTCCTGCTGCGATTCAAATCTTATGTCAAATTTATAAACTTGTTTTCTCCATTCTCCTCTCCCATCCCCATGCCCCATCAATCAGAGCTTATACCTGCACAAAAGGCTGACCCATCATTAAGGAGGCAGGTTGCAGCCAAATGTAAATTTGCACTTTAAAAAAAAAAAGGAATAATACTCATGCTGCAGGGCAGGGTCACCCTCTGACCCTAGGCAATCTGTCTCTCAGTCTGCAGAACACAGGCTAAAATAATGTGTCCGCCGAACAAGCAGTAAACTTTTCTGCTTCTGCCTTTTTGAAGATTCTTGGAGTTGCTGCGTCTGCCGGCTGACACTCTGTCTGTCTTTTAAAATATGAAAATCTCCTCCATATGCATTGAGCTCAGTTTTCTACTTAGCATTTCAAGAGCCCTAAGGACCTTCAGGGGGAAAAAAAAAAACATATTCTGAATTTTCAATTTTGATGACAATTTGCTTTCCCTACAGGATGTGCAGAAACACCTTGAAAAACTTGTCAGCTGCACTAAAGGAAATGTTCCTTGCCATGGGAATGAGGGCACATCACTTTCAACTAACTTAGGGAAAACGCGTTTGACTCTTTTATAAGAGTGGGTCATATTTTTTCACCTGCACCCCATGCTTCTCCAAAGTAGCTAACGTCTCTTTTAGGTTGTTCCAAGTAAGAAGCAACAATAGTAGCAACTTCAAAAAAAAAACCAACCCAAAAACGTGAGTTTTGACCATGCATCTAAACACAAAATTTAGCCCATCCATCCATCCATCCATCCATCCACTCAGAGAGGAGTCCATTTTCAAAGTGTCTGAATACAAATAAGGCTTCAAGCCATAAGCAAAAGATTGTTAATTTCTTTAAAACTAGATTGCTATAGTAGGATGCATAATTTTACCTTGTCTAGGCTAAGTCAAGGGAAGGAGACAGTAACATTTAAGAGCAATATAATCACACATACCTTCAGTAATTGCGTGAGGCCAGGATGTACCATTCTTCGCAATCCCATTTTTCTCAAAAAAAATGTAAAGGGATCCTAGATGACCTAATAGTATTAAACACTGAGTTTATAAGCTAATATGAAATGAGGTGTATCCCACCCGTAATTTATAATTTATGTGTTTTCTCTGTAACCACCAGGTGACTAAAGGGCAGATTGCAAGTGTTAGTTCTGTAAGCACCAGACGCATCCAAAATGTTCAGGGTGTGCTGGGTTTTGTTGCTTCCGTGCCACAGATGGGAGGTGCTGAGGTACAGGTAATATAAAGTTTGATGTTTTCATCTCCAGCTGAACTTAATGACAAAACCATAATTGACCCTAAAGGGCTCGGGAACAAGTTGTACGGTCTGACTGCTCAGAAGACCCAAGGTTACAGAATTCTGGGTGAAATCACTGGATTTCAGTGTTCTGGATGCTCAGTGTTCAGCCTTCATTAACTCCTGACAGATGAACCACGAGCTGAGTTAGGAACAGGGGACATAAGCCTTGATTTCCAGGTTTGTTTTCCAGCCATTAGACAGCACTTATCTTTAATGTGAAACTCCTGGTTTTAGAGATGGGACTGATGAAAATTGTTTGGTTTGGGTTGGGTTTGTTTGTTTTTTTGGGTTTTTTTTATATTGCAGGTATCTCCATGTTCTACATGGGCTAGACAGGACTGGATGAATTCTAACATCATTTAGTATTTCTGCTGCTAATCCTGGTTTAGCCTTGACACAGACAAATGGGGTATTAAAGGAAGATGTTGCATAAACACGGTAAATGCTGCCTCTCTTCCCTTCAGTGGACTCAGAAATTCACACCAGAGAAGTCAGTAGGAATATGCAATTTACAGTACAGACTAATTAAATGTTTTAAAATGGAAGGGTTCATCAGAAATGCCTTTGCTAGCCTTCTGTCCAGGGTGAGATGCAAATACAGCAGTGACTGATAAAGACAGACATGGAAATGAATATGGATGTTTGCATAGACTGTATTTCTTTGCTGTTGTGGAACAAATTCTGCTCTTAGTTACATTTAAGCATCTGCTGTTGATTTCGGTGTAGTTATGAGTATGCAGCTGAGGACTGGATAAATCCATCCACCCACCTATTGACTGATCAAACCACATTTTGTATTACGGATCCCATTTCCACGTAGAAGGGAAGCAGGCCTTGATCTCAAGGGCAGACTGTGCGGTATCATCGCTGCAGCCCCATGACATGGTACGGGTACGTGCCTCACTCCAGTGGCTGCTCGTGTTGGGTACGGAGGGACTGAAGTCCCCCATGCCTCCCTGCCAAATACTGAGGGTCAGATAGACACCAACAATTAGAGGTTTGTTATTTTCCTTAAAAAGATGCTTTAGTAAATAGTCTAAGCTCAAAAAGCAAGTTGAAAACTCATAATCAATTTTGTCATTCTTGCTTTTCTTTCTTATTTGTAGGAAAAAATTAATCACTTTTCTCCCACCCTCTGATAAGACTAGGCTTTTGCACTCTATTAACCCCAGGGGCTAAAAGATAGACTGTTTTCTAACAGGTGAATTAGTGCTAGATAGCATTACCACAAATGCCAAGTCATTAAACATGTAATTGGAATTTTTTTTTTTTTTGCTATCTTAACTTTTCTACATTATAAAGGATCTTTACAAATTAATGACAGAATATGAAGCTGCCCTGAGAGCTATTTGCCCATTAAAAATAGGCATGAAAAACTCCCATCCCCATCACATGAAGAACTATCCCACCAATTTCCAATTACTTCTGCCACTGACAGTTCACTGGACTGTTAAGTTATATTCTGCACCATGCTGCTTAATGTGGTTAAGTCAGGCAGGTATTTGCTACTCTTCTTTTTTCTTTCTTCTTCTTATTTCTAATTTTTTTTCCCCTGATTGTGAAGCAATTAAGCTATGTCACTAATGAAAAAGCAGAATTTTAGTACATTACAGGCACAGTTAATTTAAAGATGAATCCCTGGCAATAACTAGATAAATCCCCATAGCACCCTGCTCCACAAATGTTTCTGGAAGTTTATTCAGGACCTTCAATAAAAGCCTTTCCTATGGCACTCACAGATATTCTGAGGCAAGAAGCCTTAGTAAAAAGAGCCAAAGAACTTACATCTGGGTTGGGTAATGACAATGATAGTATTAGTGATAATGATAATAAGGGGAAGAATTCACAGTGGAATTTCTTATTTTCCATTTGATGAAAACCTTCAATTGAAAATTCAAGAAAAGATTGACAAATATGATCACTTCTGTCAAGAACTGAAAAGAAAAAAATCTAAGGCTTTAGAAGAGTAAGCAAAATACCACTGATCCAGAGTGCTTTGAAGCTCTATGATGGGGAAATCCAAGTGGCAGCGTGTACTAGCTTTATTATTAGACGATGGAGCCTTTAAACAGAGATGTTAATGGTATCACTGGAAATTGAATAAGGCAATGAAGTATCCTAAGGTCATAGATGCCCCAGTCTGAGTCAGAACTACCGGGGCAGTTGTGCGCTGTGTGTCTTGTGCGGTTTTCCTTCTCACACGCAGCCTCCTTGAGGTGCTTGCAACATATCTGATAAGGCATCTGCTCTCTGTAGACTGGTGGTTAAGTAACACACAAGTCAGCAAATTGTTATATTCCATCTCTATGATTTAAGTGGGAGCATTTATTAAATAAAAAGTAATCCATCTCAGCAAGGACAAGGGTAAAATAAGCAAAATGTAAATGGACTTTGTCAAAATGGACTTTGTGGATCTTTCTTTCAGGTTGCTGATAGGATCCCTTTTGAACCAGTTCTGTGATATCATTCATAAGCTTTGGAGGAATTTTAACCTAGCCATTTCTGATTTAAATAGACAGATCATCAGTTATTACTGAGAAAGGGGAAAGACCTGGACTTTCTAGAAGCTGTGTGATGTCTGTGAATCATTAAAATGATGCAACTAAAAGAAAGGCGAGCACAAAAAAATTCTAACAGGAACTTGGAGGGACTAATGGCCACAAAAAGACAAATCCCAAATGGAGTCGGTACAGAGAAGGACTATTACAATTAACAGGGGAATACATAAGCTATTTTATGTGGAGAGAATAAAAGAGACTGGGCTTTTAAACCAAAAAGGGTGGGGACAAGGCAGGGAAGTAATATTATTACTGTATAATTATCTTTCGTCTTGGGGACAAGTCCATGGAAGGAGGAAAATATTTTCAAGTTAAAGAAAAACAATGAAAAATGCAGATAAGTGCAGATAAATTGCATAGCTGGGTGCAGGTGTCCTCTGGATGGAGCGTGCTGGAAGCATCCACAGACCACTTTGAAGCATCCTCTCTGAACATCGCTATATATTCTGGAGTATCTCCTTATCACAAACACTACACATAGGTACTTCGGTGTGTCCTAATAAGTATCTTCTTTAGAAGTCCAAACTCCAGGAAGTCTCTCAAGCAGATTGATGCTGGGATATTGCTGGATGAGTTGATGTTTGTACTGGAAACAGCAACTCATTCCACGCTGGCCAAAAAGCAGATTTACAGGCCTGATGCTTTTCGCTGGAACTGCTACATCTGCAGCCTGTTTCATTTGCCAGACATTTCCTTTCTCCATCTTCAACTGTCTCACTGAAGTCCACTTTAATATTTTCAAAATTTACCTTGGCTCTCTGATGCTGAGGATTTAGGTTGGCGTACCCAACTAAACAGAAAAAATAACCAACACATTAATATGGTAAAATGCATTTTCTCTGGTTGCTTTTCCTTTCCTTATAAGTTGTTCCGACTGCTCTGACTTCTGCGATCTAAAGGCAGAGGTTTGAGATCAGCCATTCCTTTGTTTTTTAGCTTTGTGCTTCTTTACAGTGGTGTGATTACAAGGTGGAATATATTGCTAAACCAAGGGGCTGTGATTGAACACCCCTTTTCACTGTTCAGAATGATTCACCAAGGCTAATCATTTCAGAGATGAAGTGAAGAATTACTGTTTTAAATGCCCGTCTTCGGTTCAAGCACCTCATTGCTGCTCTACAGAGCTGTGTACAAATAGTATAATTCAATAATGAGCGGAAAACCTCCTGCTTCAACCTGTAAATTAATAGTTGAAATTTACTCTTGTGCAGACAGCCGGTGTCTGGGCCAGTTCACACCTGGCATCACATCAGGGCTTCTGTGACATTCAGGCGGGCCACAGGCTTTGTGCTGGGTTTTTGAGCAAGGCTATTTCCACTCTGCAACGAGCAAGTGCAGTCATATGTTTCAATAAGGGACTTATCCGTTAGCATGTGAAAATGTTACTGCTAATTTTACACCTTGAAAACAAATCAGGGTTTCACAGTTCGAAAGCAGAAACCAACCAGCTATAAACCGTCAGATTGACTGTGATCTCGGAATTGAATAGGTCTATTTGTTCTAACAAACAGTTAGGCCATTAAATTGCAAAGCCTTCCAGTGTTTGTCCAGGTAAATAAGGACACATCCAAATTGATTATCTGTTGTTCGGAGGTAATGATACGTAATAAACTATTCGCTCTGGGTAACGTAACAGAAATGTGCTTTTGCGCGCAGATGTGCAGTATCTTCCAGCGTAAGAGCAGGATCTCCCCACCAGTTTAGCTTCAGTCCAGGACTCCATCACACCCTCCTGCCCCCACCCCTGCGGGCAAAATGCATTTGCCCCGTCAAACAAACACGTACATTTTTCCTGCTTGATAACCTACATGATGCCGATGCTTCTACTGATGGGGATTCCTCAGAAATCTGCATGTGGATACACTGCAACTCACAGAAAAAAAAGACTTCAGGGACGTTAAGGTTGATCACGTTCCTTTCAGTGTCATTATACTCATTTGAAAAAAGAATATCTGTCATCGCAGACATCAGATCCACTAGCTGCCCAGCAATAAATCTTGTGCTCATGTCAAAATGTCTCCAGCAGAATTTCTAGGATGAAACTTCACAGCTCAACATTAGGCGGCGATTTATGATATATGATATAAGCAGCATGAGCAGTATTCTAACAGGAAAAAGGGTAATCTCTAAATCTTGTCAAATGGGATGTGTTTAAATTATTCTTGCTTTTCCCAATTAGGAACTTAACTGACTTTTTTAAACTAGCATGTAAGAATTCCTCCCATGCACACATTCTTGGTGTCTCCAGACGGTGAGTACACACAGGTCTGGCTGGAAATCTCCAGTGTGGGGGAGAAGGAATAAGCAGCTGGGACCAAGAACCAGGGACAGAAACATTTTCCAGCAGCAGCAGGACCTTCTTTATGGGATCCTGCTCCATCATTTGTGACAAACACCAAATTGAATATTTGTGGGGGCAAACTCTGAGAGGGTAATAACCCGTGCTGAGGCAGTGTGAGAATGATAAATGTTTTATTGTCTTTATTTTTCTCACATCGCTTGCCAGTTAGACTTACAAGGTGAAATTAGTAACCTTCCGTGGTGGAATTTGTCTTGCCAAATTTTAGCTGACTAAAGTATTGAGTGGGATCGTGTGCGGAAGTGAAACACTTGAATTTGGACACCTGGGGATGTTCATGCCCAGGTTGGTGTTTAAGCTGTCCTTACAGCCGGTAAGGAACTGGTCAGCGCTGCTGGTGGCTCCTGGGGAGCTATTGGAGCAGCCCTGGTGCCTGCTGTTGGGTGAGCAGCATCGTCCCCAGGCTCCGCAGACGGCATGGCAGGTCTCCCCTGCACATAAGGAGGGTCTAGGCACACAGGGACTTGACTCAGACTATCTGATTTCAGGCCCCTTCAGCGGCTGTGAGTACCCCGTGGCTCTGGGCTGTCGGTCAGGGAGAGGGCAGGTCTCCTGAAGGCCCTTTCATGCCTGGTGGAGCTTGACCAGCACTGGAGGTTGAGAGCGAGAAACTGAATCATGGTCCAGGGGCCTCACCTG
Source organism: Himantopus leucocephalus (assembly GCA_003993805.1). Lineage (NCBI taxonomy): Eukaryota > Metazoa > Chordata > Aves > Charadriiformes > Recurvirostridae > Himantopus > Himantopus leucocephalus. Next base: position 4,167,735 of record RSEF01000031.1, read on the forward strand.
ACCTGCACTGATGAGCTCCCTCTGTAATCAGGGGAGGAGACAGGTGCCTTCAGCAACATTTTCATTTAATCTATCCTAAATGCCTATTTTAGAATGGTACAAAATTTGATTTCTCCCAAACAATTATTTAAAGGTGACTGACTACGACTTACATAACTGGCACGCGGAGCCTTGTGTTAGAAAAGAATCACACAGATTTGGTGGAAAAGAGGAGGTCGCCTCCACCTGTTTATGGCATAAATTTGCTGATATCAGGAGAGTAACACCGCGGGTACATTTAACCAATGTCCACTGAAACAGAAAGCAAGATAACTAATCAAACAAGCGAACCAGGCACTATCTCTCAGTGATCATATAACAGATGGCATGCAATATGGAAAGGGGAACAAACAAAGAGAGATATTAATTTAAGACAGACAGATAGATGGAGCAATACTTTCAAAAGTAATAAATGGCTCAAATTGAAGGCCAATTCTCAAATGCATATTCAGAGATGTATGGGTTCAGCTCTTAATGAAAAAATCTTTTTTTTTTTTTTTTAAAAGATATACGGAAAAGAAGGCTCATGAAATGACAATTATTTTCTATCTGGAAAAGAAAAAAAGGCACAGCTACATTTTTCTTGAGTCGTTTTTTTCTCTGAAGTTGCTAAATATTGCAGTGCTCCCAGTAGAACTGAGATAAGGTGGGTAAAAAGACACGAAGATTTTATTTTCTTAAAAAAAAAGGAAGAATAACAGAGGGAAGAGTGTTTCTCTTTATTTCATTTCAGAAAATGATGAGACTAGTTCATCTCTAAAAGATACAGAAATCTGAATCTGAAGATCCTCCAACAACAGAAATGCAAATATGTTTCTAACCACTAGATGGTACTTAAAGCACAGGGTTGAAATGAACTGCTCTACTGTGAGATGTATAGTCAGGTTACCTGTCAGAGGCTTAGCGAAGTCGAGGTTGGTTTTATTTTTCCCGTATCCAGGAGGAAAAAAAAAAAAAAGGAAAAGAAAAAAAAAAACCGACTAAATCTTTTTTGTGCCTTTTTTGACTTAAAAAGAAAAATGGACATGGCAAAAGTGTTCCTGATTAGATTGGTACAAAAAGATGATGCATTCTTTCTGGATGAATCAGGAGATATGAGGTTCTGTCACTCTTTAGATATAGACCTGAAATACTAAGCTTAAATTTATAGCCTCTTGAATGAGCCACAGGACTCTGTTTACTCATTGAGTAGAATTGGGTGCAGTTCCAGCAGTTCTTCTGTGTGATCAGTTACTTTATCACCTTGATCAGTTTGGAAGATACAATAACTCTCTTTTTTAATACATCCTACTACAGTAGATCCTTTATCAACCTGCTTTGGATTTAATCACGTTTCTGGGACAGGAATCCTCTCCCCATCTCTCTCTCTCACATGCATGCAAACACATGCCCGCACACCCATAAATGTCTGTGTGTTACTTTTTGACTTTTTGTGATTTTTATATTTTCTTGGGGAAAGGCTGGAACAGATAGTGAGCAGGATCTAGAGAAAAGATAGCTCAATTGCAGCTGCTCCTTTTCCCAGTGCTAGCTTCCAGAAAGGACAATCTATTTCCAAATGTGACTGGGGGAGAAACTTCCATCTATAAGAATGATATTGCACTGAATACCTGGAAATTTGAAAATGTGCCTTTGGAATTTCAGTACAACTTTGAAGCATTAGGACTCAAAACTGTTATTCGCTCCGTGCTGGGTGACCTCTCCCATTCCATCCCAGGCACAATAGTTTAATCTGGTGCTTCGGTTTGGGTTCATTCCCCACGTAAACTTTTACAGCGAGGAGGAGCACTGGAGAGGTTGGTGAGATTTTCCAGGAAATTATGAATAATGAATATCTCCCTGTAGTTGCTCCCATTGAACACCCTGCTGGGAGCAGGGTGGGAGCCTTTCTTCCTGACCTCTTCTGCCTATAAACTGTACCTGCGGGTATGCAGATCGATACTGTTGCTTAATGTACATGAAAAGGTTAGCCTGATTCTTATTCTTTAAAAAAAGTGCCGCTAGATCTTTTCTAAAAGTATCTCAGGTGATTTGTCTCTGAGGTAATCTGTGCCATTGAGCTCTAAAACCTCCAAATATTTGTTTGGTACCTCTGATTATCCAACAAAAAAAAAAGAACAAACGATCCTGCTATATCTTTGTACAAACAACCATGGATGACATTAAGGTTGGAAAGGCGCATCTAAAAATGTTATAAAGTGTTGGATCATCCAGAGAGTTAGTAGGGAATGGGTTTGTCACCAAGGCCTAAATTTTCTTTAGGAAAAGGTGAGTCTCTCTCTGCTTCTTCGTAATTCTTTGCTTGACTGTGACAAAACCAACAGGTTTGGGCCTGATCCAAAGCTCCTTGAGTACAGGACAAGTTCTCCCTGAGGACAATGTCCATTCATTAGATTCATGGCAGCCCCTGTGAGCAGGAACTCTTTTCACAAAGGCGAAGTTTCAGGACTAGCTGTAGCATTGATCTCATCACTCAGGTTTGCTCTCATGTAATGGCTTTGCACCAAAGGACTGGGCTTTGGTAATGAGTCCATGTGCGAAACCTTTGAACGTGAGATTTACCCTGCAGTTCCTGATTTTGAGTAGCTACTGGCTGGGACTTACTTATGCTCTAGAATCAAGGTTGTTCAGAAGTAAACTTCTGGGTATTTTTAATGTTTTCTTCTGTGGTGTTTTGTAAAGATGCACTGCAGCATCTTCAGAAGTCACACGCTGGTTGTATCTATTGGCCAGACGTGTCCTCTAACATCAAGGGGGTTAAGGCGTAAGACCTGATGTAAGCATACTGAAAACACTTTGCTTTTTCCTCCAGTTGGTAACTTCTATTTCATTAGTTTCAACTTGCCTCCAAGTCCCTGAAATTCTGTTCCAAAATTTTTTCCAGAACTGTGTTGCTCCTAGCTCAGCCATGAAATTATTCACCATTCCTTCTTCTCAGAACAAATCCTACCTGTTCCTGTCTGTCTGTTGCTCCATCTGTCTGTCTGATCTGCTGCTTCACAGTCTGGATGGGAATACCTTTTGGGTGGTTTTGTGTACCTCTGCAGAGATTTGCTTGAAGGGGCCAAACTCATCCGTGATGGTGAAATTTCACTGACTTCAAGGAAGATATGCAAAGGATGAATTTGATCCACAGTCTTCCCTGGGGACCACTCTAGATCCAAAGTGTGTATCTGTGCACATGAACAGTCAGAGGTGGGGAGGGGAATCAAAGGTAAGGTTTTGCAGAGATTGTTCCAGGACAATAGTAAATCATACACTCATTGCTGCACTGCACAGAATATGCTACTGGAGAGCAAGAAAAATGAAGGAACATGCAATTCTGCCCACTTCAGCAGTTAGGCTTTTGTTAGAATACTCTTAAGCAATTACAAAGCTGCCAGGACTGTATTTAATTAAATATATGAATATCCGTACAAAAATAAAACCCAAGCAACACTTACATCATGCCTACAAGGTGTTATTGTTCTGTTTATTTTTTACAGATGGACATTTTGTCAGGGAGAAACATGCCAAGTGCTGTGAGAGAGAGAGAAAGAGAGAGAGAAGGAGGTAGAGGGATGCAGTGAAAAGAAATGTTGATGCTACAGGAGAAATGGCATCTCTTATATTTCAGAGAGGCAAACACAGTACAGTGGACATGTGATAAGGAGGTGTGACTTGAGTTCCCTACTTAAGGCTTCACTGCAATTGCCCAGTACTTACGGGAAAACAGATGACAGAGTAATTAGAGAAGGAGCATATAATTTATCTTCCATGGTCTTGAACTTCCTGTAGCTGATTTGAATGACCAGATGATTTTTACTATTAGACTAAATATTTAGGGGGGAAAGATGGGGGGGGAAAGAGCTGAGTACAAAATATAACTCTTACTTGCCTAAAATCCTGACTCTTTAACCCCCAAAAGACAAAAAACATGCCTGCAGATGTTCAGGTGAGGGGAAATACAGCCAGCCAGCACCTATGGCTCTGCTGCTCTTTCTGAGACAGGTTTTGCACACCAAGAAGCACTAACCTGCTCAGGCACACCCGGGGAACTATGGGGCTGCGTTTGCTGCTAATGGGAGAAGATTCCAGCTGTCCATGATTTCTCCAGCGCACTCAAGCTTTGCCCTCAGGCCAGGCACATGTTCCTGGAGGGCCGTGTCCTCATGGGGCGTTAAGGGCTGCTGAATGCTGCCTGGTGGAAAAGCTGGCACAAAGTTTGGTTCTAGGCTTTTTTTTGGCATTAGTGAGGCTAGTTAAAAACTTGCATATAGTCAATATTTTAACCTGCAGATAGTGTGGGGCAGGATAACTTGGGCGCAAAGCGATACAGTATACAGTTTATATCCTCTGGGTTAAATTATCTCAGAAAGATGAATACATTCACACTGAGTGATATTTTCTGAAATATTAGTGTGCTACATGGAGGCACCCAAGGCATGTTTCCTACCAGTAATGCCAAGTAACATACCGGTCCACTTGGCAAAATGATTTTTAATGGCACTCAAATCCATCAGGTACTGTCTGGAAATCACATAATCTGCCTGAGCATCCACTCAACTGTGCCAGTGTTGTGGTGGTTTTCTTCTGTCCTAGGAGGGGGACCAAGTCTGTTACTGCAACTCAATATTCACATCCTTGAGAGATACAGCTGCAGCTGCCATGAGTCTGTGATAACTCCCAGGCACAGGACTTAGTCCTGAGCTTCAGCAAGAGAGGTGTTTTGGTCAAAATGCCGGAATCCTGGCCTGGGTGCTATTCCAAAGGAAGATGATCAACCCAAACTAATACGGCCCATACGTGAGGCTATCGCATCATTTGGCACATGCGTCATGTCCCCTCATGACCTACAAGAGTGTGAATCTACAAAGGAATGTTGTGATTTTTTTTAAAGCAGGGGAAAAAGTCTACGTTGTCATCCAGAGATGTGCTTTTCTCAGTCCCCAGAAAGGGGGGAAAAAAGAGTGGTTAAGATGAAATAACAGCTGGGTTTTTCTTTCACTCCCTAAGAGCTGTGGCTGTAGTTTTCAGAAAGGCTAAAGGAATTAAGTATCCATTTCTTTTTCAAGTGAGAAATCCAAATCTTTGACCTAAGCCTAGAAGGTAAATGTTTTGCTTGCTGTATTTTAGCCTCAGAACTGATCATGTGTTGGGTTTTTCCGTGCTCCTTTATTACCCGAACCATCCCATAGTATTCATTATCCTAGTAACAGACTCGTATGTTAATTTACAAAGAGAAAAACTCAGGGACATCCATAAGCTCCCACACAGAAGCACTGATGAGGAAACAACTTGGCATTGGCTGCACTTTCTGTATTTTCCTCAGACTATCTCAGGTGGTGGCTGCAAAACAAAAATGCTCCACTGATAAATGCCCGTGAATGGTAGGTGAAAGAAACTCTCATTTCAGGTGCAAATCCGATAGCTTCCCCTGCCGCTGGAGGGAGAGGATTAGTTGCCTTCACCACGCGCTTCTCGTACCTCTGCCCACCCCCCCCACCTTCAGGATCCGTATCCGAACCCTCCATCTGAACCAAAAAGCTGTATCTGTCCCTTAGTAAAACATCTTTTATTTGCCAACTTGTTTTTCCCACAGACTCCCGCTCCCTTTTGTGTTTGCGCTAATGTTCCGAATGTCTACACCGCGTAGCCGATGATTATTTGTGAGACAGAGTGAGTTAATGCAGATTTGCAAGCTGTTCCCATTTGTTAAATGTCAGAAAAACACATGCAAGTCACTGGCTTTAGCACTTAGCTGCCAGCTGGCTCTTCTGAAAGGAGGGGACAAATGACAGTCTATCAAACAGCATGCTTTCAAAGAAAGAGGAGACCTGTTCCAGAACTGCAGCTTCAGAGGCTCTTTTAACAACATAAGCAAAACTGGGAGCCAGCCTCATTTTTTCCCCCTGGCTGTAATGAACACATAGCTTAGCTACAGCATTCCCCCACCCCCGGTAAAAATGAATGGGAATTAGAAAGCTTATGAAAAAAATAAGTGTCGATTTTTGTTTTCTTTCTCTTTTTTCTTTCCTTTTATATTTTTTCTTTTTTTTTT
>RSEF01000031.1:4180052-4193312 GCA_003993805.1 Himantopus leucocephalus
ACATTCAACCAGAAGACTCCTCTGAACCTAAAATGGAGTCCTATTGGTTATTACTCATAATTGCATCAAGTAGTCTCCTCTGGTATCAGGGTCTCACTTGCTTTAACAGACAGGTTGGATGAAAGCTGGTAAGGGAAGTGAAATTGGTCACAAAGCAGATTAAGGACAGAAACAAGATTCCTGAATTCCACTCCTGTAATTTGGTCACTAGAGCATTTCTTGTCTTCCAAGATCAAAAGCCTGTGTTCATGATAACTCCCACTTTAGGGATACAAAGTTTTCAGTTGGGCTTGACTGGCGCTATTAATGAAAAGAAAGGTGTAGACTAATCAGTAAAATGGAGCCTCAAACTTTCTAAGGATCTTCTATTGCTGCTGCTGGGTTTAATTCTGCCATGTATGTCCATGCAAGTCATCCTGATTAGTTAGGGTGGCAGAATCAGGTCCAGGAACATTTAGCCTTATGCCAGAAATAATAACTTGCTTCCTGGGCATGTGTCATCTCTCTAACCAGATGCACTTTAAAATAGAGCAGTCCCTTACACAACAAAAAAGGTTTTTTTCCTTATGTGAATAAAAAAAAAATAATTGAAAACCACTTACCTGGTCAACATTATTTCATAGGGTGCTAAAGTATAAATCAGACACAGTGCGACCTTCATAGAAATTTCAGATTTATTTACAGTGGTTTGCACTGATCGCTTTATCTACAAGGAGCTCAGTTTCCCCTTGGTGACTCATAAGTAATGTGGTCCACGCAAACCCGTGTAAATAGATCCAATATTTCAAGGAAGGTCATGCTATATACTCTCTTTGTTTCTCAAGAATAGATGATGGCTTACTGCAGGGCTGATACGACATTTATCTTCATGAGTGAGGAGGTTGATTGTGTGGCCCAAAGGGCAGTAGTCATGGCTGGTGGGCACCCAACGGGAATGAAACACACCCCATAAAACTCTCTCTATTTTTGTGTCTACGTGATGAAAGCTCCTTACTCTCCAGACAGTCTGCAGAATACACTTAATCGTAAGAACAGTTTTCTTTCAACATGAGCAAGAGAAAGGAGTTAAATCCTTACATTTCCAGGCTTGAGAAGAACTCAACCTGCTGCAAGAAGGGAAGAAAATTCCCTTGTGACAGAAATTTCTTGAATCTTCTTCTGATGCCTCCTTGGCTCCTGCCAGACCAGAGATTGACCGTTGGCTTCATGCAGTCTAGCACTGCCTGTATCCCCTCTCTTCTGCAGACAAATTCAGATCTACAGGTAGGGTATATCACCTGGAAAAGTGGAAATCCACAGAAATGCATACAGTGCTATGCTCTTGGGCTTTTATTTTTCAGTTTCATAGGCATTGTTGTGATTTTTCTTTTAAAGTCTTACGTTCTCAAACAGTATGACATCACGAGATGTGTAGCTTACCATAATACAACACCAATGTGCTGAAGAGTTTCCATCCACTGGTTAAGACATCCACTGGTTAAGACCATGTTCTCAGAAGAAACATCTTCTAATACAGTGATGAGCATAAGCATCCACTATCTTTCTCTGCTGTGTTTTTTAATGGACATGACATTGTCAGACTCCTTTGAGCCGGAGATCTCTAGATATGTACAGCACACATCTTCTGCACATTGAAACAGCGTGTAATATTGGCAGCACTGGATGGTTTCTAATTGCCCTGACAGGGCAATTTTTGTTTCACAGGGAGTCATCTGAATAGACTGAGGCCTCATACAAAAGATTAATCCAAATTATCTGTCAGTTAAAAGATACGCCTACATGGAGTAATGATTTTCTCCAAGATACCTAGATGGTATCATATTCCATCATGTGGATGATATAATATTTATCCAAGAATTTCAATCAGTAATCCAAATGTTCTGCTTTGTGTTGTCTCTTAATTTTGTTTTCTGTAAAAAATAATGGTATTATTTTTTCTTGAAGTAGCAGCCTAGGACTCTGGAAATCAAGATTAAATGTGGGTTTTTTTCGTTTTTTTGGGTTTTTTTTCCCCAACAGGTTTTCCAGGTGAGCTTTGTGGAATTCTTCAAATTAGCTGTAGAGCATTTCCAGGTGGTTAGTACCCACAGCTGATTTCTCTGTGCCTCAGTTTCCCATTTAAAAAAAAAAAAAAAAGGATGATGAATTTTATTTCCTTTTCCTTCATTCCATTCCTATTTAAATATTAGTGTTGCCTGTTAGACCTCATCTGTGCTGATCCTAGTATAAGGGCAGATAGGAATAAAAATACCTTCCTCCCAAAAGAGAGATTTTGGGAATAAGCAGCGGTATACAATAACAAGAATATAAATCTCCATCATGTTAACAATTTAATCGATATAAAATGAAAGATTATCACCATGTTCTCAGGGCTTTCCTAGAACACTTTTAGGACTGCATCTGTGAAAGAAATAAGGTGCATAATACCATTGGCCCATTGTGCTTTCATCAATCCTTGCTCTGTGTGTTTTTCAATCACTGACTGCAACTCAGACTCCTAGTGTATGAATTTGTGTCACTTGGTCCATGTTTTTTTTTTTTTTTTAAGAGAGATGAGAGGGCTGGGGGGGGGTGTGAGGAAGCCTCACAAGGCAATAATTCCATTGTTCAGGAACATCGTCCAGGTCCGACAGCTGGCGAGGAGAATGGTCAGCTCCTGTTGGCTATTGCAGTGGGTGGAAGAGAGGCGTGGAGAGCATGAAGATCCAAAGGTGAACAAACTGCCCCCAGAGACAAAATAGATGACTTTAGGGTAGGGGAACATAGAAAGAATATCAAACATAAAAACCCAAATCCACAAAAAATCAAGACTGCTGTTCAGGAGAAACTTGAGTGACCTCAGAAATGTCAACAAGTAGGAGAGAAGTTGCCAAAGTAGGCAGGTAGTTGTTAGAAGATTTCTCAAGACACAGAGTACAGTATGCAGGACTATGATAGGTCTGTTAGATGGTGAGGCTGTTGGGACTGACCTGGCACACGTGGCATCTGCTGGGAACTCTGCTTTAATTTCAGCAGGGAAGTTGCATCTTATTTGGATTCCCTTGCAAACGAAATGGACCTGTATGAGTTCTGCAAAATGTTTTCTGTAAGCAGTCCTTCAAAAGTTGAATGGATAGTCTGCAGCACCACTTGACACCCTGTGGAGCGTGTTGTCTGCAAAAAACATGAAAAATCGAGTTTCACAGGCACAAATATTTTCAGGGTTTTTTTTCAAAGTGGGTGTGTGACTTTTCTAGTTGACAGATATGTAGACAAAGCATCATCTATGGGCAGGTTTTTGCAAATGTCCTGTTATGGAGTTTCTGAAGTATCTGGTTCTGGCTACTTTTAAAGAAGGGGTGCTGGAGGAGATAGATGGCTGTCAGGTTTAGCAATCTATGAGTTAAACACATGAAATTTTATATATAAGAGTAACTACATAAATATTGATGCTTTACAAACCAGTATCCATTGGCAAGATTAGCGGTCACCATGACAACCTTTTAAAATAAACCTGGGTGGTTCTGAATCTGGGACAATGGGTCATATACTAACTCATTATGAGTATGAAAGGTCTTGGGGACAAACACCCTGAGTGCTGGCTGGCATCCTCCTCCTCCCACCCCTTGTGCGAGGCCCCAGCACAAGCTGCAGGCTGCAGCAGTTTCACAGTGTCTTTGCTGCCCTGTGACCCCATGCTGGACCCACCAGACCATGCTGGGCTGAGGGGTCATGGTGGTGGACAGGGTCTGCGACAGTGTACTTTACTTAGGTGTCAGGAGATGAGATGTCAGCAGATAACTGCCAGGGATGCTCTGAACTCTGGGAAGTTCTGTCCTGCTTGTCCTAGCACTGCAAACTCTCTTTTCACCTGATTCTTGCCATGAGATTGGATTGCCCTTGCTAGAAAAAGAACAAAATTGAAAGGGTGAGAGCATGGCTTGTTCGCACAAGCACTGCCCTTCTATGGCTGCCTCTGATCCTGCGCCTGCCTGGGTCAGTGTCAGCTCCCTGTCACTGCATGGCATTGCTTTGTGCACAGGAGATGCCTCCTAGGAGATGGAGGAGCACGGTCGGGAGGCAGAGTGGGTGCGTTGGCGCTCCAGCTGTCTTCCACTGAAGGACCCAGGCTGCCCGGAGAGGTGGTGGAGTCTCCCACTCTGGAGACATTCAAAACCTGCGTGGATGTCGTCCTGTGCAACCTGCTGTAGGTGACCCTGCTCTGGCGGGAGGGTTGGACTAGATGATCTCCAGAGGTCCCTTCCAACCCTGACCATTCTGTGATTCTGTGACCCACCAAGCAGAGCCTTGCAGAGCCTTACACAATCGTTATACAGTACCTTATAGCAACAGTCTTTTAGTTATCAGACAGTTTTATCTTCTATGGAGACTGGAGTTGATGTCAGAATAGTACAGAATAAGCAAAAGACAGATTTGGCCCAGTCCATTTTGGGGGTTGTGACCAACAGCAAACCTGTCCAACAGTCCAGAGCAGATGTAAAAAAAAAACCCAAAAACCGAAACCTAAAAAAAAAACCCCAAAACCTCTGCAGAAGAAAAGGAAAAAGGATGCACAAGCATGGTAGGGAATGCTGAGCAGTACAGCCCATACGGACATCATGGATGTGCTGAGCAGCAGAGAGCTGCATGTAGAAAAGGAATGCTTTGCAGCACAAAGGTGCTTTCCTGCCTGTGGAGCGTTCAGCAGCAGGTGGGTTAATTTAGCAATGTCTCACTCAGAGCATATCCAAATGTTCCACTGGTCGCTCTTGAGTTACTCTGTGTCTCAGGTGTACTCTTCAAGTATCTTAAAAGGGGTAATGATTTTTTTTTTTTTCCTGGTAGAGAGTACATCCAGGCAGATATAATTTTAATATAAAGGGGAAGTTTACTAGAATAGAATTTAAGAATATTAAAAAGGGATTTGGTTCCGAGAGAAATATTAGCAGTAAAGGCAAGGATAAGGATTTTGGAGAAATTTAATTAAAATTTAATCTTCTTTCTAATTAAATTTCCTTTTAATTAAACTTAAAATTAAATTCGCTTTGTTTAATTGGAGGAATTTAAAAAGTATTACCTTAGAGTGTCAATCATTTTTTTTCACACTATAAAAAATAGTTTACCCTGGTTTGTCTAGTTTAAAAGATGAGATTTCACACCGAGTGCAAAAAAAAAAAAAGTAATAAAAACATAACATTTAAATGTAAATCAATTTACTCCTCAGTTATCTTCCACCTCCTTCCCCTCTCCCTCTTTGCCATCCCTCTCACCTGCCGTACTGTAAATGAGGACAAAACGTTTTTCCCCCTTGGGAGCCTGTCTGGGTAGGCAGGGAATGCCCTAACCCTTTTGACAGCTGGGCCACACACTTATTAGGGAACGGAGCTCTGGGCCGTGACAGCATTTTGCTCTGCTTGATGCCTTTAACCATTTCCCTGCTTTGCCAATCATAATTTCTCCCTCTTTTGTTTATTTGTTTGTTTGGTGGGGTTTTTTTTGTTTTTTTTTTTGGTGGGGGGGAGACTTGGGGATGGGGAAAGAAACAAAGAAACAGAAGGCTCTTCTGAGCTAGCGATGCCTTGGGGTGGCTCTGTGCCAGCACCACTCGGTGACAGAGAAGTCCCCTAATGCCCTGCACTTTGCCTCTCAAACTCCCCAGCCTCCCTTCTTTCCCTCCCCGGTCTCCACCGTGCTGGAGTATGCCTCATCTTGTCTTAAATTCTGCTCCTCCTGCTTTCCACTTTGATCACCGCTCTCCTGGCTCTCAACTCCTCCCCTCTGCTGAAAGCTGCCTGGCCAAGGCCATTAGTGACCTCCTGTCCTGAGCTAAACCAAAAAAGTGATTTTTCTGGTCTCAATTTTCTTGATCTATCCTGCTCTCTTCACCTACTTCTTCCTCCTCTGCTTCCACTTTACTGATGTGAATGACTCTCACTGTAGATCAATGGATACCTTGCCATGGCTCCTTGCACCTAATTCCCCTGCTTATAGATTGGCATCTTGCAGGTTTTTGCACGGTGCCCTGTTTTACACCCTCATCCCGCCTCTTGGCCTCATTCAAGTTCACGGTTACAGCCATGCGACAGCTCCCACTGTCTCTGCCTTTTGCTGTTCCCCAGATATAGCCTCTCTTCCTCTCAGACCTCTCTCCATCTGTATTTCTTCTACTCCCATTTTTTTCCTCATTTCTTCTTAAACCCTTCTTTTTTATTTTCCTTTCTCTCTTCTCTATCCCTGTGTTATCGGGAGTATGCCGTCACTGCAGTCGAAGCCAACAACGTGCAGCAAAGGTTCAGGTCATGAGTCTGGTGAACCTGAGGTGATCAAACAGAGAGGTCACTTGCACACTGTGCTGTGCAGCAACCTCTCAGACCTTGCCAAGGTGCAACCTTCCCATCATCCTACGAACAAGCCCTTGGACCTCAGTAATACCTTTTTGCCTGCCTCCTTAGCTTGAGAAACTCTTGAAATGCGCTCTACCCTCAGAAGAAGAATGATACTTTGCCTTTCATACCAGCAAACCCAGCTTTTCCTTAGCATCAGTGTTGTCCTGGGTATAAACTGAAGCAGGTTTAAAGAAGCTGAAACCATTGGAAAACATGTGTTAGACAAGGAATAATAGAGGCAGGACCAGAAATCGAAATGTCGCCGGTAAACTAATGGACACTCATTTTTGTGCTTCGCTCTTTGTACTTTGAATGGCTGATGCCATGGAAATATGAATCAAAGTAAGATGAGCGGGATGTCACAGTAATCAAGATGGGAGATGGTGGAACTGGAGAGTGTCTGAGCCTGAATTTGCCAAATCAATTGATAAAAAACAGTTTTCTCCATAATAATATAATCAGTCTCCTGTCTAAATATTTCAGGTGCTGAAATTGCCTTCTGTACTTGAATTTATAATAATAAGAAATAATAAAAAGCTCAAGCAAAAGGATTAAGCAAGAATGAGCTGCATGTACATGCTCTATGCAAATTGGTGACACCTCTGTATTCATAATTCATTGCAAGCAGTTGAAGGTAAATAGATTTTTATTTTTATTCCCTGTGAATTTCTCCCATAAGCAGGAACTACATCTTTAGAACATTTCCCCCCTCTTGTTTTATTTAAGTTGAGAAAGAAAGTAAACAAACAGATGACTGTAGCAGCTCCTGATCTCACATCGTATGAGATGCTGATACTGAGGCTGTAAGACCCTGTTTGGATGAAGCCTTTCTGCTTGGCTCTGTCTCAAAGCAGAGCTGGGTCTGGGGACCAGAGGACAGGACATTTAGGAGGGGACATCTGCCCAGACTGCATTGATTTGAAAGATCGTGAAGGGTAAGCGATGACAGAATGGTGTTTAAGATCTCCCTCCTCCTCCCTGTGTTTTCTATATTAAGACCTAACATGATTTCTTTAAATAATTAGCAAAACCATAAAAGTGGAGCAGAACGTGAAGACATGCAGAGACATAGTCAGGGGACCACAGTACATCCTGAGTAGGACCATTACACGTAACAGGACCTGGGAGCAAGGCAGAGAAAAGAGAATTCAAATAAACACTTTTATCTTGATGACCCTTAAATGAAAGGACAAGGAAACAGTATGATCAGCTAGCAAAACATTGGGAAGATAAGAGCCTTTTGTCAGCACAGAGGGCCTGATTCTCCCTTCCTTTGTCATTTGCATCTGTGCAAGGAGAATGACAAATTTCAGCAAAGATGCTACCAAATCAGATCAGTTTAAACCAGTTGCTGGCTTGGCATGTGCTTTAAGGACAGTACAAGGTGAATAGAGTTGACTCAATACCAAAAAGTGATCAGTGGATCTGAAACCTGAGCCACGGTTGCATTAAGTATTAAAATATAATTTTTCATATTGCCAGCATGGAAACAAAAACCCAGTACTGCAATATAATGACAAAGGGAATATTGAAATATCATTAGATGCTTTAATAAATAGCTCCTCAAAAGTACATATTTAATTTTCAGGCTTCTGTTTCCTTTTTGGTATCTTAGGATAGTAAGATATTTCTACCATGAGTTGCTTTCTTTTTTACACAAGTTCAGTTTTATCTCAATTATCCACCAAGTAAAAACAAAAAAACAAAAAGCCCCCCAAAGCCCTTTATAGTATTTCCACAAGACTAATATAAAGCAGATGTATCCTGCTGAGTTCACAGTATATTTTAAACAAAATGACCCCAATGTTGTTCTGGATCTTACAAATGCTGATATATATGAATACCTTTCCATGGGGGAGCATTCTCAGGAGTATCCAATGGGTCAGGCTTTCCCTGTTTGAAATGGTAATCATATGCATGGGGTTGTTTTTCAGTTTCATTTAGGTCCTTTCTAAGTGTTTATTTTTGCAGCATGTTGTCCTATATTTTGGTATTTTTCCCGTACATTTCTCAAGGCAACTAAAAATAATACATGGCAATATTTAACTCTTGTACAGCATTGACTGTGACAGTCCTCAGAAATATAGGTGCATATTGGCTGCTGCCGTGTGGTAAGTCTCCAGACGTAAATCATCAGGTGTATATAAGGCATGAAGGAACACCTGCCCAATTTTCAAAAGTAATGTAGGATCTGATTCTAAAAAGTATGTGAAGTGGAATTTGCAGAAAATTTAAACACCGTGAGGGCAAAATCCAGAACTCCTTCCTTCTTCCACTACCAGCTTCCCTTGGAGGTCCCTAAGGATGGAGGTCAGCCTGAGTGAGAATTTAGGTTCTGTGTCTGCACCTGAATTTAGATGTCTACAGTGTGTCTGTGAGTGGTATGCAGCGGTGTAAATCTATCTGAGTTGTACCCAAAAGTGTCTAAATTACAGCACTCCTCACGCTCTCTGGCTAGGCAAGGTGGACATCGCAGCTTCCACTTAACCGCTGCTATGATCTGGAGGCTGTTGAACTCTGCTTACGTCTATCCCTATTTGACTCTCAAAAAGAAGGTGACAAGATTGTTCTTTTTGCCCAGATATTTATTTTTCACCCATCCGCCTGTCCCATTCTGAGATACTTGGGTGTCCCAACATACTGGACTTCAGGA
The DNA here is from genome assembly GCA_003993805.1 of Himantopus leucocephalus. Taxonomy (NCBI): domain Eukaryota; kingdom Metazoa; phylum Chordata; class Aves; order Charadriiformes; family Recurvirostridae; genus Himantopus; species Himantopus leucocephalus. The sequence goes on from RSEF01000031.1 coordinate 4,189,071, forward strand.
AGTACATAATTGCATCATCCAAACAGGAGAGCCACAGAATTGCCCTCACCTTCTGCAGTAAGCAGCGTCCAGCTTTGGTGTCTAACTGGGGTTGGCTTTGTCCACAGAATGCCTCATTCTGGGAGCTGGACATCCCAGCTGCCCTGATCAATAATGTAGAGAAAGGTGTAAGTGACCTGTCTCCAAATTTGTCCAAAAAGGTATAAGTGAGAAATTCAGGCCCAGGAACACGAGGTCTATTTGTTGCAGCAAATACATAGCTGTCTGTATTGGACGGACAATAGGCATTTAGGAAATTTCACCCTCTAAGATTTATAAAAAGGCAGTATTAACTTTGTGCCCTATCCAGGGAGGAGGCAGTTAGTGTGGACTGGCTTGTGTCCATAGCCTTCAAACTGCCACCCACACTCAGCACAATTCGGACACAGTGAATATATTCCATTTACAATACAGATGCTTAAACTAATTATCTTCCCTAATTTATCTCTTTTTCTTATTGAAAGAAAGTGTTTGTGTCCCAAGTAATAATCTGGCTGTCAGTCCCTTGGTGTGAACCGGGTTGGCAATAGAAAAAACCCTCTTTGAGTTTCCTCGTTATTTCATTTACTTTGGCGAATGAGTCTAAGTCACCAAGTTAATGTGAACATTTTGAAGAATATTGCTTTTTATTTTGCTGATCTGTATCCCTACCCGTATCAGCTGCGATAGGAGGAAGGATAGAAATTTAGTTTTACATATCCCAGTTTTGTGCCTTGACTGCAAACCAAAATGCCCCCTTCCTCTTGGCAGCATACACGGAGGTGGGGTTTTGACAGCAGCCTTTAATAGACTTTCAGAAAGCACGGCTGGAAAAGACCTATGAGGTCATCTAGTCCAGTTCATAGCCAGAGCGATAATTCAGGCTGTTCGCACCAACAGAGGTGATGGTACTCAGTGGCAAGTCAGACATAAATTCTGAGTCAAAGATCCCTAAATTTTGCTGCACGAGATTCAAGAAGATAGAGAGCCCGGAGCAGCTTCAGTTATTTTTGATAGAGGTTTTTATTAAATTATTTATACAAACATGAATAAGGCAGTAGAAAAGAGGATAAGTATTTAACTATATTTATTTGTCTATTTAAGTATAAGAAGGTTTGTTTGTTTGTTTATTCACTTTATTTTATTTAACAATTACTAGTCAGGTGTTTGGATTATGAGGGGCAAAGGCGGAAAAGTTGGCTTTTTCTAGGAGTTCATGGCACTTTGAGTGGTGTGGCAGGGAGCTGAGGCCTGGGGTTCAAGGATCTTGTCAATGTTGGTCAAATATTACTGCATCATTAAACAGAAAAAGTTTAATATAGGTTATATTTCTGATGTTAGGTCTTGGAGCTGTCTGTCATCATGGACGTGTCCACTTCCTACTCACTGAAGCTGATGCATGAGACTGCTGAAGATTCAGGCAGGTGTTACTACGTCTGATCCTACTCATCTTTTATATCAGGTTTTTGTGCGGCTTTTTTTCCCCCCACAGTTATGAGCTTTGAAACATTTTCTCTGTAAAGCCAAGCTGTGGATGGCAGAGGACAGCTTTGCAGCAAATGGCAGGCTCTCAGCACCCTCCTGTTCAAGGGCCTTATGGATCCCCATGCACGCTGGTCTATCCGTCAAACCTTTGTCTCCTCAGAGATTAGCTGTGCCACCGGGAGATAGTTATAGATACAGATATAGATATAGATACAGATACAGATACAGATACAGATAATTTTTTTTCCCCATATGTGTGCTGGGGATGAATCACCCAATGCACAGCAGAGTGAACCCGAACCTTTCCCAAGTGAATTCATTGAGGGGAGGGGAAGGAGTGGGGAGATCTCCCTCTTTCCCACCCCCTGGGATGAGGATGGAGGGCGGTGCAGCCATGCTGCCATGCTGGCAGGCTCCCCAGGATGGTGGCAGCGTACCCATGCCAGGCTGTTCGGGGCTGAGTGGGTGTGCTGTGCTCTTGCTTTGCCTGGAAATTTCACATTTGTTGAAATGAGCATGCATATTTAAAAAAAGGTGTGTGTGGGGGCTGATGAATCACATCTTCTGTCAAAGACTCCAGACACCGAACTGGAGTGTTGCTGAGTGTCTGGAGCTCTTTACTCATCTTTAATCTTTTGCGGGTTTTAATCTCTCAGAGAATTTTCCTTAGTGTCATACAAATGATCCTTTTATCAACCACTTTCCCAGCTCTTTCCCTTTCACTCACCCAGCCCTGCTCCTCTCCCCACCTCTCCAGAGGCACTTCTTCATGTTCGTCACCCCCTCCTTATTTGCCATCCCAGCTACTCACTTAGTTATTCTTCCATAGAAATGCTACAATTAGGACCTTATTCAAATCTTCACTTGGTGAGACAATATTACTGATTTACAAGTGTGTGTCCCTGGAGCTTGTGGAGGTGACTGGTGTCTGCTTGCCTCGTGGCTGCTGCACCTGCCACCTTGGGAAGGATGAGGGGAAGGAGAAAGAAGGCATGAGACAACCAGAGACCCACTAAAGAGACCCACTAAAGCCGAACCTCCTCCCCAGCTACCGCTCTCCTGCCTGTCTCTGAGTCAAGACAGAGATGGCCCCAAACTGGGGAGGTTTTAAATGGTTTTCTAGAGGCAGGATTTGCGCTGACAGCAACATGCAGTGCTGGGGAGGGAGGGTAAAGTGGGTGCTGTTTTCTTTGAGGTTCCAGACTTGAGTTCATCTTCACGGTCTCTGTCAATCAAGGATGCAACCAAAGCTTGCCAGGGAAAGGAAGTTCTCTGAAGGGCCAAAACCAGAATAACGGACTTGTGACTATGGTGAGAAGCTAATTTAAAAGTGATATAAAACCCTCCCAGCCCAGGTTGAGTGAGACATGTGTGCCCCTGAAGCTGCAGCAGGATGGCAGAGCTGACCCTGCTCTGAAGAAGGTCTCGTGTTGAAGCCCTGTGACGAGGTCAGGGCTCAGACTGGCACCGAGCAGGTCTATCCTGGGCCACTGGCACTGTGATGAGGCCACGTGTCCCACAACCCTCGTGGTGCTGGGACACTCACTCATTAAGAGATATGAGCACTGCAGTCAGTCACACGGGCAGATTAATTGGCCGTATTTATATTGCTAAATTAAACAGTGTTGGGCACTGCAACTTTACTGTCTATACTGATAAATTAATCATAGAATCATAGAATCATCAAGGTTAGAAGGGACCTTTAAGATCGTCGAGTCCAACCGTCAACCTAACACTGCCAAATCCACCACTAAACCACGTCCCTCAGCACCACGTCTACCCGTCCTTTAAATACCACCAGGGATGGCGAATCCACCACTTCCCTGGGCAGCCTGTTCCAATGCTTGACAACCCTTTCTGTGAAGAACTTTTTCCTAATGCCCATCCTAAACCTCCCCTGGCACAACTTTCCTCTTGTCTTATCGCCTGTTATTTGGGAGAAGAAACCGACTCCCACTTCAGTACAACCTCCTTTCAGGTAGCAGTAGAGAGCAATAACGTCTCTTGATGGTGTGTTTTCATCTCAGGCAAACAGGCACTCCCACAAACATTGGTGTACATACATGTTTTGGGCGTTAACATGGGACAGGGGTCAGTCCCAGAGGCAGTCTGGGTCCCACCACCCTGCTGTGGAGAGCTGGAGGGTTCCATGCTGATGTGAGATGTTGCATGGCAGCTGCCCTCGGTGTCACGCTGTGGAGAAAGGCACATTTAATTTAATAGCATGGGCAAAGTCACAAAATCCTGCTTTTCAGCAGCCTGATCAGTTTGGACAGACGACTGCTGTCGCTTGGCTGTATTGACTCTGGTTCGGAAGATGGCTCAATTGGTCCTGTCTCAGATCTCTGCTCAGACTCCAGTGCTGCGCAGAGATGGCTTTGTAGCTCCTGCTTTCCATTTCCAGAACTAAACTCAGAAGTCAATGATAACTTTCTTCAAAGGGTTGTGATGTGCCCTTTGCCTTTTTCCTTTGACTTGTTTATTAAATTCTTGATTTTTTACTTTTTTTTTTTTTTTACAAATTGTGGACACGATGTAAAGGCAAGACATCAATTTAGCTTGCAGTCCCAGGGACATCAAATATCAGTTCTTCTGCAGGGGAGAAAGATGTTTTTCATAGCAACCTGTAAGGGAGAATCTATCTCCCAGTACATAAAGACTAAGTGCTGTTTTAATGGCTTTGACTTTTGGAGCAAAGGCTCAGTGAGTTGTAATTAGAGCTGGTCATTTGTTTTTAAT
>RSEF01000031.1:4193412-4205566 GCA_003993805.1 Himantopus leucocephalus
AGAATATTGAAACATTTCATTTTAGCAATGCGGTAGGAGAGAGTTGTGGAGCGCCAAGTAATCTTGTCATCGGGATTTGTAAAGCGGAGAGTTTAAAGTAACAAAAGATGGTAGGGCCCGAACCTATTTCTCCAAAGCCAATTCAGACATGATTGTCCCTCTATTAGGTAGACGGGGTCCTTTGATATGTCTTGAAAAACAGGGAATGAATGCAGGACAATTACTGGAATTTACAAAGAGAATTTGATTTTTGAAGAAAAGTAATGAAAAGGCAAGTACAATAGAGAACGAGCAACTAACAGAACTTTTACTTTGCAAGGGTTTCTCCCTATGTACACATGCCTTTTTGTTTTGCTTAATGAACCCCACTTTGAAAGGAAATAAAATTAAACAGACCCATTTATTTCAGAAGCCAGAGAGCTACTCAGAAGTAACCATTGACCTTCAGCCTCATGTTTTACCATGTCTGGGTTCACTTTCCTGCACAAACACGATTTTCTGGCCTCTTTGGCCATCCTCTCTGCCAAGCTGTTTCAGGAAGCTTGACACTCTGTGAATGCCTACAGATGTTCTTATGTTGGCTGCCATCAGCGTATGTTGCTCCCCAAATCAGTGAAGTTTCAATGTATTATGTGTAACCAAGATAATTTACAGATGACCAAAAGTCTTGTAAATGTGCAGGTAAAGAAAAACCTAAACAATTAGAAATTAATGGAGGAAAGTGACCTAAGTGCAGTCCTGGAAAACCAAAGGAAATATTTAAACTCTGTAATTTATAAGAGGTTATTAAAGGACTGTTTTGAATGGAGTAATAAATGAACACTAGGAATATTAAATCACAACAAAATTCTATTATTAGTCAACATAAATCCAAGGGAGCTTGTTTTCTTTTTAGCTGCCATACTTGAAATTGTTTGGAATCTAACTGGAAACAGTGAAAATAAATTAAATTACAATTTCCCATTTATTGCATCACACAGAAAATTTAAGTTAAAAAAAAAAGTTTCAAATAAACTTTTCCAACAGTGTCTGGTAAGTTTCCTAATAGCCATGAATTAGGTGGCTTGGGATATGACTATGGTTGCACATATCATGTATACATATGTATCTCCAAGTTATCTCTGAAGAAGCTTACTCACATCTGGAGAGTGTACAGTTTGACATCGTCTTATTTCAGCATCTCACCTGTCTTTAGTAGTCCATGTTTAATTTAGTGCTGCCACAGCATCCAAGCTAGTGACTTTAACCCTAGTTTAGGCACGATGGCATGGATCACACAGAGCTGTGACTGCAGGGCAAAACTGTCCTTGATCATGTTCTAGAAGCAACAGCACAATAGAAAGTAGCCCTTTCTTGGTGCTTTGTCAAGCCTTCTTCATCTCCTTGCTCTTTTTTTTTTTTTAAAAATGTTGGAAAAATATGATATAAGGTGTGAGATGAGAAAGTATTGAGCATAAAGACATCATTACATCAGAAAGATGGTAGTAGAGTTTGTTGTTGCTGGAATCAGAAAGGTTTATAGTCTCCCTTTGTTCAGTTTCACTGGTGGAGTGACATACCTCTTTTTGGATAAGGGGGGATTTAAATGTGAGCTTCTGTCATAGTTGATTGGTTTGGCATCTTGATGGGATAGTCCTTTCCGAGTTGTCAGTTTATGAATATATAATCCTTTAAGGCACATGTAATAGGGAATTAATTGCTTTTGCTCTTTGGGAGGACACATTCAGCATATCTTTAGAGTTTTAACACTTTCTTCTATTCTTTCCATTTTCTTTTCTGTCTATTTAATTTAATCATTTTTTAATATGAGTGGAAATTCTATTTGAAATAGGTCAAAATACTCTCTTGTCTTTTTTTTTTCCAAATAATGTTTCTAGATATGGATAATTGTTAGAAAATTTCAGACCTTAATAATCATTAATGTTATTGTCCGTCTTTAGCAATCTACAGAACAGAAATTCTGTATTCTCCTAAGTTTATTAAGGAAGCTATTACTTACATACCAAATGCATAATGAATTCTGCTATGAATGACAATATGCTAATGTTCACATAACTTCTTATATTAGTAACTAATGATCACCTCTAATAGCACTGCTATATTTGTGTGTAAACCACCTTCCTATTTATATAGCAATTACATCATGTGTCTGTTATTTGACACTTGCATTTAAATACAACGCATTTCTAAATAAGCAAATATATTTATGCAGCCATGTGCAAACAGACACAAGCTCATTTCACACATCCACTAAGCTGGGCAGATGGTGATTCATGTGGCACCAGGCTCTATCATCTGGTACGAGCTCATGGCTTGGGCAAGACTTTGTCCTAGCATGGCTATACAGCTTGTGTATCTGACTTGGCTTGCTTCTGGCCACCTGAAGAGTGCCAGTGGACTTTCCTTTTCATTTCTGCCTACAAGAAAGAAAATAGCTGTGATGTAAACACCATATGATATGTGGTGGTGGAGTGACTTGGTGCTCCCTCTGCCGTCAGAGTTGTCTTACAGCGAGGAGAGCCGGAGCCACATTTCGTGGGAGCTATTCATACCAGGACACTGCTTTGCTGTGTCCCCGCCTGTGGAGATGCAGTTGGTTAATGACTAATGAGCATATGATGATGAGAAGCCAGAGAGACACCATACTACTGCAGGGATGCTGTGGATAAATAAGACTCAGAGGGTAATGGAGAAGAGCAATTATCTGTGTTTTCCTTATTGTTACAGAAAAGCATTTGAATGTCTTGAATCCCTTTAAATAACATTGATAGAGCTTTTCAAGAAATTTTACAATTGTTTTCCTTGTGCATTTCATAAGGAGAGATACAGGAGAGAAAAGAATGCTCAGTCAGTTCCTGTGGCCTTGGAAACCAGATTCTATACATTTTCTGTCTATGAGATCCTAGGAAAAATCATTTAATAACATTCCTTAACAAAAATAAGATTACTTCGTTCTTTTCATCTCTCTGGGAGGAAACAGAATTCGCCTGTGAATTTCTGTAATTACCCCAACCACTCATTCGGTAGAACATTTAATAAAATAATAGCAATTCTTCTAAACCTAGTATTACATATTTATCATTCCTTAAGCATCACATATATAAACATATTTATAAACATTTCTTCAAATTTAGGAAAGGGCCACAGCCCTTTATTTGTCCCAGCCTACAAATAAATCATTGTAATTGTGTTAAGATGCATTGTCACATCAAGACGGAGGGTTAGGCCTCCTAACAAAGCCGTTGTTTTTTGACTTTACCATTTTGAATCATTCAGTTTTGACTTTCAGGTTATACCAAAATACATCTTTGATATGCTAGACAGAATGAGCTGCTTAAATCTCTCACTGCAAGGCATTTCTCTAAACTCTCTAATACTTTTTTTCTGGCTTTTCACTGCATCCTTGACAATTTTTCAGTATCTTTTCAAATGTGTTCTGATATCAATCTCACCAATGCTGTAAACAGAGGTAAAAATCACCTCTCTGCCGTGCTGATTTTGCATGCTGCCAACTTCTCTGCACCCACCTGTTGTTTCCTATTTTCATTACCTGTATTAGAGAGTGGCTTCATAGATACCACAATACAGCTGAAGGGCGCTGATTTGCCACGCAGAAATGAAAAAGAGTGCAAAGCAGGAATTCGCACCCAGATTTTTCTACCAGACCCAGAATCTTGAGAAACTATAGCACAAGGTGACTAATTTCAAAGTATAGTGCTTTGAGCGCAGCTCCAGCACCATTGGAAAAGCTCCAGGATCTTCCTCCTCCCACCAGTGCCGCTTCAGAGAGGTACTGCTCTTCTATAGGTCTTGTGTGGATGGTTCCATATGGATGTCTCAGATACCTTAGTGCATCTCAAATGTCATTATCCTCCGTTATTTAGGTAACCACATTCAGACCTTTGGTTGCCTTTGCAGCCAGGGAAGAGACATAAGCAACTCCAGGGCTGTTTTAGCCTCCCCTGCTATTTACTCTGTGCCTGCCATCTGGTAGCCTCTCTTGCTACTGCTCAATTCTAGCGTTAGAAAGAAAAATGAAGTCTTTCTCTGCTTACCTTTGCCATGTCATCATCCCTGATTTTAGGACCAGTAGCATATCTTCCCACATTTTTTTTTCCCCTCAGGCTGAGTCCCAGTCTTCTTTGCTGTTCTTTACATAAGAGTTGTTTCATAACTTTGATCATCCTTGTCATCCTTGAGCATTCCTCCTCGTCAAATTAATAATCCCCCTGAAATCTAAACATGATAATGAACTTCATATGTCTCCCAGATAAAAAATAGAAAAAAAAAAAAATCAGTAGTGCTATCACTTTTTGAAGGGTAGACTCTTCAGACTCCCCTGAAACCCACAGGAGTCCTTCCCGTGACTTCAATCTATGAGCTCAGTACACAGAGGCATACAGTCTGGTCCCAGAGTGAAAAACTGTGCTTTAAAAGTGTAAAGAAAGCAAAAACCTGAGAATTTCCCATTATGAGTTTAATCCGGATCCTTAGACATTAATGATAGTGTTTCTTTTTACATCAGAGTTTGTTGGAAGAGGCCCAGGCTGTCTGTAAAAATGCTGAGCGTATCTTTTATTAAACATTTTGTTATTTAATGTGCCATTTTCTGATGTATATTTGATAAACAAATTTGTTACCAGAAGCGTTCTTGTTACCAGTGACATTTAAACACAAATGCAGATTTATATATGAGTAATTGTGTTTCAAGAGTAACTGTGTGCATAAATCAGCATTTTGCAAATGTTACAAAAAAGTACAAGCCCAAGCAGAAAAAACTACTTGCCCATCTTCTGCTACATTTGATGCAATGAAAGGTAATTACACCCTATTCACACATTAAAAGAAAGCACTTATCTTGGATAAGACCTTGATTGAAAATCTGTTGAAGTTAATGGAAGTCTTTCAGTTGGTTTTGGTGGAATGTGGCTCAGGCTTTCAGGGGGAAAGTAAGGTTTTGCAGAGCTGCTAAGGGATCTCTTGGGATTACAAATGAGGGATTGTCACCACAGTGTTCAGGTGCTGTAGAAACATCTCCTCTTCTGAAAGTCTTGCCTCTGGCACTCATCTTCTTGTTGCAGTAACATAAAGAAAGTGCTGTTGACTCATATCTACCGGAGGTGAAAATCCAATCTCTCATATGTCCTTGCCACATAAGAACATTTAGAAAAGAAATACATGTCCTTAAAATTATATCAATTCACCTTACATGACTAAGAAAGAGGCCATTTCTAAAGGATATTGATTAAAATGGAAATACATTCAAATAAATGGATTCTTGGCTTGAAATAACCTTTACAGTAAGTGAATGGTCTATTTTGAAAGTATGATGGGTGTTCTGCAGGGCACTACTGTATCTTAATTTTATTTCATTGCTATAGAGAGTTTTCTCTGTTTATGAAAATGCTATGCAAAGTGAGATCTATGGATTTCAGAATGGGGAGGAGCAGGAAATTTTGTCTTAAAAAGACATTTGCCTTTCTATTTCTCATCATTCTTTAGTATCACCAAAGAAAAGAACAAGAGACTAAAGGGAAGATGAGGTTTCATAGGCACTATATCAAACGCAAAATAAAAACCAGTCCCTTCCCATGAAAGCTCATATTTTAAATGAGTCACACAAAGAACAGGACCAAGGAAGTAGTAAAATTCCTATTGTCATGACAGGTGCCAAGAGATATTTTTCTGGTCAAATCCAGAAAAGGAAATAAGAATCTTAATTGGGCAAATCTCAGCTCTGCAAACAATCAAGTGATTTTACAGCAAATAACTTGATAAGCAGAAAAAAAATCTAAAAAAAACCCATTAGATAGCCATGGAGTTATGGGGGAGACTGAAATTTTACATATTCTGTGACTTGAGCAAAATTTCCAAAAGGCTGGTCACCACAACAACAGTCCCCATAATCCCCATCATCTATGTCCACCTCTTTTGCATCCTGAATCTGGGCTTTGCTTTTGAGGCTGAACTGCTGCATAGGTGCAATGCAAAGATTGCAAGTTAGAGAGACCAAAGTCTGAGGCTGTTGCTTGCCAGTTGTGGATCTTGGATAGTGAGTCTCAGGTGTCTTCTTCCAGGGGTGCTTGGTACTTCACCGGGGAAAATAGAGGTGCTTGCGTGTTCTCGGACAACAGAGTTGTTAGGATGCTTTTGCATCAGTGTCAGAGACAGGAACCTAAATTTTGCAGAAGTTGCCTGGTAATTTGTTCATACTTTTCCTGGATCAGGCCTCACTTTAGTTGCAGAAATCTATACAAGGACTCGGAACTGAACTCACACCTTCCAACAGCTGTCTGTACAACATGACAAAAACACAAAAACCAGAAACAGAAGTAACTCCGGTTATGGGTAGGAGGGAGTGTGCTCCTTGCCACCTAGCAATACAGCATGGTGGCAAAGCAGGAGACTGATTCCACCCGTGATTTTTTTTTTTTTTTTTGGCCAGAGACCAGAAATGGGGCTTTTTGGCTGATTTTCACGCACAAACATGAGCCATTCAAAGTTCATGTTGGAAAACTGGACCGAATGTTATTTATGTCCAGAAGTGCTATGCGAGCAGGAGTAGATTACTGCCTGTGCCACTGGCTGTTTGTCTGCTGTTAGTATATAATACAGTTGGCTGGTTGGTTGGTTGGTTGGTTGGTTGGTTGATTTTCTGCAACATGATATCCCCTTTCTGAAAAAATACAAGGAAGATCAAATGTTGAACGTTCCAGATCCTGAACAGGAATATGAAGGTCTCATGCTGGGACTCATGCACATTTATAAATTAGAGTAGAAAATAAAACATACAGAATACTGAAGCAGAGCTTGAAGAACCACAACTGTAAAGGAAAATACAGCTCCACTGCTTCCTCCTCGCTCTCAGAAAGTGTGTGCACTTAGCAGGTGTTAAAAAGCTAAATGTGAGTATTTTCCAACCCCCAAAATGCTCATGAACTTTAAGGACAGCCTCGGCAGTGTGGACTCTAGAACACTTTAGGGTAAATTCCAGATACTGTAGGATGTGCGAAGGCATCTTGCATCTATGTTTCCAATTAACTGGAAGAATCCCAGAAGACTGCAGACTCTCTGACAAAATACAGATATCACAATGGTAAAGCACAGAAGAGTTTTTGCTGCAACAATGGGCACTACAGAATTTAGGAAAATGAAGGGCTTCACCAATGAATTTGCCAGGAAATGAGTTTGCTGATGACAATACTGGAGGCTGGACTGAAACTTTTTGGTCTAAAGGTCTAAATACTCCCACTCCATCTTGTTATGCTAATCCTGTGTGAGACTTTCAAAGCACACATGCTGCTATACTTTGAACCAGTTTTCTCTTCTGTAGGCTTCTCTGGCCTAAAAATGGAGCAAGTCTATCTGTATTGCAGTAAACACTAACGGAGGAACACGGTGTATTTAGCATGTTGTGGCACATGAAAATATAAAGAAGTTTGTATATGTTTATTTATAAACTGATAAACTATTTCTAGGCATATTCTTAATCAGTGCACTGATTATGAGAAAAGTTGCAAGTAAGTTCTCACAGGGAAACAAAATGCAAATTTGGATTTAGTCTGAATGCACACAATAAGAAAATGCAAGATATTCCTGTGACCATAATGTATTTATCCTGAACTGAACTTCTGCACCTATTGTGATCTTGGCTTTTTTCTGAATTTTATATTACTTGGCAGGTCAGTTTCTTTGCCTAATAGCAACATTGCTCAGTATCTGCTGGTGCTTCCAGGCAAAGATCTTAAAATACTTCACCAAAAGAGAAACAATTATTCTGAATTTCTGAGTATGCAAGCCTTAGTCTCACCATTTCAGGAGTAAACAGACACTGGGAAACATTAAACATTTCCAAACACATCGAGTGTGTCAATGACCTGATAAGAATTATATCCTCATATTTCTAATTGTCTGCTTCAAAATCTTGCTAACATTTTTTCAAGGGGACAAAAGATAGGTGCTGCAGTTTAAGCAGATAAGTTCCCTGGAAACAAAAATATTAAAATAATGTTTCATAAGAGACAGGAAGAATCTGAGAAGCACCCTTGTTAAATTTATGAAATCTTCCATACGAATCCCATATGAATGAAGTGGCACGTGGGCAGGTGGATATTAAGCAGCACACAAGCATTTGAAATAAATGCACTTATGATTGAAGGTGTTCAAAGTTGTTCTCTGCACTTTGTTCCAGAAGAAGGGGAAAAGAAGGTACACAGATTTAAAAAAAAAAAAGAGGGGGGGCGGGGGGAGGGAAGAAAAAAATAGGTGTTTGGACAGATCTCCTGGGGGTATACACGGGAGATTTCTTCCTTATTCTTAAAACACAATTTGGAGGAGATACATACTTTAAGCTCTGCTTTATTTTCACTCATAATTCAACTCCTCAAGCTCTTCTCTGAATTCCCTCTAGTTTTCCAAAACCTTTTTGGTAGCCCATGCCTGAGAGTGAACCTACAGTCTCAGTTGTGTCTGTCCCCTGGACTTGTATATACACATAGATATAGATATAGATATAGATATAGATATAGATATATACTTCTTCCTGATATATATTATCTTTGTGCAGCTATTGCTGTCTTGGTCAGGACAAAGGCTTGAGCCAGGAGCTCTCAGAACTAGTAACATAAGCTTTTACAACTTGCACCGTAAAATGGTTCAGTACCACAATGTTCAGCTTAGCAGCATCCGAAAAAGATGCTGAGTGAAGTCCACAGCACTCTTGCTCTGGTGCCTCAACTTCATGTACAAAGCAAAGGGAAAGGCAGTGATAAGGAAACGCTGAAGCAAGAGGTGGGACCTAAACACACAACCTTGAAAACAGCATTGTGCCTGGGTTTCTGAGCCAAGGACCTTCCTCTGTCTCTAGACAACCAATGCAGGCCAGTCATCTCCAGTAAAATGCAGCAACAAGGAGGCACCTTGATTGCTCAGTAACTTAGGAGAGAAGGTATCCATTCCCTTCGGAAGCAGTTTCCAGGTTCCTCAAGGAGGAAAGTGCTCTAGTTATTGCTCTGCAGGAGTAGCCTTGTGTTGGCCTTTCCAAGTCAGGAAGGGAGAAGGAAAGTTTCGGAGAACAGAGTGGAGGAAGGGTGAAAGGAAGTTGCCTGAGTTGGCTGCAGGTTGTGCGCTTTGTGATATGATGGTGTTCAGAATTTGATGTATTTTATACAAAAAGCAATGGAAGAGAATTGTGAATTTTCTTTTCCAGAGCATTCATCTCTAGTAGGTACGGTACTTTTCTCAGAGTTGTGAGTTCAAACCCATAAGGTAAAGAAATCATAGAATTTTGTCCTTCTCTTCCCTAGTGAGCATTGTAGCCATCACTCTGGGGAAAACACATGCAGTTGTATGTTTTTTGTGCTCCCATCCATCAGGTGTATGCCTCTCAGCTCCATCCCCATGGGCAAGGTGGAAAGGCTGGTGTATAAAAGTAGAGAGGGTATGGGCTCTTGGAGAGGAATGTGTTTGATTGAGGGGCTGAGGGCTGTACCCTTAGAGGTCTGGTGACCTGCCAGTGCCTGGAAGATCAGGAAAGAAGTCCTGAGGATCCAAAATCACAGGCTTCAGCACCAAAAGATGTACTTAAGTACACTAGTGCTTTTGCACCTCAAATCCCAAACTGTGTAGATCAGAGCTGTAAGAGATTCACATATTCTGTGGTCTGGGAGAGGGACAGATAAGGTGAACTGAACTGAAGGGTAGATTTCTACATATGCCACTGTTTTCATAGCCCCATCACATTGCAAACAATGTTTATTTCCTCATCCATTATCCCCTCTAGACTTATTTCAACATTACGGCTTGCTTTCAGCTTTTCCTTCCAGCTGCCTTTGTGTTTCAAATTGTCTTCCCCAAGATTGATCTAATTTTGTTATTTTCTTCTCTTATTTCTAATTTCTCTAAATCTGCCGATATTATTGCTGTACCCTGACGGGGCTCACTACTCCTCCCAATTGAACATCATCTGTAAGCTTCATTAGCGTGCTGTTTGCTGTCTCGAGCAAGGGGCTGCTTATTTTCTCTTTTACCAAGTGCTCCAATTTGCCCCATCATCCCTTGCTGAGCCGTAACCCACCCTTCGCATCTGCAAAAGCTGGAACCAAGGAGCAAACTGCCTGCCTGCCACTCCTTTAGCAGGACATCTGTACCTTGTCAAAGCCCCTGATGTTATTGCGCAACAAGGGAAAGTAATGCAAGTCAAGAGTGAACCTTGTCAAGTTTGGACGTGTAACTTGGGGCTGTACCAGGATTAATTATGCCTTCTGCTGCTTTACACACTCATGTCATCAATAAATTCTAATAAACAGGAGTAGGATGTTCTTATTCATGTCATTCCAGAGGAATTAGAACACAGTAGTGTTATTTAGCAATGCAGATGTTTTATTATTGTGTTGTTTATGTGAAAGTGGATATGACATGAAGAGGTATATCAAATGAGCAATAGAGAGAAGCGAGCTGTGCTCCCTTTTTGATTATGCATATTTATTCATACTGCAGAAGTTACTGCACATAGCAGAGTCTTCTAAGATGGATTGCTCAGTTTGGAAACCTAACCTCCTCTCTTCCTCCATCCTACCCCCCCCCCCTTTTTTTTATAAAGTTTAGATATGTCAATACTACCTTTGTACAGTATTTATGAGTTCCTTCTTTAAATTGCACCTTAATTGGTTTAGTCACCACAATTGCAAAACAGGAACCTAATCACCAGAAGCTAAGTAAGCAGAAAAAAAATAATGATTTGGAGCTGTCTGTCTACTGCTGCCGAACAGACACACTGGGCACGGTTTAAAGCTATAATTGCATTGTGGCACTGGCTTGCTGTTCCCAGCACATGCATAATGTAGCTCCCAGTTGTAGACTGCCACATATCCTGCTGTATTTACCCTCAGATGCCAACAGAGCACATGCCACCCACAACTGCTGCTTCCCAACAGTGTGAAACCGTCACACTTTCAATTAGATGCCCCAAAGCACTTTATTGCCCACTGGAGGGTATAGTCATATCTTGATGGAGGAAGATTATGGGCTAAATGCATCCATAGCAGTTCTCCACAGGCTGCGGCGGAATTACTTTGGGAATGAGTTTGGATGAATTATCCCATTCGTTCTATTGATCATAAAACAGGGTTATGCACTGCTTAGTTTTGAGCGCACTAATTCTTGACCACAAACAGTTGGGCTGGTATATGGCCTTATTACTTCCCTGAAGACTTCCACAGCCAGAGAAGACAAAAAACACAGGTAGCTGGAGATCTCGCTGCCCTGCCTGTACCTATCTGCATCTGCATATTGCTGTGCAAATAGTGACTGCAGAGACAAACTGCACTGCAGACCCTGGGCAAATTTGCCCCTCCACTTCTTTTTTCTTCACCTCTCAGGTTTGTGTCTTTGTGTACTCACAAAACAGAGGCACTCCATAGAAAACTTTCATTGCCATCATCTAGGCTTAGAAAAATGATTGTATTTGAGGGAATTAAAGATGTACTGCACTCCAGTAACCCCTCTTAAGGTGATGTTAAGCAGCGTTAAGCCATCTCACATAATCTCATGACTGGAGAAGGCTAAGAGCATGCGTGTGGATAGGCAGCTGTTAGCATGTGAACAGCGACACTGGCAGACGGGTAGCAATTTTTTAAGCCAATGTAACTTGATTGTATGCCTAAGTTTGTGGATGCAAAAATTTAAAGAAGAAATTAAATAGTGTATATCTCGATGCTGAAAGTTTTGGCAGCATCTAGCCAAAGAGGGAGACAATATTTTGGAAAAGTGATAGAAGGATGTAAAAATACTAATCATCTAGAAATGTTAGTCAAACTAAAATGAAAGCCACTGAGCCCAGATTCAATAGCACACATAAGCACATGAGTAGTTTTACGAATAGGCAGAGCCTCTTAGCCTATACTGCTTCCAACTCAATACTTAAGATTTGCATGTGTGGAAATATTTTAGGTTCCTAGAAGGCAATTTCCATTGAATCCTTCTATTGTGACAGGCATGGCTCAGCTCCCAATTTGGATACCTAATTGAGTCTATGTACATCTGTGTCTGCAGGTAGCAGTATGCATGTGAGCTTCCCATCTGAGCTCCCACTGGAGTCAGTGGCAATTTAAGCAGTGAATCATAGAATCATAGAATTGTTGAGGTTGGAAGGGAC
>RSEF01000031.1:4212087-4229596 GCA_003993805.1 Himantopus leucocephalus
TCCCCAGAAAAAACTATCTATCTGCAAAATGGCATATCTGAAATTAGGTTGGCCTTTAAAGTTTTCCATGGTGGGGTGGATGCATGCTTGCTCCCTGTTCTCTCTCTAATTTTGTTAATCAGGAGCCTGCCTGCACCACACCGTTCATAACTGCCTGGGAGAGCTGTGACAAGTAAATTTCAATCTCTCAGCGGAGCTGATATTCTTAGAGCTGCAGGAGCAGTCATCATGAAGGGGAAAGCTGTGAACACCAATAAATTATTGAAGAAAGCAGGAGAAATATTTCCTTCTGTTGACACATTGGCATTCACCTTTGGGAATGTAATCATGGGAAAGGTAGGCAATCTTTTGTCATAGGGACCTTTCGCTAAGAAAATTCAGTCTTTTTAAAACCTTAGTAGGGAGCCTGCAAGCTCTCAACATGGAAGGGATATTCAAGCTACAGGACATCTTCAGACAGGCGCGTTGCTCAGAAATGACAGTGAAACTGAATCAACTCTGCTGCACATTAAAACATGCTCAATGATACAACAGGAGGTTCACGGGGTAGGCAGTAAACCCCTCCGGCTCCCTGACCCCCTGGGACAGGATCTGCTCAGGAGCGGGATTGTTTTCCATGAATAAAACAAGGCAGCTTTCAAAAAAAAAAGCCAGAGTATAAACATGGCAGAATGTAAAACTTGGGTGAGAGCTGGAGATGGAAGCCAACAGAGACCTGTTAGTCTAAGGCAGAGAAAGAGCAAGGGCATGTCTGCCAGGAAGGACCATTCCCTCTTGGGCTGTGCCTCTGGGGAATGGCTGGGGACAGGACTGGAGAGCTGGGGTTGCGCAGGCGTCGTTTCTTCTCGCCTGAAACTCTGGCTCTCCCTCTTTCTGCCACCGCTGACAGAAATGAAGCTGCCCAGGCCCGGCAACAAGGAGGATTTGTTCCTCTGAATTTCCAGCTCTGCTTGGAAAGCCATCACATTAGCACTGATGTTTTATTCCAACATAAACGGCAGGGAAAAGTACCCAGGAGCTCCCTGGATTTAAATCCACAAAATCAGCTCCAGTTTTGTTTAGACAAGATGAGTGAATAACACCCCTCCTCAGCATCATATTTGGCTCAAATCACCAATTTACTGGTTTACAAAAATCTAAAACTGCCCCTCCGGCAAATTAAGGGATTACGTCAATCACTCAAGTCCAGTCTACCTGACAACAGCACGCAGCAACAGGGCAAAAGGTTTGATGCTCTGCTGGAATGTGATAAGGAGAAAATGCCAAATGACACATAGGCAAAGTTATTACCAGCAAGATGAAGACAAACTGGAGGGAGTTCAGAGAAGTGCAACAAAAATGATTAGAGAGCTGGAGGGGTTGATTTACAAGGAAAGTTTTACAAGAACAACCGTCAATATGCACAGCAGGGCTGAGCAACATCTGAGGGGGGAGAGAGAGCCAGTTGCAAACGTCTGAACAGTGCAAACACCCAGGGAGGAACAAAATTACCCAAAGGGGAAATAACTAAGATAATGGGTTGAAATTAAGAGAAGAGGATAAACATCAAAATAACTTCTCAGAGGAAAGACTGTGGAATAATCTAGTGTGGGAAGACATAGAAGTCCGAACCAAATAAGCTGTAAATTCATTCCCAGAGACCCTGCAGATATAAACATCAACCACAATTAACTTTCGAAACCAAATATTTCTAAGCAACAGGTATCAGAGCTTCCAGAAGAAGCCAGGTGTGAGAAGCCATTTAAAAAGGGATGGTTTCCAGATAATTCAGTGTTAACTTCCTTGCTGTTTGAAACCACATTGGGGAGGAGGTGGAGAGGCTCTTACTTTCAGTTTAGTGGGTGACATGAGCACACTGGAAGCCCCAAAAGTGCGGTTTTGGCCATCTGGTCACTAGCATACTCTCTCAATGAATAGTTTTCCAGTTGAGATAGTTGGTTTAAATCTTCCTTATTTCTGGAGTGACTGGAAATCAACACCAGATAATGGCTGCTTGGTAGAAGGTGTGACATGAGTTAATGCACTCAGTTGAATTTCTACTGGATATTGGATATGTGCTCACATTAGAAATGCTTTGAACAGCATGATCAGCATTAAATTAACGTCTATACTGACAATCTTGCCAAAGAAATCCAGAAGGGGATGGCCATTAGTAATGAACTGCACGTTCACCTTTGGAGTGAAGTCATTAGCAAGGTAAACTTTACCTCATGGGCTCTGAACCTTGTCTCCACCACCACATTGCCTAGCTCTCCTGGATGAGATGTCAGTTTGCAAAGCAAATAATTTAATGTATTTCCTCAGCATACTAGAAATAGCAGTAATTAAAGAAAAGTTACATTACAGGAAGTTTGTTTGTTAGATGCTGTTACTTTATAAGTAACTATTTTTACTCTGTTTCTTGACAGGGAAGGCACGAGAGGTTTGTTGTATGTGACCTAATACATCTGGTTGTCTAGAGGGTAGTAACAGCTGCAATGAGTAAGGAAGCAGCATGGGAATCTCCTACAGAGTGGTATTTGAAGGTCTGGCTGAGCAAAGCCACTTAGGCCATTTCTAGTTTATTGTTGTTACACTTTGGTGTGGCTTTCCAGTAATTTATAGGGGTGTTTGTTGAGTTCATGAGCTCTTGAGACCTGCATCCAATAAAATAGTGATGTACTTTCTCTTGACTGAAGGCAGAAGCATATATCATTGCATGCAGTGGGTCTGATATCATTTTATGCCGGATGGGGAAAAGGGCTGTAAGGCTCTGCAGCTCAGTCAAAAGAAGAGGAAAAGTAAAGAAAAATGTCAATAAAGGACACTGCATTGTGAAGGGCACTGTTTTGTTTCTGGTTTCCTCAGTTTGACACGTTAAGTTAGCAGGTGAAGAATTTGGTAGGTTAATCATAGCCTTTACTAGAAGATCCCATATTAGTTTATGATCTCTTTCTGAGCTTGATATAAAGTCACAGAAGTTAATGAGCAGCTATTAGATTTATCATTATTTATATACACATATATATTCCCATAAATTTTCATCTGTATTTTAACATTTCCAAGATGTGGAGTACTAATCTTTTATGCCCTTGCAGTATTAACAACAATATCCTGTAAAGCTTAATTAACATTTTAAAAAGTTGCCTCTTCCTCTACTATTAGCCTCTTCCCCTCTATCAAACAATAACTGATGGATCAGACTTGGTTGATTAGCTGCAAAGAAGAGGAAAAATCACCAAAGGACTGAGGTTTATTCTTAAAATAACTTCTTTCTTTCCATCTACAGAGTAGTCTAGGCATACAATGGGTAGGCAGTACGCAGAACAATCCTATCATGTAGGAAACAACCCAAAGAGGGTATCAGTTCCTAGAGCAACTGTGCACCTCTGTATAAAATAAATATAAAAATCTTCTTGCAAAAGACAAAGCCAGCAGTGCCTTTGCTGGTTTTCTCAGAAGTCCAAGCCCACTCACACATCAACAAAAAGGATCTGGGAGCCTCTCTTACATGATACCACCTGGTAGCAGAGCCCATAACAGTGATCTAAAGACAATCTTCAGACGTAGGCGCTACTGGATCCCAGCTAACGACAACCAAACTAATGACCCCGCAGCCACCTACCACAGAGGCCAGGGCAGAAGTGATGTGGCCTTGCACGTCCATGTGAAATAGCAGGTGATTTCAGTGGAGCAAACATTTCCGTTGGCCAGATACTTCCATTAACTTTCCATCACCCTGGGACAGAGTGACTTGGAGGCATCACACTTTCACACCAGCAGGGGCTCATCCATGGCATTAGCAGAAGGTGACACCGGTCGGGTCATAGACCGTTCCCAGCCTGTCCGGCTTTGCCAGCGATGGCAGGTGAGCAGGTCTGGCTACGGGCCATTTGGAGGGAGAAAGGATAAGCAGAAAGTTTTGTTTTGTTTGTTAAATTCAGCTTGGGATTTCCCTGTGACTGCTACCAGTGGAAAGTGTTAGCATATGAATTATTTAACATAAACTCAGGGAATGTAGTAAGTCTTCTGACTGTCTGACTTCTGCGGAGATTTCTTTAGCTGACAGTTTGTATTGCTCTGTGACAGATCCATTTTCCGATCCTAGATTGTACCTTGTGCTGGCCCCAAAAAGGTAGCTTCAGTGTAAAAGCAGGGAGACTTTCAGATAAAAGGGCTCTTGTGCAGAGAAATAGGTTAGGATTTAAAGCTCATAATTTCTATTGTTAAATCAGTTTGAAGAAAGAAATAGATCATAATTCAAATTAAAGGTCATCTTCGATCTGTCTCCATTCCCCTGCTTTCTTGTTACTCCCTTTGTTCACGAAAGGAATAAAACCTGTATTATTGCTCAGATGTAAAGCCTTAAAGGGAGCGCAGACTATTACAGATTCTCCAGTTGTATTTTGCATCTCCATCTGAAATCAGGGAGCCTTTCTAATACTGACTGCAAACACACTTAAGTACAAATAAATGTTGCCTCGAAGAACTCATAAGGTAAATGGACAAGAGGTGGAAGAAAGGAAGCCGCTGCTGAGATGGGGAACCGAGGCACAACAAGGTTAAGTGGCTTTCTGGAGGTCACTCAGGAAGTCTAACATCGAGCTGGGAAGAGAACCAAGCTCTTCTGAGTCATCATCCCCTGACAAGCCCATCCTTCTTCTTTTCTTACTAAATGGAACAATCCCGCATTGGTTGTGGTATAATGGTCTACATGACCGGGTAGGTCTTTTCCATTTCCAATGTCTGTGATGAGAGTAATTCTGCTTAATAGGGATGCAGTCAGCTGGTGCCAATGGTTAAGTGTTGCTTAACCAGGTGTTAAATAGGTATGAAATTCCAAGCTCTGGGCTCTGAATGCAGAAGTTGCCAAATGAAAATGAAAATAAAATAAAATAAATAGCAAAGAGGAAAAACAAAAGAAAGAAAAGAGAGAGAAGAAAAAGGAAATGCCCTAGAGTGTCAGATCCACGTGCTTATATACATTCAGTCTCGTGTTTTCCTTCAATTCCCGTATTTCCAAAGGGGTTTAAATAGCATGTTTACTTAATAAGGTTAACAGACTATACAATACCCAGCTCTATTTAAGTAGATTCCTCCCCCTTCCCTTTCTTTTTTTAAATATACTTGATAGTTGTTTTTTTATCATCTGTCACTTTCTCTTGCAATGTCACCTTTAACTCGCTATTGAAACTCACTGTTCTGGCAAAGTCTCTCTGCTTTCCATTTGACGTGTTTATTTAATGTCTAGTAACAAGACTAGCAATTGTATGCAGGCATCAGGCAAGTAACAGGCTCCACTATTTACCTTATCATTCTTAATGCTTTGTTTAGCCATCTTAGAAGTTTCTATAGAAAGTATATCTTGTGTCTTTACACATGTTACTTTTATAAAGGATGTATTTTCATGTGATATATGGTATTAGTTCATGCTTGATCTGTGTTCAAGATAGCTATTCATCCTCACTGATTTTTCTTTTTAGTAGGGGAATCTCACAAACTCCTTTTCTTTCTGCTGGGGAATCTCACACCGGCCCATTTCTCACATTTCTTCCCTTCAGTGCTTTAAAGTTTGACACATCTGAAATCCATAAATTATTTCACAGCCATCAGTGTTTCTTCCCAGGTTAAATTATTTAATGGCATTGTTTTATTGAAAGGTTCAGATTAGCTGCTGACACTTATTGACAGGAAGAAACACATCCTTCCACTGGGATAAAACATATTTTTTATTAAAGAAAGGAGTGATGCAGGATTGGGTTCCTGTCTTCCTCTCACACGAGAAAGAGGAAATGAAGACATTTGGCCCTTTAAATGACAGCGTCCTGCGGTGACATGTAGCACTGTCCTTTATTGTCTCCCTCTCTCTCTTTCTGTCTCCGAGTCCTTTATTTTAACATATTCATTTCACTTCCTCCATCCTCCGGGTTCTAGCCTTAATCCCAAATATTACTTGCCCCATGGAGAGCGCAAGATTAAGGGATCTCAGGCGAAGAATGAAACTCTAAGCTTTGGTTTCCGTGACTTTCATCATGTGGCTGGAGCTGACTCCCCACAATCTGCGCAGCCCAGCAGCCCTGGCGCTTGCCCGTCCCGAGCCAAACCCACACCGCAGGGGTTTCTTTGCACAGGGTGGGTCGGGACGCAGAGGCACGAGTGGTGCCAGGAGTCTGACTTGTGTTCTGCTTCGCCTTAACAAGCAGCGGTTTGATTTCAGGTTGCTCCAGGAATTTACTACTGTTAAGTGCATGAGAGAAAAGGTAAAAAAAAACCCCAACCCCACAGAACTCCCCCACGAGCTCAAGCAAAAGGGAAATAAAGCACAGACATGCAGACACACTCATATATATGTATACACCTGCGCATATACAGATACACACACACAAGCACGCATACATGTAAACATAGGCACGTAATCGTAGCAAACAGCACTTTTCTTCCTTGATTTCAGCAGACCCATTCTAGATTCATTGTGCAAAATTCGGCACTTAACTGCAATGCTACAGAAAACAGCACAGACCTTCCTCATAAGGGTATTATGAATTCCATCGTCTTGTTGCTTCTTTCAGAAATTGCCTTGGAAGAACTGACTGCGTTCGGGGATTCACCGCAAAACGCCTGCAGAAGCAGCGGGGCAGATCCCCAGGGGAAGTAAACCAGCCGGCTGGAGCGGCGATGCTCTGCTCTGTACCAGCTGAGGCTCCTGGCGAGCCCCGGCAGCGGCGGCTGGGTGTCCTCACTGAGAGGGGTGTGCTGAGGTGGAGGAAGACTTTTCGGGTGATTTGGGTCTGTGGGGCAAAGGGGAGGGGAGCAGGTGGTCTCCACAGGGCAGGGGAGAGCAGTGGTGGGAGAGGCGGCGGTGGCTGGGCATCGCGTTGGGATCCCACCTCGCTCCACAGGACCTAGTCTGGTTTACACCATGATTAGGTGGACAGGTGGAGGAAAGGTACAATCCCCTTCCCTTGTCCTTTGCAGCAGTATCAGCTGCACCTGGAACACTTTAATTTTGTTGCCTTCTGCCCGTATGGTTTATCACTACCCAAATAATTCACATCTATATGAAGCTGGCAGTACAAATATCAGTAAAGTTCATGGTGGGTTTGCAGCGAGTATGTTGCTGCAAAACACCTCTTGCACAGACCTTTGTTATTGCAATCCCCTCCTCAGCAAAGCACAGGAAAGAAAATACAGAAATTCATTATTGACCACTCCTTTGATTCAAGGAGCCGTGAAAAAAAAACAGCCTGAAACTTTTCTACACAATTTTTGTCCCTTCTCTTGGCCCGAGAAACATTTTGGTTAGTGAAAGAATCTTTCAAGCAGACACTTCAATGACATTTTTACTACACAGAAATTTTTTTCCTCTGCAAAAATTTGTGCAAGAATCTGGGAGATAGTTCAATTTGGGCAGCTACCAGATTTTTTGTCCCCAAGTGTGTTTGGGTTTTTAAATTAAAAAAAGAAAAAAAAAAGAAGAGAGAAAGAAGAGCTCTCTGGCCTCGTGGCTTCTGGGAAATGGGGTCCAGCTGTTTCTCTGTCTGAAAAATACAGGGGCTTGATGCTGAGTGCCCCATTCATGTGAGAATGCTCTGGCTATGGAGCTACCACTAACCCACACGCTGGATAGAGCCAGTGCCAGACCCATTTTCTCTTCCTATAAGTCCACTGAGAAACTCTACCCTTAACCAAAAAAACCCCACCTTTCCCTAACATATTTTCATGAAAAAAAATCAACAAAACACATTTGTCTGAAGAACTCCTGGCCATGGGGTAGGAAGAAGAGGGGTCCCTGGGTGATGGCCCAGCCCTACAAGGAGCCGAGCTCCTTCCTCTCCTTCCGAGAGCAGAGGATGCAGCCGCGGTCGAGCAGGGTGCCTGGGGTGCGTGATACCCCACAGGATGTGTCCCCGAGAAGAAAAGCAGGGAAACGAAAGAAGTGGGGAAGGATGCTAAAGCTGCTGTCTCATTCTCCACTGATTATGTCTGTTCTCTCTCTGATCTGAAAGCAAAACATCTATATTTCTGTAGGACAGCTTAATGCATCCGTGATCGGATAATGTGCGTTACAGCCTTCTTTGCTATTCTCAGAAGAGTGCTCTAATGCCCTGCTTATACATAGGACACACACATCTGTGAGGAAAAATACTGTGTCCTTCGGTTTCATCTTGGATTTGTTCGGAAAGTAACTCCACGCTTGCAGCCTGCCTCGCAGGAGTACGAGAGGGAAAAAAGCAGCAGAGCCCACGTCTCCCTGACTTTTAGGTTAAAAATGACATTAATATGGCAAAGCTTCTTTCAGGACTTCATCATTTCCACCAGCGGAAACGAGACGAAGGCCCCAATCACATATGTGCTCAGACATGCAGAAGCAAACGCCAAAATGAATTAACTGGAATAGCTCTATTAATTTATGCCTCGGCAGTAATGACCTTAAGACACAGAAGAATTATATATTAATTTGTTTCTAGTGTATAACACTGCTAAGTTAACACATTTAGGAGAATACACTTCCCTCGCCTCCTGCTGCGGAGGTAAATGAGGCAGTGTCTGCTGGTGACAAATCAGACCAGCTTTCCACTAGATGGCAGCTGGTGCTTGCACAACCTCCAGGCATATTTTGGTGCAGCAAATCCTTTTTCAGTGCTAATCATCTCACAAGCTGGAAAATGGGCCATTTCTCCCCTCCCTCTCCCCCTCTTTGTTGCTCACTTATTGGGGAGGAATGGGAGAGGAAAGGGGAGGGGGGGGGGGGTCATTTGACCGGCGCGGTTTTGTATCAGTCCTCCNTATCAGTCCTCCATCTGCTGTGGAGCTGGCCTGCTTTTTTATTTTTTAAGCTGGCGTTGGCGCCGCGCGTGCAATGGGGGAGATAAGAGCATGTGTGTTTGTGGGTGGATGTGGGCAGAGGGAGAGAGACTCTGGTGCGGAGAAGTTTTTCCGGAGGGGTTTGCAGCAAGGGATGGGGTGGGTGAAGGAAGGATGTGGGGTGAGACGGGGGTGACCACTCCTGCACGATGCCCAGGCATCTGCATCAGCCTGGGGGAGGCCAGTGCCAGAGCAGTGAGGTCGAGTGTCCTAAAGGCTGAGATCACACAGCAGGGGACACGCATAAAGATGCTGTCCCCATTCTTTGTCCCACTCCCGGCCAGAGAATGATGGGGAAGAGAAGCGTCGAGATTGATACAGATAACTTACTGCTTTCCAACATACCAGTATAAAGCATTTTAAACTCACTTTTCCCCTTCTGCCTAGGCTGCCTTCCTGGTCCTAAATAATAATCATTTCTGCAGAAGTTTCCACTTGAGGCTCTGCAGATTTTTAAGAGTATCTAAGCAGCCTTGTGAATGACCTCCACCTTGTGCAGAGGGAAACTGAGGCACAAGGCAACACCTTGCCCAGAGACAATGTACAAAAGTCTTGTGGCAGAAACAGGGCATAAACCCATTTTCCCATTTTTCTCACCACTGTATAAAGGGCATTGCAGCAGACCGAGGTGGTGAGGTCTTTAGTACTGCAGTCTGAGGAGGGGCGCAACAGAACAAGGCCGTGAAGCTCCCTTGAAGGAAGAGCTCACGTTTGCAGGAGGTATGCAAAAGTAGTCTGGACTACTTTTTTTTTTCTCGGTTATGAGAGATCAGGAAGGTTAATTTTTCCTCCTCCGACAAGCAGGTTGCAATCAGCAGGTTTTGTTCTGAGCCGGTGTTGCCTCCAGCCTCCTCTCCCCCCAGCCCTCCCCCATCCACGCTGAAGTTTCTCCCTCTCTCTCCGGACCTGCTGCTGCTGCATTGCCAACACCGGCCCTTTATCTCCCGTCCTATGCGTCACCCTCTGCAGCATTTTTTCGGTTAACAAATTGTTGCAGTTTTACTGGCCTTACCTCCTTCTTCTCCTCCTCCTTCAGAAAAAAAAAAAAAANAGCATCTCTGCAGCTTCAGGGTGGCTCCAGCTCTTTGGCTGCTTCCTAAAAGTTCGGTGCGTCAGGCAGGAGAAGCTGCGACACGCCGCATCTCCCCTGACTAATTTTGCCTTGACTTTCCCAATTCTTCCCTCGTCTCCTGTCGTTTGTAGTCGAGTGCCTTCCACTCGGTCCCAAGACGGCTGATTTCCCCCCTCGGGGCATTGCCAGCTGCCATATATGAGTTTCTCCTATAGAGATTGAATGAAAACATATACTGTGCTGGAGTGTTAACTTGTAATGCAGCTATCAGCAGAAGTACATATCACTCTGGGTGGCATTAGTCAATTATGACAGAAAGCCCATTGGCGACACAAGTCAATTGATAATAAAGCATAATCTCTCTTTCCCCCGTCACATATTTACCAGCCATGAACTACTGTAGCATATTTCCTATTCACAGATGAATGCTCCAGCCGTTCAGATGGGTATTTTTCAGAGCCGAATGCAATCTAGAGGGTTAATGGCTCCAGTGCAGTGGTCTGAGGATAAAGCCACTGCAGGTGCGCAGCTAAACGGGGAGTTAATTGGGTAGCAGGTGAACATAAACAGAGAGCACAGAGGGTGTGGAAAACGCTTTAGTGAGGAGGAAGGACTGGTGGGAATGCTGAGCCGTAGAGCCCAAAAATAAAGACGTATTGAACTTTCCTTCCCTGTGCCGCAGTCTTTGTTGCACACAATCTCTGCTCTTTGTATACCGTTTAACTCTCCAAAATGCTGCTGCTCTTGCTGTCGGGGCTCCCAGCCTGGGATACAGGCGGGAAGCATCTGAGCAGCTGCTGCTGGAGGATGGGGCTTGCGGGGCTTATCGGCGGACGATTCATCTTGCACCACAGGGACGGGGCGCGCGGAGGGGGGAAGGCTCCAGAGATGGCTGGTTTGGGGAGGCAGAGGCTGAGACTGCTCCACTCGGTGCAGAGAGGGAGAAAAAAGAGGCAGAATCAGGTGGATGGAAGCAGCCGTCCCTGCCTCGCTGAGCTGGAGAGTGAAGCGAGCCACGGGACAGGCAGGGATGCAAGCAGCTGGGCACAGAGAGGTGAGAAGACAATGCAAACAGCGAGGAAGAGGAGCTGATAGAAACCACTTCCAGCAGGCACAAGGTTGCCGAAAGAGCCAAACTAAAGCAAAACCAATAGGCAAGAGTACAGATGGTGCAGCCTTACAGGATCAACCAGCTGAATAGGGTCTCGATATCCCTGGTGTGGTGGGCGCTCTCCCCAAGCAAGCTCAGAGGGGGGACACCATCGCCGACCAGCTCTGGGTTGTCCATCACAAGCCATGGCCAAAACGAGCCATTGCAGAGGTGACTCACTGGCTTCTTGGACCCACCAGCTCCATACCTTTGGGTAATGGTGGGTTGCCCCCACCGTCAGGGGTCAGGGGCCTCAGGGATGTCAGGGTCTCTCCCGCGCCTGCTATAGGGCAGCAGCATCTGCTGGAGAGGGCCTGCAGTCTTCAGGATCCTCATCTGAGCAAACCTCCATAGATGACCTTGAAGGCCATCCCCTCAATTCCTCCCCCACGTCTGTGCTAAGCTTTCCATGCGTCCAGGGCTTTGCTGCTAAATCCTGATTTCTCAAACCTTGCAGAAATGAGCAGTGCTAAGAGGTACTGCTAAACAGCGGTATGCTTGGGGGATGGCTGAGCACTGCTGCTTAAAGCTAGTTGAAATAAAGTAATCCTGATTCAATTTTGTTTCCTGTGTCCTTAAATCAACTGCTCCAGACAGGTCAGTGTTTTTTAATCAGACAAAGGGACCAAGAAGGATTATTGGTTCTTTTTTAAAGTCAGACCTGGATCCTTTTAATTAGTGCAGCTCTTTGCTTTTGTGAGAACACATCAGGCTGTGTTCTTTCACACTGTGCTCCTTCAGAGTCACTCAGCTGATGGTGGGATGCTGGGGAAGCCGTGTCCTCGTCCTGGATTGCTAGCATGCCATGATCCCCCTACCCGACCCGTCCCTTCCCCTCTCCATCAGAGGTCCAGAGACTTCACATGCACAGACACCTTCATCCCTGCATGGGATGGAGCGGAGCAAGGGGTTCTTCCAGGGACAGCTGTCAGAGCTGGGTCCTCCCAGCTCTGGAGGCGAGGCAGCAGCAGGCCACCTTCATGGTTGAGTTCCCCCTCACAGCCTGTGCTTTATCTGGATATTGATAACCCGAATAGCTCTCCTAATCAGCCGGTAATGGATTCCACTGGGAGCGCCTTATTTATCTACCACCTCTTTCAATTTAAGTCTCCTTGCAGTCTCCCAGCCAAGCCACCGCGCTGGGCACACACCTCTCATTTTTCAGAGGGCAATGGTCTCCTGCCACTGACTCCTTTGCAGTGGTACGTCGTCTCCCAAGTACTTTAAGGCAGACAAGGTGGTTTAAGCAGACGAGATGGGGGATTTGGTTCTGTTCTCACCTAATGGGGCTGCATTAAGAAGAATAAACACATCTGTTCTTCACCCTCCCTCCTGGCCACACACTCCAGACGCATCGAGCTACAGCCGCCTCTGTGAGTGGTGGGAAAGCACAAACCTCTTTCTCTGCCTTCACGTCTGCGTGTGCCTACGGATATATGCACACATGTGTGCCCCTATCAGTACGTTTTTCTAGAATTTGGCAAACTAATGTTTTTTCCTCCTGCAGCCCATCAGAGGATTGAGTCATTCCACATTCCTGCACTGTCTCTTAGTGAGTGCATCTCCATGGTGTGACACAGTATTGTGCGCCCCAAGATCTGTGCAGTGACCACATTAGGTCTGGAAAACGTGTTTATATGGCTTTTGAGACCCGAAAAAGCTCAGTCAGCCTCTCTACTAACTCTCATGTGTGACACAGAAATGCTCCCTTTTATTTTTCTTTCTGTGGTTTCCAGGTACTGTTGGAGCAAAAGAGAGCTTGGCCACTCATTTCAGTAGCAGCAGACTTTTGCCCTACGGGCAGCAGACAGTGTCTGGTGTTTGCCTATCCAAAGGCCAGGTGCAAAAGTAATGCCTGCTCTGGGATGTGAGTGATGACTGCTCTCCTGAAATACATAGGTTGGTCTGTAGCCCCCTAAGTTAAGCCAATGGCTACTGACACTGAAACACCGGCATGGAAAAGGGAGATAAAAGGTGATTAACAACTCGTCTTTTGTTTTCTTCTTTTCTTTCATTTTTTTTTCCTCCAGTCAAACCCTGTATAACAGCAAAAAAGATTCAATGTGGCACAAAACCAGCTCATTACCTTACTGCCTCTAAAAAGTTCTTTTGTCCTGGAAAGTATTTTCTCTATGAGTGCTCATAGAAATCACCTCGTCACACCCAGGAGAACTTGACCTCCTAATCCTGTTTTACAACTGAGAAAACTGAGGCATAGACATGAAAAACACGTTAGCCACCATCACGCACCTGGAATCAGCAGGACTTCTTTTTTCTTACCTTAGAAACAGAGACTGATTTACCTGGAACGGATGGAGTTATGTGACTGTAAAATCGCTGTGAATGAGGACGAGTTTGGGCTCCAGGAGTCCTGCCTCCCAAATCCCTATTCTAAATAGCACATTGTCATAAAAAGCTGACTTTAAAACTAGCTTGTGCAACTTTTGGCATGGAGAAGCCAGCAATTTACACAGTTGAGCAAATCATAGAAAATTCTAAATGTGGAGTAGGAAAATATTTACACTTCCAAGGCCTGAGTGTAAATTGGAGAAGTACATCCCATTAATGGGAGTTTACGCACATTGATACATTTCATTTTTCCCTGCAATGCTGAAAATGAAACACTGAGACACAAATGCACCAGGAGCTGATCAGTGATGCTGCTTCTGCACCCGCTAGCCAAATGACATAGGAGGTGTAATACTGAAATATATTTCATGCATTGCCTTGACACAGGGAAGGACAGAAGGTGGTGGGGTTGGTTCTTAGCCCTCTTTTGTCATTTTACCCAGGTCTCTGTGGTGGAGTTGCCCTTGATTCCTATTCATGGAAAGGAAGTTGTAGCTGGGCTTCCCAGATTCTTCACTCATGCAAAACGGCTGATTTCATTTGCACCAGATGGGAACCTCTTCTAATACTCTTAAAAATCAAGTGTGAAGTAGAGGAAGAAGAGGACTAGTGCACCACTCAGCTGAATTTTGGTGTTGGTTATTCCTACAGCCCCAAAACCAGCCCATGTCTCCCTGCATACCACTGGAGTCACGATTCACCCTCACTGACCAATGGCCACAAATGTCCCTGCCAGAAGGGTCAAGACCTAACCTAAACATAGAATAGAATGATAGAATCACAGAATTGTCTAGGTTGGAAGGGAAGTCCAACCATTAACCTAACACTGCCAAAACCACTGCTAAACCATGTCCCTCAGCACCACACCTACCTGGCTTTTAAATATCTCCAGGGATGGTGACTCAACCACTTTTCTGGGCAGCCTGTTCCAATGTTTGATAACCTGTTCTGTGAATAAATTTTTCCTAATATCCATCCTAAACTTCCCCTGGCACAACTTAAGGCTGTTTCCTCTTGTCCTGTTCTGGGAAAAATCAGCAGTGCTCATCAGAAGATGAGCAGGTGGCACAAACGCTGATGTTTAACTTGGAGTCTGCCTAAGAGCAGCTCTGTGTTGGATTTCTTCTAATATTTCCAGTTTCTACTTAATTTTCTTTCCTGGTTTGTATCTTCCTCGTATACATATATAAGCTGTAGCTACTGTAGCTACTATAGCTTCCTCATGTATGCCTATATGCATACAGTAGCTTGCTACAGCTACTGAAGGGAGGTCTGGGGAGTCATCCTAATTTATACTGATCTCATATCCCCTTTGAGAGGGATGCAGCACACTCTTGTAGCAGTATTTCGGTTGCTTTTGGTGTGCAGCTGTTTATGGACTACAGTTGTGTTCAGAGACAGGCTTGTTAGATTTTGTTGAGATTATTCGCTTGGTAGCTTTCATCTTGGGAAATCACCTCTTCAGTCACTGATCACCCAAGATGACAGCTAATGTTGAACTAAGGAAATGGAAAGCTACCTGGATGTGCTTCCTTCTCCATGCTAGCTTTAGACTAAACAAAAAAAGACCCCTAAACTGGGACACCTCTACCAAGATGCTGGAGAACTTCACAGAGAAGAGCAGCCTGTGCATAGGGGAATTTCCTGGGGGAGGGCACATGGTGCTCCAAGATTTTGAGGTGACCTCCTCATTAATCAATGTGGGGTCAGGGAGTTAAGAAAAAAGATGTCCCAAGAGGGAATGGAAAGCGGGGAAGGCTGTTGCTTATATTGGGATTGAAACAGGGGAAGGAGAAGGTAAGAAAACCCATGAAAGAGGGGGACCCGAGTGGCAGTGAGCTGGCAGTGAGCTGGAAGTGACAGGTGACAATAGGAGCTGAGCCAGTTCATTAAGACAGTCCTTAAAACGTTATGCTGGCTGAAAACTCTGTGTGACAGGTTGGGGAATGATTGACACCAATCAAATCCTCACCTTTCGTAACAGAAGGTGTCTAGTATGGCCAAAGCGTTAAATCCCCAGCAATATCCCTGACCATAGTGTCACAGCAGTCAGAGGCAGGATCAAACTGAAGGGTGCAGACAGATCCTATAAGTTTGATTTAAAACATTGGGAATGCATCACAGTTTCCTCACCAGCTCCGTACTGTGGGTGAAGCAGAATTTAAGGCATGATCAATACTTCTGCAGAAGACCTTACTGCTGAGGGTGGGGAGAGGTAATAGGGCTGGAGCTACGAGTAGATCTAACAACAAAGAAGCTGGCCTTCTGCCTTAGAGTGGAGAGAGGGCCTTTTTAGGCCTTGCCCTTCACTCTAATCTTGTCCCCTGTCCCTTGGGGCCCTTTAATTGATCATTCAGGGACAGAGGTCAAAGCGTCGATACAATTAAATAGCTGCGGTTGGTTATATGTACACATCATCTAGAAAATGGTATGTGACAGGAGTCAGGAGAAGGAGGATAAAAAGAATAAAATGAATAAAAATGATTGCTTTTGCATTTAGAGGATGTCTTTTTGGGACCAGAAAATTGCTAGGTCTCCTGTAATTGAACTGCAAGACTAAACTCTAAGGGTACTTCTTTCTTTCAGGGGTTTCTGTTGAAATGTAACATCTCCTGAACATTTCTTTTCAGACTGGTTGCTGCTATTGGTGTTGGCAGCTTCTGAGAGACAAACAGTCCTTTTTTCTTTTTTTTTTTTTTCTTCTTTCTCCTAACAATTTTTAACCTAGCTGTTGTTAAAGATTCATCATACTTATAAACACCCAATGCTGACTTCTCATTACTCACTACCTAAAAACACTGCAGAATCCTCTTAACAGTTATTTATTATGCTCATCTTGTAGATTGCTTTCTGGGACTTAGCGAGGTTGTGGTAAAGATTTCAATTCAGGCTTTACGCCGATGCAGGAGAGTCAGAACTGCCTTATTCCTTAACTTCAGCCCTGCGGATTGTGGATGTGGGAGCAGAGGAGTGAAGAGGGTTGCGTGCCTACTTGCACCTTTCCAGGCATGGGTAAGCGAGGAGAGGTGAGGAGTGGGGAGAGCTCTGAGTCAGTGAGGTCTTATGAGCTATATGATAGGGAATATAGAATAACCCCTGACTCACATGCTTTACTTCATGGATGTGGGTGAAGGTTACATTTAATAAAAGATAAAAAGAGAAGGAAATTACGTTATTTCCAGGACCAGTGTAAATTTGAAGAAGAGGTAAAATTCAAGAAGGGTTAAAATTCTGTGTCTGTGCTGGAGCAATGCCTTAGCCAGATGCTGCTGGCCAGCGGTGTTGCACTGAGCAAAATGTTTCCCTTCTCATCCCTCTCTGTCTTCTCTAAGAGAATCACTATGCTTATTCTTAACGCGCTTTGAGATCTTGGAGTGAAATATGCTATATAATGGCTCAGTATAATTACCTGAGGTTGAATGTTGTGCTTGCATAGTGTCTGGAATATCTTTTCAGCTGCGGAGGAGATACCCCTATGTCATGCCGAGGCACGTGGATGAGCAGTATAGGCAGGAAGCTTTTCCAGACGTTGCTGGGCAGCTACTCTTTGGGGAGGCAGAGGCTATCTGTCAGCACCCTTCATGGACCCTAAATGAAACGAAAAATATTTAGATGAAAAGCCCTTTAATACACTAAACAGAATGCCTAGAGGAGAATGTTCCTCTTCATCATTTAATCGCACACAGACCTAAGCCAGAAGTTTGTTTGAATTTGACATACGAGGCTGAAGGCTAGTGGAGCTCTGAGGCACACACAAGCTCTTACTGTGGTCTCTGGAAAGGATCACCAATGTACTCAGCTGTCAAAAAGCATCGCTGTTGTTTCAGACCTGTTGCCCACAAACTCCACTTAGGTATTCCATTACCTGGTGGAAAACAGTAAAAGCCTTTTATAAAGACAGCCACAATTGCTAGAGAATCTTCTTTTCAAAAACACAACTTGGAAGTTTAGCCTTTGGGAAATTCATTTTCTATTGAGATGTAATTTGAGAAGTTCTTAAAGAGCAACTTTGGATTTTCAGGTTTAAGAGGACTTGAAAGGAAGCAACAAAGAAGAAAACATAAAGAGGAAACTTCTCCCCCCCCCCCCCCCCC
>RSEF01000031.1:4235502-4263985 GCA_003993805.1 Himantopus leucocephalus
AAAGAAAATTACAGCTAAGAAACATTTCTTCCCAATCAGTCTATTGAAATGCACCTTGCACCCTTGCAAAAGGGGAGCTCTGAATCATGATGAATAGGCCTTGATTTTGCAGGTTTAAGTGATAATTGAGCCACAGTCATTCCCAACTTGCTTGTTTTTCAGTGGGGCTGTAGCTAGCCAGGTTCCCATAAAAGAGGTACAGGGCAGCCAGAAAAATCTTCCACAAATAGAGTCACCAGAATAGAGACAAGATGAGAAAATAAACAGGGATTTTCAGTCAAAATATACATTTCGTATACATTAACCAAAGCATTCACTTTTGTGTTCATTCTGAATGAGTTTGGGGATTGTTTGGGGGTTTGGTTTTTTGAGATTTTTTTTTTTTTTGTAGTTTTGCTGTGGGGTTTTTGTTTTTTGGGGATTTTTTTGCTTGTTTGCCTGCTTGTTTTATTTGGAAAGTGGTAATGTGGCCATATTTCACCAGGAAATGTTATTTCAAAGCAGCACAATGCATTTCAAAGTTTTAAGACAAAATACGTCAATTCTGTAATTTGAGGGAACTCTTCTGTCTCTTTGAGGAGAGCTTGAAGCAACTAGTTGATGTTTGCTAAATTCACAGATTAATTTTTTTTGCCTGAAAGTGTCTTCCTGATTTTTTTAAATCTGAGCTTCATTGCAAATCCATCTAGTTTAAGGTGTTGACCCTCATTACGTTCAAAGAAAGTAAGGAAATGATGGGGTTCAAAGACTTTATTTCTAAGTCCAATTAATTAATGTTAGTGATCTGTGGGGTTGTTTTTTTCTTGTTTTGAATGAGCGTCTGTGATATTATATTTATTATGTTATTTCCTTAAGTAAACATTGCTGAAGAGTTGAAGAAATCTTTGTAAAATGCAATTTCAGAGTATGCTATTAACAGTAATTTTTTTAAAAAAGTCTCCATCTTTCTCTGAGCCACTTCATGATACACAGCCTCTGCAACTTTTTACAGTTGCTTAGAAAAAGAAAGAAAGGGTTGATTGTGATTTATGAGGAAAATTTTAAAATCAGTGGAAATGGAACTTACTGACATCCTCAAAGCTTCAATAGGAGGTTTGATCTGATGAGAGAAGAGGAAGTCCAGTCTTAGGAAAAAGAAACTGTTACTTTCCTCTTACCCTCTAATATTAACTTACTAAGATTTTTTGTATTTTTCTTAGAATCATAGAATTGTTACGGTTGGAAGAGACCATTAAGGTTATCAAGTCCAACCATTAACTTAACACTGCCAAGTTACAATGTCTCTCAGTGCTACATCTACATGTCTTTTAAATACCTCCAGAGATGGTGACTCCACCACTTCCCTGGGCAGCCTGTTCCAATGCTTAACAACCCTTTCTGGGAAATTTTTTTCCTAATATCCAAACTAAACCTTCCCTTGCGCAGCTTGAGGCCATTTGCTTTTTATCACTTGTTCCTTGGGACGAGAGACCAACAACCACCTCGCTACACCCTCCTTTCAGGTAGTTGTAGAGAGTGATGTGGTCTCCCCTCAACCTCCTTTTCTTCAGGCTAAACAACCCCAGTTCTCTCAGCCGCTCCTCATAACACTTGGTCTCCAGACCCCTCACCAACTTTGTTGCCCTTTTCTGGACACACTCCAGCACCTCAATGTCTTTTTTGTAGTGAGGGACCCAAAACTGGACACAGTACTCAAGGTGCAGCTTCACCAGTGCCGAGTACAGTGGGATAACCACTGCCCTAGTCCTGCTCACCACAGTGTTCCTGATACAGGCCAGGATGCTGTTGGCCTTCTTGGCCACCTGGGCACTCTGCCGGCTCATATTCAGCCGGCTGTCCACCAACACCCTCAGGTCCTTTTCTGCTGCGCAGCTTTCCAG
The DNA here is from genome assembly GCA_003993805.1 of Himantopus leucocephalus. Lineage (NCBI taxonomy): Eukaryota > Metazoa > Chordata > Aves > Charadriiformes > Recurvirostridae > Himantopus > Himantopus leucocephalus. The sequence continues at coordinate 4,237,383 of RSEF01000031.1, forward strand.
CCACTCTTCCCAAAGCCTGTAGCGCTGCGTGGGGTTGTTGTGGCCCAAGTGCAGGACCCGGCACTTGGCCTTGTTGAACCTCTTACCATTGGCCTCTGCCCATCGGTCCAGCCTGTCCAGATCCATCTGTAGGGCCATCCTACCCTCAAGTAGGTCACTACTCCTGCCCAACTTAGTGTCGTTTCCAAAATTACTGAGGGTGCACTCAATCCCTTCATCCAGATAATTTCTTGCTTAGCCACAATCCATCGGTAGGCCTTGGAATGGCAAGACCAAAATCTTGGCTTGAAGCAAGGGCTAAATAGGATCGCTGGTGGACCTCTCCTAAAGGTGAGGGACACTGCTGGTTGCAATGAGAAGTGAAGCATGTTGTACACAGTCCCTGATCAACCAAATGATAAATAGGCGGTAGGTCAAGGAGAAGTGCCCTGGCACCGCTTCCTCTATCATTAACTATCCACTTTTCTGAGCAGGAAAAGATTAAAGTTGTGACTACTTTTAGGACCATAACTCTACATCAGTAAAACTCCATCTTGCTGACCACAACCACATGCAGCCATTGCTGAATTAAACACTTTGAAAACAGTGGAAGCCTGATTTACCTGTCAGAAAGTGTTAAAACTCTTGGCAGAGACAGAATTAGAAGTTTAAAAGGCCCGTTTTACTCCATCTTCTACAGTAGTGCTGTACCTTTAATTTTCATAATCTGTGCAGCTTTAAATTCAACATTTATTTTTAACACATATATTTTAATGAAACATGAAATATAAAACGAAACTCCAGTCTGCCTCCTATGAGCACGGAGAGAAATCCTAATTACCTGTTTCAAAAGTGTGAAGCTCTTTCTAATTTTCCAGCAGCCAGGTTCCTTAGACAGCACTCAGTATTATAACTATTTATGCCAATTGTGCTATTTCATGCATAAAATTACCGCATTATTGTTGGAATAGATGCTGGAGAGATATCTAAGCAGGGTGTAATCACTTCACTTTCTATCAAATTGTGCTTCTGAAAGGTATCATAAATTTTATTAGAAGGCAAGAGGCTAATGGAAGCCAATCAGCGTTAATGCTGATAAAATTGCTTGTATTTTACATTATAAAATGGGGAGATATTTTTATCGGAAGGTTCCCTTTTGTTTTATTAAGAGTGTATCATGGAAACTAGGGTACAATGGAACAACTGAGGGTAGTCAGTAAACCTCTCCTGTTTCTGTTGCTGGCTTAGCTTACAAAAAGTTTGTGTCTCAAGATGCTGTCTCATCTTTGATGGTATAAAACGAGTGCAAAATAGATGCCACAAACACTCAGGTCTGCTGGCTTGCACAGGACTTTGCAATGATGAGGTGCATCTCTTTGATGAAAATATTAATGTCCCAAATGTTATTGGGTCGTTTTATTGTTCAAGATAATTGTTTTCTATTAGGCTGCCTATTGAATCTGTGGAGAGGGATAGTTTTTATGACTCCCCAGATTATTTTTAAACCTCCACAGTAAAAGAATTAGAGTGGATTTTGATATGGATAGGTTGTGGATCTGGAGATCGGGATGGAGAAAGGAGCTTTACTCATCAAGAAGTAATTGAATGCGATTTAAGGAGATTGGTCTACCTCAGTGGTAAATTAAAAGTTCTTTTCTTTCCTGTTAATAAAATTTTATACTTAGCAGAACCACACTCATGAAGTCATTTGAAAAAACACCTGGCAGAAATTAATTTCTTTTTTTTTTTTGACTACATCATGTAAACGTGGCTGTTTCTGTCTTACAGGCAGGGAAACTGAGGCACCAAAATGTGATAGGCCAAATCCTAAAGGGAATTTGTGGTAGAGCTCAGATCAGAAAGGGAGGTAGAGATTCACAGCTAGTAGCGTTCAGTGAATTCACTGGGTATTTACAAACTGTGTGTGGTTTGCCATGCCCTGGCACTGTGGGGACAGCACATTTTCAGGCTTTGAAAATCCCAATTCAAACACCTGCTTTGCCTGACACTAATGCTTAGCTTCATCCCTAACATACACTGTCACTGCTTATAAAGCAAATATTTACACCACCGCTTTTCAGACCATTATTGGTAGCATTATTAATATTATTAGCATTATTTGCACTGTAGCCCTGAAGCCCCTTCCGAGATGGGGCGTCTCGTGTCACGTACTGTACAAACACGTGGCAAAGGACGGTCCCGGCGCTGCCGGATTAGCAATCTAAATAGCTTAGACAAACAGAGGCTGGGAGAAACTGTCCTGGGTATTGGGAGAGCAGGCAGGTTTTCCTGTGTTTAAGAAGGCAGATGACAGGTATCAGAGCTAGGATCAGTTCACAACTTTGCCACTGATTTTCTGTGTAATACATTGCTTAATAGCTCCATGTTTCCTCAGATTTCCACAGGAGTAATGCCACCAATTTATTCCAGGTTTCTTTTAGGTTTACAATTGCTGGTGCCTAGACCCAGCTCTAGCTAATGAAAAACAGTCATTGACAGGATTTGGCCCATTACTGAATTTATATTCCTGCCTCTGGTAGTTATGCATATTCCTGTCAAAGCCCACATAGTGTAACACTTGATGTTAATGGAGTCACGGTAAGGATGGATTTGTTCTCATCCAACTACATGTTTTAATTCAAAGACCACATTACTGTTCAAGTGATAGATTAGATAAGGGTGAAAACTGTTTATTTCTTTTAATTCCAATTATGTTTTAAAATTCTGTTTCTGGTTCGCTGTTATTTATTTCAGGTTTTTTTATTATTATTTTATTATTACATTGCCTCTGTGTAACTTTTTATTTTCTAATTTAACCCTCCATTTTTAAATACAATTTTCTTCTTCACCCACCGATAACTGCATGACTGATTTTACTGAATGAAATTTATAACAATGACAGAACAAAAGGTAATTTACTCTGAATCCAAACTAAAGTCATGTTAACAATATATTCTGTTTTATAGCCTCAATTTCAATGGGACACCCAAGTCTCTCTGAAGTCAACAGTCTATTCTTATATCCCAAACCTGAGTATGCTTTTGTATATCTGGAACTAGTATAACGTCGGTTAGCTTACCTGAATTCGCCCTCTGAAATCAGTGCGTTTAAAATACTTCTCTCAGACAGACCTCAGTGAAGAACAGAGCATTATTTTTATATTTGCAGACAAAAAAAAAAAAAATATGTAAAGTGAACTTCATACTGGAAGTATTTATCATAACCAGGTAGGAAACAGTGCTAGAGCATAAGGATAACTTCAAACACAAGCACTCTTGGGAACTGCACTTCTTTTGTTAAGATGTTACATTTGTAGAAAGGACTTTGGCACCTTTTAATAAAGCCAATCGCAAGACCACAGATCGACAAAAGTGTTTAGATGCTGTGTAACCAAGATACTTGCTTACACTGTCTCCACAGCTGTTATGTCACAGTATCTCAATTTCTGCTATTCTGCACATGTGTGGTCAATATTTCTACATGTGCTTGACCACGCTGAGGCACCTAGTACCCATGTCACCACCTCCCTTTCTCTCCGTGCCTTTCCAACCTGAAGGGCCCCTTGCAGAAAACACAGATGCTGACAAACAAAGAGAACCTGGTTCCACTGCTTAAGGCAGTATCCCAGTGGTCACGATAACTGCAGTGGGATGTCAAGAAAATTGTTTCCTGGGTAAGGTAGGGTTTCAGGTAGAGCCAGGTATCAATTTCTCCCACTGAAGCCGTCCACCTTGTGCATACAGCTGAAACGCTGACCAGGTAAGAGATGGGACTGAACATTTGCACAGCCCATAGGCTGGGACACCTCATGGAGAGCCATGAAGTCACTAGTTCAAAGACACGAAAGACAAACTGGGATCCCAAGTCTCTTCCACATGACAGATCGATGCCCTGTGAGACCAGAAGGAAGAGATCTCTTTTCTGCTTGTTCTGGAAGGGCAAGGGACACACCTTTCCACTTACATTTCTGATCAGCTGATGAGGCCACTCTGTTCTTTGTTTTCCAGTTTGGTGGAGTTTTGGTGTTCTTTTTCCATTTGTGTGTTAATACTAAGATCCTTTTTTCAAGCATTACTTTTGTTCAATAAAACCCAGACGCAGATGAAAAAAACATATATACATCTTAAACATGTCTCACTGTAACTGAAGTCAGCTATAGCTGAATAGAGGTTTTCAGTGACTTTCATTCACTGTTGATGGTTATAATAATCTTATGAATAACCTAAATTCTGGATCTCCTGCTGTGGGTTGGGAAACCCCTGGCACAGAAGTGGCTGTAGTGATTCATAGTCAGAGCAGTATAGATTACCACATATACAGATCTAATAATAAGCAATAAAGTTTGGGCTTCATTCACAGCCTAGAAACATTAAAATTCCACCTTCCCAGGGAGGTTATGACTTTCCTGTCTCAGGAAGAAAAGTAAAAGTAAACCTGCTTGGTTTTTGTATTGTTTTATGGCTCCGGGAGCATGCAAAGTTCATTCAATCTCTATATGAATAGCACCACCCTTGTGATAATGACTCTCAAATACAAACATCAAATAATTATGCTGACACAGCACTACACTCCAAACATTTTCAGACTGATGATGGGAAATATGTATTATCAGCAGCAAATATTCTGTATTTTCATCCACATTCTGTTAACATTGCTGTTCTGCAGTGTCCCTGAGATGGATATCAGCAGAAGTACTCAATTGATTTACAACCTTGTAATTCATTTGTCGCCATTTATTTTCCTTTATATAAAACGAGACGTAACTGCACTAACACTGGAATTCTAAAGTGCTGGATTAAGAGGATTCTGGCTTGTTGATGCCCTTTTACAGAGGAGAAACAAAGGGAGCGTATGCAAGGCTATACGAAAATGTTCTGGTTAAGTGCATGAACCATTTTATAATAATACTCCTTACTTTCTGATAGGGGAATAGGGTGGTTCACAATCTGTCCTTGAGTACTCCATTGCTACCTATGCTTTTGTATTTCAGACCTTGAAAAAGAAAAAGTACTGGGAAATGTATCCAAAAATATGAAGGCAGGTGATAAATCTCTGAATACGTATTGGAGTATGCAAAGTATATTTTTTTTCTTTTCCTACTTTCCTTTGGCTGTATGCATAGGTCTTCTGTGATGCTTCAGCAATAAATACATATCACCATACTAAGCATTATGGCTACCTGTCAGGGACATGAAATACAGAACCTTCACAAATTTGGGGAAGTTGATCAGATTTAATGAATGTTATCATTCATCCAATAAATATTGCCTCTGATTTCTGTGCTAAGTTATGATCATCTGGTAAAAAGCATAGATAACAAAAGTGCTCAAGTTGGATCAGTGACAATGTGGTATATCCAATATGCAAAATCAGAATTCAGCTGTATAATGACATAGCGACAGACTGAGTAGAATAGATTGATTTTTTTTCTTCAGAAAATTTCAGCTTGAGCTGTATATCAAAACTAGGGTTACAGGCTTTGCACAAGGGATGACAGTTTTGTGTTGAAGACATTGAATCAGAATTCTGGATAAAAAGATTCAAGTTCAGCACTCAGCCAGACTTCCTTAGGCAAGCTGCTTGTTTTCAATCTCCCATTTATTATGTAGGGATAATATTTTCTTTTTCCATTCATCTGGCTTGTTTATACCATAAGCTCTTTGCAGTATTATTTATCTCCAATGATGTGTAAGTTGAACCTTTGCAGAATGGACCTATATATTTGAATAAATCAATATGAAGAGCTAGGCAAGAAACAGCTTTTTGCCCTAAAGACATTTTCAACATTTTTAACAGGAAAATACAAGCTGTGTTGAAGATTTTTTTTTTGTGAAGAAAGACACAAACCACAATGTGCAAGAAGCTTAAGTATCTTAAATTCCCACTAACCCTGCAGTTAGCTGGAATGCAGGAAATGGAAATACAGGGTCTGGACTTGAACCAGGCAAAGTGGGTACTTGAACCAGAACTGTCAACATTAGAGTTGTATGTGCATTTTTATAACTATGTTACACATGGTTGGGTCTGTGTTACCTCTGAGAATAGGACTCTCGATCTAACTGGAAAAAAAAAACCATGAAAAAGAACACTGTGAGCCTGAATTTCTTTATTTTTTAAAGTCTATGTTCCTTCTTACGAAAAGGTTCAGTTTCAAGTTTTTAAATCAGCTATGCATGGCTTGGATAAAAATATCATTAAGCTTGTAAATGTTGTGTTCTTTTGCCCCTTTTGTTGTGTTTAAATGCTTAGATTTTTAAAACACTTTTAGTACATTTTTCCAGTTTCTTTTAAAAAATTTGTTGCAGATGTTCTCCTTCATAATATTCATTGATGTATATACGAAGCCTAAAATGCAAAACTCAGACTATTTTCTATTATTTATGTTGCAAAGTAACGTGGCAATAACTGTCTACAACTGAGAAAAGTATGTTTTTCCCTTACTCACTTGTTTTGTAAAGCTGCCTGATAGTATTTATTTTAAAATCATCACTGCAGAACAACATCCTAAAAATACTACGTCTCAAAAAAAGACTTGTGAACTAATGACAGCAAGTGAATATATGTAGGGAATAACATCTCACTGCTTTAACAATAAATCAGAGATGCTAATAAATATCATATTTAGAGCGCATATAGCTCTTTTTGCTGACTGTATATGCATATTCACAAAGAGTTTTCCCAGTAATAGACAAATTTTATCAGATCATTTTCCCATATAAATGACAGAATATAGTTTTTTGGTTTAGACTTAACATATGCATAAATAAACACTATGTGTACGCATACTAAAAGAATATTCATTAAAAAAGATGAAAGAAAGGAATTCTCAGAAAAACTAATCTCACCATATATACTTAGGTATCTCATCTAAGCATAAATTTCACTTCAACATTAATAATGTTTTCAGATATACCGTACTATTATCTATTTTTCCTGACCCAATACCACAATGAATCGCCGTATTAATTACACTACCCTGACTATTTGTGGAGTTAAAAACAACCTCAAGCAGAACACTGATCCATCTGAAAAACAAGTTGCAACACCAGAAAAACTAATGTTTTTTCTTTATTCATTTTTTCAGATTTTTTTTTAGATCAGTTTTACGATAAGCACAGCCTCAGAAATATTTGCATGACCGGGACTGAACTACCATTACAGAAAGAGAAACAAACAGCTAGGACCACTGTAGAGGAAGCATTTGTACTTCTAGAGCCAGCTTAAAGGAAAAAATATGGGATCTCAAGTTAACCTTGAATCTCTAAAGTCAATGGACAAAGACTGGCATTTCAGAAAGCATTTAACCCATCTTAAAATTAATAACAGACACACATTCGCCTTTCTTTGGCAGCTCACAGGTTCTCCTAGGAGAGGAGCTTTGGAGGCTGCGTAAAACAGCTTTCCGAGTTTTCAAAATCATGCAAGCCCAGAGCAACACAAAGGAAAGTCCGAATCAGCACTCATGTCTGCACTCAGAGGTGAACCAGGATCTGCCTGTGTGATCTCCAGAGTCCTCAGCCCTATCTTCACAGCTGTTGAGATGCTTGGTGACATGCCCATCACTTGCCACGTGCTCAAAGTTATAGCAACACTGTTTTCTCTTTAATCCCAACTGAACTCTCCTCCTTAACTCAGAATTAAGTGTGTGATGAAGATCAGTGTTGAATGGGGCAGACAGTTATGTTGGGCCGATGCAGGTGGGTCCTGAATGCTGTGAAAGCTCCATCCCACATCTTCATGAGGAAGTGTCAAGGAGTTGTGCAAAGCTTTCTGCAGAAGAGTAAGCGTAATCGCTCTGGGAACTAGACAAGGATGCTATTGAAGGATGTTATCGATACTGTCACAGGATGTTATTAGCATTATTAGGATGTTATTAACTGACGATGTTCATTTAGAAGTGTTTGATGTCATAACAGAATTCAACATGAACACACAGAACATCTGTACATTCAAGGGCTTTCCTGGAAAACAAAAGGAAAACCTGCAGGGTATAAGAATTTTAACATTAAAAAAAAAAAAGTTACTGCTTTGATAAATACCCTCAGGATTTGCAAAATGGCAGCAAAGTGAGAAATGTGCCAAATAATATTTGGCTTTGGCCCTAACTTGTGAGTCTGTCAAGGCCTTCTCTTGCCAATTGGTGGAAAATGGATTACTGTCATTTTTCAAGGGACTGCACATCATTTTCCATTGATTGGCATGCCAAATCCTTCACAAAGTAATGAGTCAGGCATGATGCAAATCATCATTGAACTGTCACTTTGATTGCATAGCCCTCTATCAATGTGATTAAACTGGTGTGGCACCCGAAAGGTAATGAACAACTCTGCTTGGCTTCAGAGGTTGAAGGGAAAATTTTAATGCTAGGCAGATGAAGCAGGGGGCAAACAATAAATCTCTGAGTGACATCAGTCAGTTACATGTTGCCATGTTTGTGAGTAATTTTTAAACTGAAATGATAAAACACTGATCATGGTTTATGATGAAATGAGATTAACCTGGAAAATTTACCATCACCATCATACATGCTTGCTCGTCTGTCATAGCCATTTTAATGCACTTACCAAAACTAGGTCTGGAGATAAGATGTAGGCTTGCTTCTTACTTAACCAGTAGTAATAAAAAGCTGTCTGTTATACACAAGGCAATACATATGGATTATATTACATTTTTTAAGTGTCTTATTCTTCATTTTCGCAGAAAACTCCTAATAAAACACCCAAATATCAAGAAATGTTGAGCACTTGTAAATGCCAGGGAACTCGCAGCATCAAACCACCAAGACCTCATCTCCAAATCCCTTTTGATGCCAGACATACGCTGAACGGGTTTGTTTGCTTTTGGATTGAAGGATTAATGCATATTCTGGTTGTAACCACATTTGTTTAAGACATCTGTATTAGTTTTCTCTCTGTGGGCCCTCTAATTTTGGAAAGGCAGAAGATATTTTGCATTCTTTCCTTTGTTAAGAGTTTAATACTTTCTTGCTCCTTTTTAGACCTATTAGTTTCATTGAAGATTTCAAGCACAGTAGAGCTGAAAAAGTTAACAAGAAATAATAAAAAAAGAAAATTTATAATTTCAGAGTATCTATTTCATCGATGTCACTCCTGTAAATAACAACTGAAGTTCTTAACTTCGACTTTTTTATTGTTTTGCTTGTACTACAACATCCTGATGGTGCTTACAGTACATTTAGGAGGCCATCAGATTAGAAAAGGTGTCATTTTGCAACCAGGTTCCATAAATATAAATTTAAAAAAAAATGGTAATGAATAAAGCTTTCTATAATACAATCATTTGCAAGTAAGAGATTCACAAGGTGCAAGTACACTTAAACTTGCAGCTGACCAATATTTGGTTCTGGATAGAGTCGNTGTCAAACCTGAAAGTCTGTGCTAAATTTAAAAAAAAAAAAAAAACAAAGAAGAAAAGAATAACCCTCTGTAATTTAAAAGAATGCATCTTTGAATAGTTTAATGTCTATATGGGAATCTGGATCTTGAAGATTTGTAGACAAACAGAGACTTGGAAAGTCTATTACTTTTAGATAACTTGTTAAAATGAAATTCTTCAATTTTTTCATTACATTTTATCAACATGAAATCCAAGTAAACTCTTATAATTTTTAAATTAGCTCTCTAGTTGATTTTCAGAGTCAAAGATATTGGGATAAAGCCTGCCATTTATTTTGATGCTTATGTAAAGAAAGTACTTCTATCCTTTATATCATTGTTTCATTCATCAGCGACTTCAGCTCACTGTCACATGAAAATATAACAGTGGAAGCCCTCTCCCTGCCTCCTAGTGTCAAACTCAGACTTTATTTTTCTTTTTAGCTATAAACTATGATCATAGCCAGGTGTCTACAATAAAGACTGTTCAAAGGTAGAGGTCTGAGAACAAATGTCATGCAGTGCATTTTTTTCTGACTGAGCTTTGGTCTTCATCAAGGTCTGACAAATATTGGCATTATATGTCACTAAGAAGTAAAAGAGCATGCTCTGACCTTCAAGAATCCTCACAATATGTACATTATGTTGATGTGCCCTTTGTTTTGTCTCTCTTAGTTTGCTTTGGCGGCTTTAGTGATTTGGTCTAATGCAAGATTGTTTTACCAAGTTTTATCTGCCTCTTTTAACCGTGAACTGGACAACTGACTCAGTCTGACTTTTATGACTCAGTGTTTTCCTTACCTGTACTCCCATGGTAATCAAGGCAACCACAGAAGATTGGGTTCAAGTACATTGTCAGCAGTGATGAGTGTTCTCAGGAGTTTTGCAGATTTCTTTTGGAGGAATAATCACAATGCCTGACCGTGTTCCTGAAGTTTGTTCTGTCATTGTGTCAATTGCTATGGACAGAAAATCAAGCTGAACACTTCATGAGATGCATCCTTCTCACAGATCTTTCTGAAAGAGCTGGCTTAAGTGTTGGAGCTGATATTGTACCAGGAGTGGAAGCTTGTGTAGTCCGTAGGATTTTTGAGCATCTCAATTTATTCAGTTTCCAGGTGTAAATTACCCCATGTCAACATTATTTTGCAGTTTAATGGTCTTAATTAGATATAAGATTTTGTACGAAAGAGGTCCAAAATATTGGGAGAATACCATTCAAAAAAGATGAAAAATAGCTGTACCGGAATGTGGAAAATTACAGATTACCGCTTCATCATCCTGTAGGAGATTGCTGTATCTTGTAAGTAGAAGCAATGTAAGCAATAATGTTGCGAATAATTGTACAGTTGTATTTGTTTTAAGGCAGGCTCTAAATGGCCCAGGTTAGGATCTTCGGAATCATTTTTGTGTCTTGAACCATTAGATGATCTTAAAGTTTATGAAACTAGTTGGGTTGGCCCTAAGTAGCTATAAGGTACACTTGCATACATCAGCTGAAGATACCTGAAAATACATAGACATATATACACACAAACATATACCCATATGTATGAGGAAGTAACAAGTATATTTAATAATATTAACCAGCTATTGAGATATAGTTGCATGCATTGAAACTTTACAGTTCTTCAAATATTTGACCATGTTTGGTTCAGGTAATATTTTTCAAGTGTTTTCACTTGACAGTCTGAGCTATCACATATGTCAGGAGCAAGTTACAACTAAGTAACTCTACCTGGCTTTCACTTTTGAAATTTTTAAAGAAAAAATTAAGAAAGAAAAGAAAATATGAGGAAAGGTAGCCAAGTACGTGTCCTAGTGTCTTAAAGAATCTCAGTCATCACCACACATACACACACACTTAAATGACATCAGAAAAGTTAATTGATTAAGAGGATGATTTCTAAAATGTCTCAACTTAGCCCCCATTGAACTCAATGGTAAGATTACCAGAGCCTCAGAAAAGTACTAGGAGTCAAGTACGAATGTACTTGCTAGAAGTAGGAGAAGAGTAGAGTGACTTAGTTACAATGCATCATGAGAAATTACTCCACAAAGAAAATGCAAAACCTAGAAGACATTTACAACAGAAATTGGCTGATCAATGATAGTAGTTATGTAGCATTTCCCCCTAATATTGATTTATTTTTCATAGATTCATGTATTCATAGATTAATGCCAGAGAGGCATTAAAGCCGCTAGTCTGACCTCCTGTACATCATAGGCCATAACATTTTATCCCATTATACTTGTATTGAACCCAATCATTGTTGGTAACTAAAACATATTTTAGACAAACATTCAAAAGCAATGTGAAGATTTACAGATGCTGTATCCACACACTTCCACAGTCTTACCCATGAGTTCTTTACTATTGATTTTGGGGCCCTCAGTTTTTTTAAAATTGGGTTTGCTTTGATGATGTTGTTCTAAAATCAATATTCATGCTATTTTACCCATTTTAATCATCAGCTCTGGTACCAGTTGCTGCTGGAAGCTAGTCAGTGTGGAGTAGAGTCTAACTGCAGGAAAGGAGGCTCACTTAGAAACATGTTCGCTTCTGTCTCCGTCAATGGAGAGAAATTGGCTCCTTCAAGGTTAGAGTCCTCCATCTACTACCTGATTTATGCTACAGAGGAACCTATTGCACATAAGTCCTTTCCTTTATAGAATCACAGAATCATCTAATCATGTACGTTGGAAGGGACCTTTAAGGTCATTAAGTCCAACCATTAACCTAACACTGCCAAAACCAGCACTAAACCACATCCCTAAGCACCATGTCTGCTCGTCTTCTGAATACCTCCAGGGATGGCGACTCAACCATTTCCCTGGGCAGCCTGTTCCAATGTTTGGCAACAATTCTGGTGAAAAAAAAATTCCTAATATCCAATCTAAACCTCCCCTGGTGTAACTTGAGGGCATTTCCTCTTGTTCTATCACTTGTTCGTTGACAGAAGAGACTGACCCCCACCTGCCTAGAACCTCCTTTCAGGTAGCTGTAGAGAGCAATAAGGTCTCCCCTCAGCCTCCTTTTTCCCAAGCTAAACAACCCCAGTTCCCTCAGTTGCTTCTCATAAAACTTGGTCTCCAGAGCCCTCACCAGCTTTGTTGCCCTTCTCTGTACACGCTCCAGAATCTCAATGTCTTTTTTTTAGTGAAGGTTTGTCAAGCAGGACCTACCTTTCATGAACCCATGCTGACCTGGCCTGATCTCCTTGTTGTCCTGCATATGCCACATAATGACACTCAGGATGATCTGCTCCATAACTTTCCCCAGCACCAAGGTCAGACTGACATGCCTGTAGTTCCCCAGATCCTCCTTCTGGCCCTTCTTGTAGATGGCCACCACATTTGCTAACCTCCAGTCAACTGGGACCTCCCCAGTTCGCCAAAACTGTTGACAAATGATGGAAAGTGGCTTGGTGAGCTCTTCTGCCAGTTCCCTCAGTACCCTGAGGTGGATTCTATCTGGCCCCATAGACCTGCATATGTCTAGGTGCTGGAGCAGGTCACTCACCATTTCCCCGTGGATTATGGGGACTTCATTCTGCTCCCCACCCCTGTCTTCTAGCTCAGGGGGCTTGGTACTCAGGGAGCAACTGGTCCTACTACTAAAGACTGAGGCAAAGAAGGCATTAAGTACTTCAGCCTTTTCCTTATCCTTTGTCACTATGTTTTCACCCCCGTCTAATAAAGGATGGAGATTATCCTTAGTCCTCCTTTTATTGCTAATGTACTTATGGAAACATTTTTTATTTTTATTTTATTTTTATTAACAGCAGAAGCCAGATTACGTTGGGTTTAGGCCCTTCTGATTTTCCCATTATGTTAGAAGAGGTATAATATTAGGATGGCTGAACCTAATCACTGGCCTCTGACCTAAAGGTTGCAATATCAGGGTGTACCAATGACATCTCGAGGACAAAATAATATAATTTATAGTTCTTGGATATTTTCAAAAGCTCTTTTAAGCAGTCTGACAGAGCAATCTGGTCCGTGTTTATTCTCCAAGAATACCTGCAGCAAAACCCAGCATATGTTTAGATCTGCTTTTGTACCTAGCTATAGCTATAACCATGACTCTCTATACCTATATATCTATACCTATCTTGTTCCATATGTTGCATAAAATGGACAGATAGAAGTGGCTATGGTATGTGAACTGAGGACTACTTTGAACTTTACTTCTGGATTTTTAATATAGCAGCTCCTTTGATCTCAGCCCTAGCTGTATCTGCTACAGTGAATTTGAGTGCCTTGTGTGTCTGCAGGAGTTTTAAGCTCCTGGAATACACCTAAAGTAGCCATGAAAAGTCACCTGCTGAGATTAGATTTAAATGTATTAGACCCAGTTACGCACATTATTGGACTACTGTTTTGGGCAAGGAAGAGCGTTTCTTTTGATTTCAAATTAGAGAAATCTCCACTGGTCTGTAGAATCCATTTCTGATGAATATACAGATAGATATTTATTTATATATACTTGTGGGATTATATGCATACATATGTGTGTATTTTCATTAATTTTTTTTCTTTTTTTTTTTTTTTTTGCATGCACAATAGATCATACCCAACATTAAGGGGGGAGATAAATTCATAAACAATTTCTCAGTCCTTGTAGCTCAGCCTGTTCTTAAGAGTTAGGTCATTTTCCTGAGGAACACATCGAGTTGTACACCTGTAGCTGAAGAGATCTTAATACCCTGTTTTCCTATTTCTGGCTAACTATTACTTACACATATTTTAAGAAAAGTGGCACTTCTTAGAATTAATTTTTATTTATTTTTTTTTAGTAAAATTGGTTATGGATGCTTTACCTTGTGCTGATTTCAATGTCTTCCTGTTAGACAGTATATGATTAAGTCCCTCAGCAAAGAAAGTGGTAGGTTTGCCTAACATCCAGAATCCAAATGAATTTAGGTCCCTAAGATGTTTGGGTTAGCCAAAATGCTGACATCTCTTGGCATGTGTAGTGGAACAACATCAAGTGCCAGCGATGCCTTTAGAGTTTTTACCAGTGAAAGCCTTCTCACTTAGATTTTCATACAGGTTAGGTATTTCATCGTTTGAATGTAGGTTAAATGTAGGTTCTTAAATGCCACTCTTCCAAGATGATCATTACTATTCAGTTATGAGACCTAGGGGTTATGATAGAAAGTTTTATGAAAATGTCAGCTCAGTGCTCAGTAGCGGTCAAAAAAAGCAGATCTAATGTTAGAAATCATTAGGAAACAGTAGAGAATGAAACAGAAAATGTATTTAGATGTTTGGAAACAGACATGGTTCAACCATGCCTTGTGTACTGTGTATATCTCTACTCTCCTCATCACAATAATGAGACCTGGCTAAAAGATTCACAGAAGGTAACAGGGGGTAAAAAGTATACTGTATTTTTCCACTGGTGTTATCACAAATTGAACAAACACTTTTCACTTTGGAAAATTATGTTGTAGAGAGCATATGGCAGAGACCTACAAAATCGTGCAAGTTTTGATGTTGAAAAATAAGGATTGGTGGTTGATTGACTCTTAAAAAAAAAAGAAAAGGTAAGATAATCAAATATCCTGGAAGACTGGGATTCAAAATGTGTAGTAGGAGTTTGTTCTACACACAGTTAGACATCTAGTTCAAGGGGACAATGTTCAAGTGTATGGAACAAAAACCTGCTAATGGTTCCCAAATGCACAGAAACCATGTCCAGGTAAAGGAAGAACCTATGCTGAAAGCAGCTGGATTTGAAAGAGTCTTAGGGCAAAACCTTCTTATTCTTCCGGAAGAACATGTTTGATAATGTGATGAAAACCAATGGGGTTATTCTCATTTTCACCTTCTTAAACAGCCTTGGGAATCTGAGATCTCAGAAAGATTCCCAGACTTTAAGTATTTAGCCTTTTTTCCTCAGTGTCTTTTCCATAAAATTGGGTTTCTCCTTTACAATGAAGTGATAAAATAACCTAGTGAGAGCTGCTAGCCACAGTGACTCCATGGCATCCATGATTATGTAGGGATAGCCAAGAAATTCTATAAACTGGGCTTTCTTTCTTGTCATTTAAAAGAACTATATAAAATTTCTCTTGGGACACAAATTCCTGGCAGGCATTGTTTTGATAAAGTATTACAATAATACACCACTGAAGCAGTAGCAATCCTGGATATTACAAAAAACGTGTCAAAAGAGTAAGCTGTTCTTTCAGTGTGTTGAAATGCATCACTAGAGCAACAGTTGCCAGAGGAAAAAGGATTGTTATAGGCCAGAGTGCTTTAGAGGTTCAGAGAACACCATGAGTGATGTTTATTATTATTTATTTGTTGGGAGATTTTTTTATTTATTGTATGGTTACCACAGAGGGGGCTCTGTACAAATCCGTATTAAAAAAGAGAATATTATGAGTTATTTTAAAAGCAAGTTTTTACATTATACGATTCCTAATACATCAGCAAGGTCTTTCATAAAATGCATTACATAGCTAAAACATTTCATTTTCAAAATTAAAATTTCAAGTACAAATTTAAAAGAACACATATACTTTAATATTATAATTAGAAATTTCAGCTCTTGGAATCATAAGAGTTAATAAAAATCTCTATTTCATTTTTCAAGCAATTTTCTTAGCCCTCAATGTTGAGAATAATCACTTGAAAATATGCCTGAAGTACACCTTTCAGGTTTAGAAATCAGAAGGCAAGATTTTCACCGAACTGGAAGATAAGCATGAATTGCTGTCCTGTTTCTGACAACAGCAGAGCTTCCGAAGCCTTCACCAACTGCAGAAAGTACCAGAGTCAAATTCGATTTCCTCTTGGGAATGTTCCTTGTCCATTGGGTTATAGAGGCTTCCTGAAGGGTAGAGTGAAATCCTCAGTCATCCTTCCTGTTACACTTCCACCTGTGTAAATAATCATTCGCATAAGGAGGTGTCCTCTCTCCTGCAGTAGTTCCAAAAGTATCAGTCTCATTCTGCATAAAAGAATACAAATATTTTTAATTTTTCTACAAAACTTGAATAGGTGAGATTTGTGTCGCATCCCTCCATCTGCACATAAGACATTCTTTCAGTCCAGAACACGGACAGACTTTGTTCAAACACCCACCTAGCCAAAGCTGTCTAATGGACTAACTAGAGTGGCATCATTTGATTTCCTTTATTTTCTATTTGCTTCATGGTACCACCTAAAGGTTATTCTGGAGCATGAAACAAAGGGGCTTCCATACACAGGAGAAAGTGTCCCATTGTTCCTAGATACCCTGAAAACAGAAAATCCTCCACATCCCTTTATTTCATACCCAGACAAGAAGCTGGCACTGCGTCAGAGAGAACGCAGGCACTTTTTCCACTTGCCTTGTCAAGAAATGTAATATATAATAATACCCTGCTTCCTTCCTGCAGAAAAACCTTTTTGTTAAAATTGGCATCTCTGTCTTGTGGCCTTGAGAGCCTGAAATACAGGGTGCAACTTAATCAGCTAGAACAGTGCTGTGCTTGCTGTACTGAATGCACTCCAAAGGTTTCCACGGTGTAACGAATGGTCAGATGGTGTGCAGACTGACTCACTTCTCACCGGGAACACAGTATTTTGCCAACATCTGCATTATATTGTGTCAACAATTACAATATTTCAGAGTTGCTGCTTTCGTTTTATCTCCCAAATCCATCCATTTAACTGTTCTTGTGTCAGAATATACCACAGTGTGACTATTTCTAGGAGCTTGGTGCTATCCCATCGTTTTTCTTTTGCAAACCCATCCACAGTTGTCCCACAAAAAATATAAATCTTCTGTTAAATTCTTTCTGAGGTATTTAAAATGTGCATCTTTGAAACACAACAGCTTCTCCCACAGGGGTACAGTAAGCCATCTCACCATGCCAGAACCAGCAGCACCTTCAAGTGGGTTGAAGACATCCACGCATTCCCCAGCACTGCACCCTTCCAGCTGAATGCTGCTGGGCCAGGACCTCACATGCTGTCCTGAAGATGCTTATTATTATAGTGTGGGAAAACGGGTTCTTTCCTCAGAACAGATGGGAAAATAACGACAAAAGTGTATAAAATTCTATATAGTAAAGTATATAGCATATATGCTGGATCTGGGAAGGCCAGGGGATTTTTTGGAAGGGGTGGAAACCATACAGAGGTTATTTTATGCACGTGCAGAAAACACAATGCCAGTTGCAGACTGAACAGAACTGCAAATGGATTCTGTAACGTGGTACAAAAAGGGCTATACCGAGGGAATGCATCTTGTGCTGGAAGCAAGCTGCTAAATCAGAAAATCACTGCTTCCAGATATTAACCAATTATTCCAGTATAAATGTAGCTGTAGTGCCCTACTGTGTACAAGCCAGTGTGACTAGTGCCATTAAAATATCCATCCCTCTTTGTGTGTCTAGACATTGAGACAGAGCCCGTGCAAAGAGTTTTGCAAGCAAAATAGAAATTATAAACACAGAACAATTAAAAAAACCTTATTTTAACTTCTGGGATTGTAAAACTAAACAAAACATGACTAGTCTACTAGAATCTACAGTGATATAAATAATAAAAAGAGTGGTATGAGGAATCTTGGCAGGGATGTCAATTAAACCTGTATTTCCTAGGTCCCAGGATGAGAATGGTAATTCCCAGACCATCTTCCTTTTCAACTTAATATTATGTCTGACACAGTACACGTTGAAAAGATTGTGGTTTTGTTACTAAGAACTAATGTAATTTTCCAAAACCACAACCAGGCATCATTCCTTGACAATTTTCTTTGTTTCTTGGTAGTTGCCCACTTCTATTCCTATACTTTTAGTCAATATTTGGTTGACTACATCTCAGTCATTTGAAGCTTCATTCAGTTGTTTATACAGATGACTAGCACCATGTCAGCTGCCCTAGGAAATGTCACCCGGCCATCAGCCACCACCTCAGAAAGTCATAGTCTTTTATGGTGTCTGTCACGCATACTTAGGAGGATGTTTCAGATGCCCCAGAACCTCTGAAATGGGACTGGAGGGCTATGCTTAGGTAACTTAATTTAGCCCTGAGTCTCACAGGTTAGACTCCAAAGAGGTAGGATTCAGTTTGTGAATTAGAGCAGCTAAATTCAAGTGTTGTCGGTGTAGGAATCCACCTACATGCACTTTGTTTCTCCAAGGTCCTTTTGTAGTTGAATATCTAGTCAATGCAGTCAACAGGGTCTAGAGAGTAATCCAGCTTATCCCATAGCAGGTATGTACATTTTGTCACCTATATGCCTTTTTAAACCTCCATAACTGCAGTTAAAATTTAGTCTACACATAGACATACTTGAGTTATACATCAGTCGAAGAGATGACTCTAAGACCATTGTTCAGTAGCTTAAAGATATCTGTCTACCAGTGATTGCTTAAAATATCCAAAATATTTAAATAATACTGGTATATATGACACAGCATTTAGGTGAGTATCTGTAGCTTATAGAGTAGTTGTTGAACACCAGGCAGGATAACCCTGGGCATATCAATTGTCATCACATGCCTAAATGCGGTCAACAGAATTGAGGCATTCATCTCCACATGATGTACTTATTCATGCAGTACGTCATAGTCTAAACACCCTTCTCATAATTGAACATGGTTTCATCACCATATATAGTTGGTTTTATTTTGAATTGTGAGAGCCAATTTTGGTCTGCAGACAGTTTGTTTCCATCTTCTCCAGTTCCTTAATATTTACCATGCCTCCAAGCCACTGAAAAGTCTAGTGGAAGTTAGAAATAAGGAAAGGAGAAAGATTGCATCTGGTATGGTTTTGCTCCTACCACCAGAAACAGTTTAAGGTGGAGAACATGACAGGAAAACCAAGTGGAAGGCTCAGAAATATTAATCCATTCTCTTACCCTGTCCTTTCTTATATTTTTTCACATGAAAGGAAAGGTTTAGCAAATATATATATAAATTGGAATCTCAAATATAAATATGGGAATCCTCTGCAAGAATGAGAGGGCCAAGATGTAGGATCATTTTTTTTTGCATTTGTTTGCTTTCCTTTGTGTATGTATATCGTTAACAATCTCCTAGGTTGAAAAGTGGTTAAATAATGACTTTCCCCCTTGTATCATCCCTAACTTTCCCTTCTGCTGGCTGCAGTCTTTTTCAGTGGCAGTTTACTTATTAAGGACATCTTTTTCTCCTGTTGGTTTTCTTAAGACTATGGTTGTTCCATGCCTGCTTCATAGGTTGACTCAAGTACTCTTTATATTCTCCTCCAGACTTACTCTTCCTTTCAGAGTCTTCTTTTTTTAACATACTGCATATAGACACTATACGCAGTGCCTGTCCTTACTATCTCCCTGTCACTAGGTCCACAGCTGACTTTCAAGACTCCGTTCTGCTTGTACGAACTGGCCCTGCACCACCTGTCTCTTTCAATGGGGCCAATTCACTATGCTGTAATTTCCTTCTCTGCAGGCCCCCTCTTTTGTCCAGGACTGTGTTCTGCCTTTGCATGCCCATACACATAAAGGCTTTTTTTCATTCTTCTCTTCCTTACATCAAAACTCAAACCCATCCCACGATGCCTATGCATTCTCAATTGGTGCTTATCCATGCAACACAGGAGAGGTAGGAGCAGCCTGAACGACTAAACACCCAGGAAAGAGAAGCAGCACCAAAGCCAATTAAAAATAGTTCATGACGCTGAGATATCTGGAAGCAGGTAAGTTCTCCCAGAAACTTTGAGTGGGTTCAAACTACAGAGAAGCTTTAAGTGTTTTCCCTGCCATTTGAATTTTAATCTATAGGGAACTAACCTCTTTAGATTAGATGCAAAATATAGTTCTTTCTGAGAAACCAACACACATACACACAAAGCCCTGAAGAACTGAGCTGAGATCAAAACACTTGTTACTTTGAGATTCCTCTGGTGAACTTGAATCCTAGTCTTGAAGGTGAAATCCATCTTCTGAGTCCACAGAGCTTTCTGTTCCCCTGGAACTTCTTACAATGTCTATAAAGATTTCTGCTCTTAACCTTTCTTGTGTTATAAAAAGCACAGCCACATTCCTCATAACTATTTGATGTCTTATATAAAACCCTTTAAAAAAAATCCCAAGATAGTATCAAAAGAAAAAGTTGCCCACAGTTGTCTTTAAATGCCATGCTTATTTAATATCGACATGAATATAGAGTCAGTGCTCTTTGAATCTTGGACTCCCAGACTAGCAATGGAGATGCACAACCTAAAATCTGCCAGTTGTTTAAAAAATAATAAAAAAAAAATATTTGACTCCATAGGGAAAATGTGTCAAGAGTAAAAGGCAGTGAGGGTGAATTTTGGACAGAGTCCAAAAACAATTGTAAGAGAGAAGCTGCTTTTTTTCCGACAGCCTCCTGACATGCTTTCTTCAGTTTTGCCACGAAGTTGAAGTCTTTCCTCAGGAGAAATATGTGTGTGTGCATGTGTGTGTACATGTGAGCTATGGTAGACCCAGAAATTTTAGACACAGGCAAACCTGACGTGCAATGAAAGGGGGAGATGTAGGACCTCTGAGCCGCCTTGTCAAAAAATAAGCTATTTCAAATAGTTTATCTTTGAAATATGTCACCTACCACTTCCTTGCAATACTAATTTTATTTTATTGTTCCCAACACACACACATGTCCACATATGCTCATGTGCAGTCAATGTATAATATGCATGTATATTCTAAGGAATAATTTATTTTGATTTGTTACCATCAATGTATTATTATATGACAGGTTTGATCTTCAAGATGAATCATTTCTTCCTTTGTGATATGATGAGCATGTCATAACACATTAACATCCTACTGACAGCTACAAAATATAGAGACAATCAAAAGATCAGGCTAGGAGGGCAAGAAAAAGTAACAAGAAAAACTGCAATAGCCATCAGGTGCTGGGTTCCCTCAATTCCCATTGACTTCAGTAGTGCCTAGAATCATGCAGAAAGTGAAGATTTTTTTTCATGCTTATCTTTCTCATAAAGAAACAAAGAAAACTTTATTTTGACACTCCACTGAAGTGAAAATATATTTACTGCCTCATGAGTGCATACTTTTTTGTTAACAATGCTAAGCAATCTATTTGCCTGATATGTATCTTAAGAAGTAGCGTAAGATGCAGACTCTAAAGAGATTTTGCCAAACCCCCTCTTTTTGCATGTATATCATTCCTTGTTTGTAGCAGGAATATCAGTTTGTAGCCTATAGACCTATGATAGGTTAAGTACCTAGGAATGGCTGTTTACAGTTAGGCCTGGAGGGAAAAATCAGGACTGGAGTCAAATCATGTGCTCTTCAAATGTGCAAGTCCTCAGACAACTTGCCATCTAATTAGGAATGGTATTTGCATAGCAAATGACCTTAGCATTAAAAAATAATCTGGTTAGTTATTGTTTTTTCTTCTTTTTGTTATGTAATGGGGAAAAGAATGAAATATATTGCTAAAAGCATAAGCGAAACAAAAGGGAGGAAAGGATGGGTAAGGTAACAAAGGTGAAAAAATAGAAAAATTAGGATATAAACCTTTAGAGACAGGAATATTCTTATATTTAGAGAAGGGGGAAGAAAATAAAACAAGTAAGTGAAGTCCAGAAACATAAAGAAACAAAATTGTTGAACTAAATGTGAATTCTCCAGAAAATGTCCCCTCAAAGGAAATCTTGCTTATTTTCTCTTCATGGACATGTTAGGGAAAACACATTGGCTTTAAATTGCTTCTGTCTGAGCTGCTTATGTTCTTCACTGGCTGTTAAGTACCTTATGCATGAAGATACTGATGCCTTCGTGTTGCTGTCATATTAAATTGGTATTGACAAAGACTAAATCCAACAAATGTTGATTTCTGAGGCCAAATGTCTGTCAATGGAGAGAAGAAGGCTCCTCACCAGAGATGATTCAGAGCTGCCACCAGCTTAGGTGCTCTGAAACACAACCTGGAACAGTCTCTCTCTTCTCCATTGGCTACAGGGGAATATTAGTCTTTGTGTATACACCGGTAAGACCCCCATGATACGCTACAGTGTCATTTCTGGACGAGCTGTTGTGGGTTACTCACTGTCTTGACAAAATTCACCTGAATTTTGCAGATTATTGCAATATATCCCACTTAAGAGAAAGCGACTGTAATCTTTTGTTCAGTGTATAGTAAGTGATGTTGCCAGCTCAAGTGGTTTCGTCTCTACAGCTCTTACCTGAATAAATTAGTCACTTCATGCTCTAAAAACCTTCTTTTTGTCCCCCACTTTCCGTGTTCCTAGTTCCATGATTTGCAGTGTTTATTATAGCCTTGTGCGTGTTACTTTGCAGCATTTTAATCGCTGTTAGGATGTTATGTAGATCTTTTTTTTAAAGGCAGTGGGCAGTTTGCATACAAGCCCGCACGTAATCTTTGAGAAAGCTTCTTTATTGACTAACATTTACCTAGCTAAGAGGTCTGTGCTCAAAAATACTATGTCAAATATTCACAGTGTTAATGAGAAAATCCATCTCTTGTAGTCAGTGAACTTTTGCCCATTCTTAAGAAGCGGAATTCATTTAAAGAGCAAAAATGTTTAAATAAGCTTAATTTTACTTGCTAAAATCTTTTTCCTTTCCCCTGAGGTGGATTAAAACAGCAACTGAATATTTGTCAAAATTCAGAATTTCTGTACCAATGATTATGAGGAGAAATATAAAATGAAATAGAATACATGCAGACTTTAAAATGGATAACAGCAAGGTAAAAATTGCACCTTTAATTAAATAAATCTTCTTTTCAAGTTGTTTGTTGACTCTATTATACGATGATAAGATCACAGGAAAATCTAACCAGGTTAAAAACTGTTGACTCCTTTTGCAAGGTATACCCTCTACTTGAACTGTTTTTTTTTTATAAAACATAGAAGAATTTGTACTTTTGTATGGATTTTAAGTCCCGTTGCTGTCTTCAGTGATGAAAAAGTTACAGAAAAAATGCCATACACACCTTTTAGGTAGGCTTGGGTTTGTTTTTAATTTTTGGGAGTTTGAGTTTCTTTTTTGCTTTTTTACACTTCACTCACCTTGTGCAATAAAACTGGGCTCTTCTTAAATGACAACTACTGGCTACTCCAGCTTTTTCTTCTTGATTCTCCCAGGCCATAGCTATCAAACTTTCTGGACAGAGGAGTCAAACTACTTTTATACAAGTCTGTGAATAGGATTATAAACTAGGGACAGTAATATCACTCCCAACTCTAAGAAAAGATCTGCTGATGGCAGTGCACAAAGGTCAAGGCTAGAATATGGTCAGAGTCCTCTTTGATTCCAGGCATTTGTCAACCACTTTATTGCCACATGAAATGTCCTTTCCTTTTTTTCCCCTGCCTTCCTTTTCTTTGCCTCTCACCCTTTTCTTTGTCTTGCTATACCTTTTTATTTTCCTGCTGGCATTCCATTAGTTTTCAGCAATTTCCATTTCTTACCCCCATCTCACCTTTCATCAGCTGAACAGATGAGCAGAGAAACAGCTAATATTGACATTAACAGGGTTTTCAATTCAGCTATGGGAGCATCTTCGCCTCAGAAAATGTATATGCAACTCATACCTACCCATACTTGATATCTGTGATGGCTCAGAACAGGAGCAAGGGCCAGTATGACCATATTAGCGCATCAGCTGTACAAATTAACCACATTGAGAGGCAGGTTATATCAATGCCGGCAGGGTGCTTCAGTACTGCTGAAGTATCGCTGCCCGATTCTTGCTCCTTTAGCTTGTTCATCCCCAGATTTTCTTTACATAAGGCTTATCAGAACCTTATGATAAGGTCTTGGTAGGTTTCATTCAATGCCAGTTGCTATGGCTGACCTTTCACTAAACTTTTAACTCATTTGAATCAGCACTGTGACTGCAGATATCGCCTCCTTGTTATTTATACACTCAGAGCCCTCATGCTTCAAAGCTAAACACAGTTTTTGCTTTTTTTTTAAGTGACAGCTGAGACAGAACCCACAATTTACAATTAAAGTTTAAAATTCCACAGTGGAAAATGCTTAGTTTTACATGAGGATCAACAGTTCTGTGGAAAGAAGAGGTCAACTCCTCCCAAAAAACATCTTTTTTTTTTTTTCTTTTTTTCCTTTTTTTTTGAAGGAAAGAAAGTTTAGTGCATGTGGTTTTTGACAGTACTTTAACTGGCAACCTATTGATTTTGTAAAAGATGTAGGAAATTATAAATTGTTAGTCAGGCTCAAAGCTGAATGCCATTGAAACAAATGGCAAAAGAGAAGCCTTTAGGAAAGTATACTGCAAACTGAGTCTAATGATTAGGCAAAAGTGTCTGTCCCTTTTGAAGTGCTCTTAAACTATAATTTCATTTTCTTGTCTGTGGTGATGATTATCCAGCGAAGGTCAGACTTTACTTTTTATCATGCAGTTGGTAGTTAGGAAAGTCTGATTATGGTTTACAGTGGAGTCAATCTTAACTTGTCTGCTAGGAGACAGGTCTCAACACTTAGGGGATCATTTTCAAGAAACAGAGCTCAATAGTGGGAGTCTTTTATGAGTAGAAAATAAATAAGGGTTGAATGTTATTATCACCAGAAGTTATAATTCAGTTGGAAATAATATTCTATTCCCCAAGTTGTTACTATTCATGAATCCTCCTTTTAATAAGTAACTGAAATTAGAAGTTTTCGTGGAAATTATTCCTCATTCAGCATATTTCTTGTAACTCTTCTGCATTTTTTGCACATGGACAAAGCTCTGCTCTTAGTGAATACAGGTTTAATGTTAGAGTTGTTTCCATAAGGGAAAGAATGTCTGTCAATGTGAATTCCTGTTATTGGAAACTGGGATCAGAAAGTAGCTTTACTGGGACAGCTGGATTTAGAAGCTAAGTCTGCATGTGCCAGTGTTTTCAGTCATGTCTTGGATTGTCCTTGATCTCACCTTAGTCCTACACTGCTATTACAAATGAGCTCACCTTAAGTTGATGTACACTTACTTACTTGAGTACTTGGGTTTTTTGAAGAGGGGACTGATGGTACGTTGACTACTTCATTTAAACAACCCTTGTGTTTTTCATTTTTCAGACTGAGTATTCAGTGGTTCTTTGTTTACATGATTACTCCTCTATCTGTGATAAAGATCGATTCAGATGATCAATAAGGGCTTTGAGGGAGAGGTGCTGTCATACCAACAGGTTTTTAATACACAGGAAGACCCAATACAGCAAAGTACTTAAGCACATGTCAAAGTCTAAGCCACGATGACTTCCATTGACTTTACTCTCACTATTCGTATACTTAAAGTTGGGGACATATTTAAGTACTTTGCTGACTCAAGATTGTTCTATAATATAAAATAAGGTGGTTAGCACAAAAAGCATCAATGCCGTCTGAGCTGCCGAGAGCAAGTCATTAGTGAGGAGTGGGAAGTAAGGCTTAGATCTGTAAAACGGAAAGAAAATAAAAAACTGAGGATGATAATGGAAAAAACAGCCTTGAAAAGACATGACAGCCATGACATTCATCCATAAAAATGTAAAGAAATCCAAAAAGCGAAGGTCACTGATCCATCTTTTCTTCATCAATTGTGCTGAAGTAATGCAGCTCATGGCCTATTGAATGTAAAGATCCCCTGCTGTTCTCAAACGCTGGGTAGAGAAATACAATGTGTGATCGACAACTTTTAGGCCCCAGTAGGGTGAATTAAGGACAAAGTGTTCTTGAGTACTGAATTTTTCTGCTTTCTGGGGTGAAATTAAACCCCTAACAGAGTCAGTATACAATTCCCAAAGGCAGGGGCCATTCCTGCTGTGGCTGAAGCCAAAAATGCATCAGTGATTTAATGAAAGCTTCATCAGGGATTCAGTTTTGATCCCATTTACACTGACCTTGTAAAACTGGAATAACTTCACTGAGGGCAGAGTGATCAATCTGTATAGAGAAGACAGTACTGGAAACAATACACGCATACAGTCTTTGTCTGTTTGCAGTGTTTAAATGCCTTGAGAAAAACAAAAAAATAAAATATATTTGGGCATGAGATGCCATCCTTACCAAAATGCATATGAAATCCCCTTCAGAAGGGAAGTTTTTCTAATTAAAGCAGCCACTTAAAAAAAAAAAAAATGCTCCAACTGTATTGTTAAAAAAATTATTACGTCCAACCTGCGTACATGTCCTAAGCAGTAGACTAGGTTATGCCTGCTGATCTTTTCAACTGGAAAATTCTTCCTAAAGGGCGGAATGCAACATTAGGGATCAGAGCC
>RSEF01000031.1:4264085-4274898 GCA_003993805.1 Himantopus leucocephalus
CTCTTCCTCTCTTTGTGTTTTACTTTTCTTCCTTCATTCTTTTTTCTTTTCCTATTCTTTCAGTGAAGACAAAACACAGCCCATCCAGATGAACACGTTAAAAGAGTGTAAAAGCAGCTTGTGCAATCCTTTCCACCGCCGTATTGCCTACGACGCTGCCAATAACATGCTCCAGTGCTCCATAAGGCTTTCACTTCCCTCTCTGACAGATGCCCAAAAGCAATACACACCCCAGCTTCATCAAACTTACACTTTAATGGAAAACTTGAACAGCAATCTCCCATGCTTTTATATCAGCACCTTTGCCTCCAACACACTCCGTAACTTCCATTTGGGAAGTTATTCCGCCTTAATGTGGTTAAGGACTCTGACACACAAACCAGCCACTGCAGGGTAATAACTTACGCAGCATCAGAAGGTCCCTGGTAGCTGCACGCACATTCTTATCCCAAGACACCCTTCAGCAGCCGTGAGTTAACTTAACCACTCTCTCTTAGAGGGTGCAAATTAACAGTTATGGTGAAGTTGGTACCTAATTTCTTTCCCCCCAGTGCCGATGCCTGACTACCACTCAGTCTCTCTTTTAAGGACTGCTAGAATACGCATACAAATTCTTATGCCACTTGTTATCTCCTATACAGGGAGATAAGTGGAAATGATGATAAATCATAAGGAAGCATTTCCTTTCTCAGTCAGTAAGCAGGACATTCAGCAGAAGTCTGTGGCCAGCATCATTTAGCAATACCTATTAACTGCAGAGGGAGAGGGAGAAAAACCCACATCGGGTAGAGATTAGGTGAAAAGGTGTGCACGGGATGTGAAGGCTGGTGTTGTGTGAAATTCTCTTCTGTGAGGAAGGTTAGCACAAGGTTCTGTTTGCAGGGGTAAATGTTACTCACACTGAGCAGCACCAGCAGCAGCCGCCTTAGCTGCCTCGTCAGATAAGCATGGCTTTTCTTTCTCAACAGGAAAGCAGCATTAACATCCCTAAGAGTTTAATATGAAAAGTCAGGTCCTATAAAAATCATGGAGCTGACGTTAAAAAAAAATATTAAAAAAATCAAAACTCTGATGCTTGAAAACAACATATTCAGGGTACAGCTAGTATTTGTTGGTCTTCCCATCAAATTTTAATAAGGATGACTCCCCAGCATGATGCCTAATGGGGGATTTGTAGTCATCAGGATGCAGTCCTTTGTCATCTGTTTCACATCCATTTTGTCATTATTCTAGTCCCAAAACGTTTCTTGCTCCCAAGATGGCCATGAAGTCAATGCATCAGCATCTCCTGAGTCTTGTGTGTATATGAGGATGGGGACTGACAAGCAGAATGCTCTCTGCTGAATTGAAGGGGATAGACATGAGATTTGTAGAACAAAAGTTCTGATAGTTGCTTTAGCAAAAATCCTTCAAAAAAAAAAAGTGTGTTTCATGTTAACTCTTCCCTAATAATTACCTTAAGTCTTAGGCTTACAGGCCTGCAGGGGGGAGACAAGGCGTTTCTCCTGTGTTCCCCTGCTCTTCTCCAGTGAGCAGAAAAACTTGGAAGCAGCCTACCACAGTGTCGGCACACTCTGGTCAATCAAGGTCAGTACTGCTGTAATGAGTGGCTCTATATTTATTCAGTGCATCTCCCCAGTTCTCTTCCATTAGAAGGAGCAAGCCCGGTTTCAACTGAATTCACAGCAGCAAAAGCTATTGCCAAAGGTGGGGTGCCTGTCTGTAAAAATCAAATCCAACCATCATGATGTGCCTGTCAGGGAAAGCTTCACCAAGCCAGCTTAATATGAATTATCTGACCAGACTTTCCCAAAGCAGATGGGAGAGAAGTGCACATTTTCTTACAATCAGCATAGTGACTTTCCAGTGCAAACACCCTCAATGCAACCAGTGCAGCCCTCCCAGACAGACAGTCATTTGCCAATTAATACGCATACTTCACTAGTGGCTTTGCCTACAGAAGTCCTGATAATGTCTCATCTGAGATCTTGGCATATTGCATCAATTCATTATGTTTAACAGGTAATAAGAGATGTCTTGCAATCCTTTACTTCATTCTGCTTCCTCACCCCAATTTTCTTCATGCAGAGAGAAGTACACACTGTTTTAAAATATCATTTGCCCAAAGGCTTTCTTTTTGGGGGATGAAATAGCAACAGACATCCTCAGAGAAATTTTTCTGATCGTAGGCAGAGCCAGCCTTGAGAAAGGGAAGTAAGTTCCCACAGCACCGTGGAATCAGCGTGAACTGAATGCGCTGCCAGCCTGGAGGCAGACACCACACCACCCTCCATCTTGGGCTATTGCAGAGAGGAAAAGTTCAGGTTTCTGTTAGTGGTAAATAGTATGTTGAAGCTTGAAGCTCTCCACAAGCTTTTACTTGTCATCATTAAGGTGCATCAATTTCAGTGGGGAAGCACGCATGATAAGTTTTGTGGCTGGTATCACATCTCTGCATATGTTACAAACTGGATTGAAGCAGAAGGCTACAAGAGTGAAATCCTGTATTGTTTTCACCCAGCACAGCGTGGCACTGGGTGGACTTAAGCACAAGTCTGAGTGGAAGGACTTAATAACTTGAGTTGAGTCCCAGACAGCACATGGACTCAAAGGGTATGTCTGTACTGGTAAATTAAATGTTCCTGGGCTCTGAGGCCAACTGGCATGGAGCAGTCTGCCTTTACGCTGGTAAACTCTATCACTTTCCAAATCAGTTGGGAGACTGCAAATTGAAACAGGCCACATTCATGCCAGGAAACAGTCCAGTCATTTGGTAGTATCATCATGATGCAGCACCCAAGCACGCTTGAGTTTACTAATATAAACACAGCCAATCTCTCTCACCTGGAGCAGTTGAAGTATCCTTATCCTCTATTTCAATGCCACTGTTTTTTTTCCAATTCTAATGAAT
This sequence comes from Himantopus leucocephalus, assembly GCA_003993805.1. NCBI lineage: Eukaryota > Metazoa > Chordata > Aves > Charadriiformes > Recurvirostridae > Himantopus > Himantopus leucocephalus. The sequence goes on from RSEF01000031.1 coordinate 4,266,997, forward strand.
GAAAAGCAGCTCTGAGTTAGCTGCACCCATGACGTTAGGAACACTTTTTTCCCAACCCGTATCACTGAGTACAGCTGGGTTGACTGGGAGTGAGGGTGGAAAGAGCTATCAGCCATTGGCATCAGTGTTAGATAATGGTTGGGGCATCAGTGTTAGATAATGGTTGGTACATCAGCTCTAGAGTAGCAGAGATCTGATTTGGTTATTCTGTCACCACACACAAAGATTAGAGGGTTACTGATTGCTGTGGTGTTATTTCCAATGCAGCTGTAAATTCCCCCTGCTGCAGCATAATTCTTCAGACAGTCCAGCTCAAGTTGAAATGTTACAGTATTATGAATGTCCTACAGAAAAGTGTATATTGTATTACCTGCAGAGTGTTTAGACTCTCTAACAGATCAGCCAAAAAAGTAAGCATCTCTAAAAGTGGAGGAAGTGCATGTGTAGATGTGCTCCTGTGACAATCCTTCTGGGAATAGGTCCCTTTGCTGCACTGGAAGGGCGCAGATCATGATACTTTGCTTTAGTGAAAATGATGGTTCTATGAAAATGGTGAGGATATAATTTATTTTCATATGATACTTTGCTTTAGTGAAAATGATGGTTCTATGAAAATGGTGAGGATATAATTTATTTTCATACCCATGAAATGATAATTATTGTTTATTATTCCAGTCAGGTATAAAGGACAGCCACTGTAGGAATGAAACAGAAAATGTTTAACAGAATAAAGCTGAATTTCAAGACTGAGGTTGAATTCCTCTAGCTAAAGACGGAAGATAGGGTAATTTTCAAGTGTTTGTTTCCATTTTAAAATTGATTTCTATACGGTCATATTTACACTTTCTTCAGACATACTTTCAGCTTTCCTGGGCAAATAACCCAAGCTACAACTTGGCATTATTACAGTAGTTTTACAAAGTTGGTCTTCCAAAAAATACTGTGACATTCACAAGGTTCAAAAGCGTGTATAGTTTCCATGCATGGATGTGTATTCAGGCCTACAAAGGCAAAATAATAACGCTTTTCCTTCCTGCTGCAACTACTCTTTGGAAAATAAAATCCAAGAAAACAAACAGACAAAATCCGAGAAAATATATCAAAATGTCTTTGGTGAAAATATTTGTAGTTATTTCATTTATTCAAAGATGTGTACTATGATTCCGATATTATTATTACAATGTTTTATGAAAATATTAAAAACTACAAATCCTTATGCTTTTTCATCCTGGAATAGCCTTTTGTCAATAATTACAGTAGTAATCAAAACGTTTCTAGTTTGGATAACTGCCAGCACAACTCACCTTTTTCCCAGTTTCTCCACTGCCTTTTAGCCTGCCAATTTAAAAGTGATCCTGATTTTCAACAATAGCTGAAATTTCCCTTATCATAAGAAATCTTGTCCCCCAAGAAGCACATCAACCAGTGAGAATGAAGTAAATGAGGCCTAAAGAGAGGGATTTGCACGTGCTTCTCCAGAGGGTTAGCTTTAAGATGCAATTCTTTCTGGTTTCATCTTTTGAGGGGGGGATTTATTTGGTTGGTTGGTCGGTCGGTCGGTTGATTTACCACTGTGAACTAAATAACACGCATACCACCATGTTTGTTCCCATGTTCTTTTCTTTCCCCACCATCAAAAAATACTGTCTAGACCAGTGAAACTGTGTATTGTTGCATGAAGAACAAAAGGCAGTGAAACTTCAGGAAGTCCACAGGGGATTTTGTTGTTTCCATTATTTTCACTTGGAAGATACTCTAAAATTTCACTAGGAAGTGGTGGCGTACATCTGAAAGGAGAGCTTTCTGCTAACTTTGCCTCTAAGAATAAAGAAGGGTAAATGCAGAGATGAGTGTAGCTCATATTACAACCTTCTGGCACCCTTTGCAAGATGAGAATAAACTCCCCAAAATTAGGTGGTGTTTTGTACAAAGCAAAGGTGGGTAGCTAGCATTAAGTTCTGAGCTAGCATGCCCAGCATAGCTGAGATGCTTCAAAAAAAGCACAAATTAGTTACACGTACATTGTTGTGCAGGTGGTAACAGAGGCAGAGTTTTACTTAAAAAAAAAAAAAAAANAAAAAAAAAAAAAAAAAAAAAGTCCTTCAAATTCTGCATTTCAATTCTGAAAGGGAGCCAAAGCCAAGAAATGAAGCCAATAAAGACTCCACACTCATATGGTATGACCAATGATATTTATGGGAAGCAAGAAGCCCTGCATTCAGCAATTTCCCAGGTCAACAAGGAACAAATGGAGAAATCAAATCCATGAAATAAGAAAAGGAAAGGCCATCCTGTGACTTAACATCAGCAGGTAGATGTTGGAGTCAATACAGTACTCATAGATAAAATAGAGTCTTAATTAAATTGAAAATACTCTTAAGAGAAGGTGTGAAAGCTGAATGTTGAAATTGCCTTCCTCTCTCGCCACTTGAAAAGCACAATTTGGTATTGAAAGCACGTATCAAATCTTCCTTAACCCTCCGCTCTCATCTGGGAAAGAGAAGGGAGGAAAGAGGAATACTAAGTAATATAATGCAAATAAAACACTTAAACATCGTGATGTGATAATGCTAAATATATGCTGCAGGCAGCCCATGCAATAAGGCCTATACAAATATTTTGTCCTACCGGATATCCTACTGGAAAGGTGAGCTTTACTGGGTGGATGATTTACAGGCGTAAGGAACATGTTTATATGGTCTTAGAAATCCTACACAGGATAGGGTCAGAAACCCTTTTCATTAAAGACAGAAGACCCCTTAGATGCAAACAGATTCAGGTCTGAGCCACAGGCAGACGCAACTGGTTCATTGCATGTGAGGAAATCGGGAGAACTAGACAGTAGATACCCAGAAGAAGCTTAACCACTATACGGGCACTATGGGGATCCATCTGACAGCTCCACTGGGACTTAGCTGGTCTCCTGACCTGATGTCCACCCAAGCCTTTAGCTCACAGCAGAGCCCTGGCCACTTTATGACACCTCTGTCCTCTTAATTTGGTTTGTTTTCCTTTTTCGCCACTACTTCCTTCAGCAAATATTTTCCTGACATCCCAGATATCAAATGCCAAATAAATAAAAACTTACCCTAAAACTATATAAAAAATAAACAAAATGATCACAGAAGAACTGTGATACTTCACAGGTGCTATTTATATATGCTGTGCTTGCCTGAATTTCTTGGGGATTTGTTTTTTCTTTTTTTTTAATCAAAACAGTAAGACTTGCAAGGTGAAGAAGAACTCATATTACCTTTTGTTTTAGCTTTGTTGGTGCTCAAAACCTGGCGACATCTTGCTGCTTTTATAACAACAATATTTAGAACTATCCTCTTCCTTGTATATAGTATTATTGTATAGTGCAGGTGCCATGTATACATATGTATTACATACATATACCTAGGTGTATATATATACACATATATATAATCATCATGGTCATAGATAACATACTGCACCACACCTTGATATAGAAATAGGCCATGTAATTACAGCATGTGGTTATGACATGTGAAATAAAGGAAGGAAGCAGATGCTTTGTTTTGTTTTATTCTTGACTTAAACGTGGCTGGAAATACTATGTGCAAATGTAGGATTCCTAAAAGGGAAAAAGATAAAAATATTTTCTATGGGGAAAAAAAAGTGTTTACTATGAGGAATATTTCCTTGATGAAATCACTTAGAATCCTCTTTAATTGTTTCCTCACTCATTTTCAGACCTTTAGCCCCAGATTAAGTCAGTTGTGCTGCCGGTCAAACAGAACTTGATAAACTTGTTATGTCCCAGGCAAATCTTCTTCGCAATTAAGATTGAGGGCTTGCAATAGAAACTTCTCACTGAATTCTTTCCAGGTTTTACTCTGAGACCATTGCACGGTGGAAAGGGACACTGAGAGTTCAGTGTTTTGTTGGCATTTATGTACTGCAGACATGATCAATAAACCTCGCAGTGACATATTTTATTATAAGATATACAGTACCTATAATATATAGGATCTATAGTTTTAAGTGTTGCAGAATTGTATCTTTGGAACAGGCAGTTTACTGTCAAGCAACAAGAAATAAAGGATATGATAATACTAGGTGGATGTCCCTACTTTTAAGAGACAGAATGTAGGACTGAGATCACACGTCTCATTTGGACCCCATGCTACTGTCCCTAGACAGAAGCCTGGACAGTGGCAGTTTAGTCCCCTCACATCTCTGCCAGGAAGAGAGAAGGGAAAGAAAAGCTATGAACACCTAGATAAACTCCAGCGGGGCCGTAGCAGACAATTCAAAAAGTCTCCCTAGCATCAGCATATATGATCCTAAAGCATGGCTGAAATTCATAGAAATTTTAAAATCAATTAACATGTTAGGTTCTGAAGAGATATTGTAAACTGTCCAAAGTAATAAAATCAGCAATGCATGGCATTACTTTCCTCTATGAAGAGCTTGAATAAATAAGACATTTATAAAAATGAGCAGAAAATATGAAATGAATATCCCAAGAACCATGAAAAAATATAAGCTAAAAGAGAAATTGAATTTTCCCCTGAGTTTCTGAGAGAATGCAGTTGTGGATTTTATACATAATTTATAAGGGAAATTGGCCAGTTCACTCAGGTATACACCATATCAACTTTTAGGAAAGATTAAGCAAGCTGTCTTCTTTTAATTGAAATCAAATATAGGCACAGAAGAAAATGACTTCTGCCCATGGAAGAATACAGTAATGTCACATGGCCAACAGCATTTACACTGTACATGGGGCTTTCTTCTACAAAGTAAACTTTTGCTTCAGTTCTTGAACAGCCACCAAATGGTGTGAGTGACAGCTTCCCCCGTCTCTGAGCCAGTTCTCTCTCACCATGGTCAGTACGTACACTTATATTTGACTTTGTGTACAGTAAGGAAAACCTATGCCCTGCAAACTGTTTGCATCTCTAAGAACATAAGAATTGACATAATAGATCAAACTAGTGATCCATTTAGTTCAATATCCTATGTCTGAATTAAGTGTCGGATGCTTCAGAGAAAGGTGTAAGAAAGTCTTTAGTGGGCAATAATGGAATGACCTGTCACAGGGAAAATTTGGTAGAGACCTCCAAAACCATTGAATGCAATTTCCTGCTGTGTCAGGCACCACATCCTAAAATGCTCTTCGGAAATATATAAAACTCAGTCTTAACTTGTTCCATAAAATACAATCTTTCACCTTTCCTGGGCTGTTTCAAACAATTAGGGAAGGTGACCGCCATTCCTAGGTTCTGTTATAAGCTCTGTCACTGTCTTGCTATATTTTCCTTAGTAGGCCACTTAAACTCTCAGTGATTCATTTTCCTAATCTGTAATTAGGCTTCCTTGTTTCACTGGAAGAGGTTTCTGATGACTACAGAGATCCTCAGCTAAAAGCTTGTAGAGGTCTAAGTGCTTATTCTAACAATAAAAATAAAGACAGCATTACAGTCAACTTTCCATTAACCAGCATAACGTAAGGTAAGAAAAACCCTGGTGATGGAAAAACACTGATGATGCAGGTATCACTACTAGTGGACAAGGGAAACTTTAGCTGCCTCTCCAAGAGGTTTGCTTGGTTGCGAATTGCAAGCTGCCGTGTCTTTCCTTAGCCTACTGGGGGTGGGCGGGGTGGGACTTGTGCTTCTTGACAAAGCTCCCATGAAGCTCCACAAGCTGGTCAAGATGTTCTGCTGTCAGTAAGCTACATCATTAAGAGAAGGAGATGGGAAACGCCTCCTCTGCTGTGTGAGAAACATACCTGGAGCCCCCATGTGTTTTGGGCATGATCCAGCCAAACCTCCCACCCCACAATGCCAGCTACTCCTCACAAAGACTGGCAGCTGAGTAGGATGAGAACTTTGCCCTGACAGATGTAGTTCTTTCCTGACACTCCTGAGCCTGTTGCTCTCAAAGATGTGCAAGATGAAGACCAAGCAGACCAGCAACTCCCACTCCTGAGTGTTATCCAGTGACACTTCAGCTGGGCCATCCTTGAAAACCAGCAGGACTTACTAGCACAGGTTTGAAGGAAGACCGTGGTTGTCACCAGCCAGCCATCTGAACCCAATAGAAAGGAACAATTGCCATCGAGCTTCCAAGTCCTGTCACGGACCACTAAGGCTTTTCATATGCAACCTGAAATATAAAACAGCAGGTAAATAAACACATGACTAAATTCTGAACTTCACAGCAACCTAGGGAAAAAGATCAGACAACACATAATTCTACACAAGCTAAAGAAGAGCTATTCAGTAGTCTTTTTAATCCCTTTACTAAAAAGGCGTAGGATTTGACTGTTCCTTAGCTGAAGTAAAACGAGTTTTAATTTTGAAGCAGTAAACTCTATGCTCAATACCTTGTAAGTCCTTCAAGTATCAAATGAAATGGCATATAAGGTTCAAGACAAATATATATTCTTGAGTGTTGATAAACAAAAAGAGCTTATTACTTGTTCAGAAAGATTATCTCATGAGGCCCCTTTTTGCATTAGTTCTCTGTAGGTGTAATCTGGATGGACACAGCTCGTAGCATAACCGAAGCTCTGGATAGATGCTACAAGTCTTTTATTCCACCCCTAGATCCACACACCTGCTCAAAATCAGAGTAGGGTCCTATAGCATATTTCTTAATGCTTCTCCAGTTTGACTTAAAACAATTCAGTAATAAGCTGGTCAATGAAAATACCTAAATATTCTCCACTTTGAAATATCCACTAAGGATTCCAAATTTTGCGTGTGTGTGTGTGTGTATGAGGACGTATATGAGTATGCATATGTATATGTATATGTGTGTGTGTATATATATACACAGGAGGAAAACCATATATATATGAGGAAAAAAGCACAGAGACTTGAGATATTCATCTTGTGAAAAAAAGTACTTCTGAGTGTTCAGAGCATCAGCAAAACAACAGCACTAAAGTCACACCTGAACATGGAAAACATTTCAGGCTGCAGTGTAAATACGTGGGAGACAGTTGAGGAGCCTGGGCAGAAGTGGTGAGAAAATTTTGCAGGAGAGAAATAAAGATTCATGCTGAAAGACTGGGAAATAATTAAAAGGAGCAAGCAAGAAGTGCTAGCACAGAAGCCGAAAGGAAGATAAGTTCTTTAGCTAAAAGGGGAAAATAAATCAGCACAGACAGAAAAGTAATTTTCAGTCAGTTAGGTAAGAGAGAGAAGCAGCAGAGTTTAGAAATGAGTTTAATGCTTGTACGAGAATGCAGGTAGAGTAGAAACAGATTCTGAAAGAGAGAAAGCTGCTGGACGGGCAGAGATTTTGCTATTTTAAGATAAGAATTAAATTTAGCAGGAGCCATCAGCATCTAGAAACAGCAGTTAGGTTGCAGCAGTGACCAGGGATCGTTTTTACCCTTCCCCAACACTTCAGTCACGTCTAAAAGCAATTATCAATATTAATAGGAGTCTTTCCATTGACTGCAGTGTGCTTTTGAACAGGTCTTGACAGAGGAGTACAAATCTGCAGTGCCATTAAAGAGACTTGACAGAAGGATCAAGTTTTTCTACCCTAGTCCTTCATCTCAGCCCTCATCTGTAATCTGATCAATATCCTTTTTTCAATTCTTTTGTTCTAAGGATTAATTTTTATTCTTGTTTCTGAGGATGGATAACTGTAACCAGTATTTTGAACTATCTCATGAACAGTCAGGAAAGACCAAGTCTGGCAAAGCGACATGGTCCAGAGAACACTGGTCTTTATCAGTTCTGCTATTCAATGAACAATTTTACTAGTGAGATCCAGGTGACTCTGTCAAAGATTAAAATAACCCTACAAAATACCAGTATAGGATAGGGAAAAGGGCAAAGAAGGGAATCTAAAGGAAGAAATGCAATTAGGATTAATTCTTCTTCTTTTTTCTTTTTTTTTTTTTTTTTTTTT
>RSEF01000031.1:4274998-4306372 GCA_003993805.1 Himantopus leucocephalus
CCCTTTAATACAGAGCATTCAGCTCCTTCTACAAAGTGTCTTCCTTTTTTTTCCCCTGTTTTTGAGGTCTCCCACTCATTCTATTATTGAAATGTTGTCTTTGTGCAGTCTGTCCTCTGTATTAAATTCTTGTGCATGGTTCTGTCTGCTCCTATGTGAGTTTGCATTGGAGAGGAGAGTGAGGGCTCAGGATTCCTTTTGCATTTCATTCTGGCTTTCTACATTTATGAATGTAGTTTCCATCAGCATTGTATAATGTGGGACATTTTCATCTTTCCTCTTTTTGCCTGTTCTCCACATCTATTGCTGAACCTTCCTCTCTGTTCCCCACATTTTTCAGACCCAGAGTTCCATTTTTTTTTATTACCCAAATTCTCTCCACTTCAGTCCCGTTTGCCTTATCATTTTTGATTTGTGAGCCCTTTTCAGTGAGTACTCCTTCTTTTCCCTGTACCCCTTGTTCATTTACTTTCTTTTTTCCCTTATTAACTGCCGCACAAAGCCATCTTTAAGTAGACAGAATGGTCCCCATCGGTCTGATAATTTTGTTGGCTGTACTCATGAAAATATTATTAAGAACCAGAAGATTTGACCTTGCTTGGTGTTTCTCAGTGACGGTTGTGGCTTAGATTTTGGATCTCAGCTGAGCAAATCATGTAAACATCTGCTGTTTTCTGCAAGACTGCTATTCCAGTTGATTTGATTCAATTCGATTTGATCCAATTCAACTCTATGTAGAGTACTGTAATTCCCATAGTACCATAGTGTTTAGTGCCTTCCAATACAGCAGAGACCAACTAACGTCTGTCTCCTAAGGGTGATACTCCTTCTCAGCTTCACTGGTGTCAACAGAAGATAAATGCTTTGTTTTGGTCAAATCCTGTGCTGAATTACGATCTTCTGTGCAACTATATATGCCTGCAAACTGTAGCCAGAAACAACTGTGCACATGTAATAGGCTAATTTTGTCAACTGTTTTCTTACAAACTGGTTAAGGATTCAGTTGCATGAAACCAAAATAATAATATGATGACAATGTTGAAGATAAATCTATCATCTGCAAGCCAAAATGTTTTGCTTCATATTTCTCCAGTGTTTGGACTTCAATATATGATTTTGAACTTAGCTATGTCATTGTAAGCCATTATGTAAAGTACATGATCCAGTTTGAATACAGCTTGAATTTCAGTTACGTTTTTGAAATGTAACACTTAAATGACTCTTTCAAAAACTGCAATAAACAATTTTATAATGATTGATTTCTGAATACAGCCTTTAATAACACTAAAACATTGAGAGACAATCTGATTTTACTAGGTTTTACCACGCCTGTTAGGAAAATCGCTTTCAAATTCATAAAATGAATGAATTTCATAAAATCCATAGGAAATTTGTTTCACATGTATAATTTAACACATATTTGAAAAGATTCAAGTAGTTACTTGTAGGAAAGAGAAGCAGAAAAGGCTCAATTCTAAAATTGTGTTCAGCATTTATCGCAGAAGAAAGACAGCCAAAATAGAGGCCACCACTCTTGAGACTCTAAGATAGCTAGATAGATCTGACTATTCATTTAGATTGCATTACAGATCAAAGCATACCTTCCAAACTGGGTGTAGAAAAACGTTCCTGCTACAAGAAGGTGCACTCTGATAATAAAATTTAATAATTACTTTTCTAAAGTGTCTTCCTCACCCAATTAACAGGCCATTACTGTCAAACACTCAGGACATAACAGGTTATGTGGCATAGTGTAGCAAACTGAGTAAGAAACGGAGTGCAAGAATTTTTCCAGCCAGCCTGATTTTGTAGCATCAGTAGTGTCCTGTATATTTACTATCACGGCACTTGTGCTACCCAAAGTTCCTTGACCCTAAAATCCAAATGCAGGATGGGATGAGTCAAACCTCCAGACCAAATCAACCAAGGCTGTTTGGAAAGATTCAGTGTTGTATGCAAAGACAGTCTGGTGGGACCACACATATGCTGCTGTTTAGAAATATGTGCACATATGAGAGATTCAATTGCCCTAATTTTGCAAGGACAGGTATAGTAACTCTGTTTTGAATGCTTAGTGAGGCAGGCTTCTAGAGACTCTTTCAACCAAGACCACACATCTGAACTAATCCTCAAGGCTTGCTTTAGCTGGCTGTTTGCAGTGGGAGCAGCTGGACTCAGAGCTTTCTGTAAATTTACTCTTTGTGATAATAGCCATACATTTCTGATAATCTGGTCAATACTTCAATGTGACCCAATGTTTGTGCAACTATTATGAACAACAGGTAACACCAAAAACTCCAACATGAGTGACTTCTGAACATTAAAAAAAAAAATAAGTCCTGAAAGAAAACAAGTATCCATGAAAGGCAGAAGTTGAGGCTGAGATAGAGCTCAGCTTTTGAACAAATAGCAGACCCTCCTCTGCTTTGGGGAAAGGTGAAGGAGAATGGGTATCCTGAAAGAAGTCTCAGTGGAAAGTCACATTGTTCTGAGTAAGACTTTCTAGAATGAAAAAATCACAAAGAAAAACAGATGTGTGCATGATCCAGCTTAGACCAGCATTGGAAACACTCCCTAAAAAGAATTTTTTGTATGAATCAGTTAGTTCCTCACTTGTTGTTTGAAAACAAAATGCCTAAGTTACTTCTTCTTAAAAAAAATCATCTCCCTTTGTTTCAGCACCTTCTGCCTAAGCACTTCAAGCATATTGCATTATGCACACTGTGAAATTTGGGAGTGTAAATCTTCCCTCTGCGCAGAGTCCTTGTTTTTTTGTTTATAAAAAATAGAGTGTAAGGGGACATAAAACGTAAGTGAATCAAGCCCTCAGCTAGCATTTAATTGATAAGAACTAAAGCTAATATTAGATAACAAATAAATGGTCTGTTGCACAGGCATTTAATTAAACACCAAATTAATGCAGTAATGACCTACTGGAACTAACAGCCAGAAATGCTTTACTGCAGGCAAGCATCTGGAATGTTTCACCTTTTTTTTTTTTTCTTCCCTCCTGCACAACTACATTGAAAAGTCATACATTCATTTTTAATACTTAGTCTGGAGGGCTTCTGGTTTGTCCTTTACCCTGTCTGGAACCCTGACCTCACTGGACACCAAACAATCTTTGCCTGCACCTCTTCCCTGATAGGCATAGCAAAAAAATGGTAAGTTGGTGTTCTTCTCTCTTCTCCCTCCACACCCCCGTTCTGTATCATTATCTAGTTGAAACTCAGCCCCGAACACCTTGGGTGATTACACACTGCCCAGAAGATTAATTGCAGACAGTGCTTTGGATAATGGTCTCAGGTAAGAAGCCTACCACACTGTGGAGAAGGCACTGGAATCAATACATTCCTTTATCTGTACAAGTCCATGTCTATGAAAGTGCTTTCAATCATACCCCAGAATATCTGAGAGGTACGTGAGATTAACTCTGTTCAGACCCGCCCAAAAGGCTTTCTGTCAGCCCTCTCTCCAAGCCAAAATATGCAAGAAGAGTCTTTAAGGAGGCCTTAGTCATACCTTGTCATCCTCTGCCATGCTGTTGGATGAAGTTATCCCCATACTGCAGAGTAAACTTGTGTGGTTATTAGTGTATGAGTTACTGACTCTGGATTCAACCCACCTGGCTCTGGACATTGAATGGAGTCAGGTCTGTAGTCTCCGTGGTTTCCTCTGCAGTGGGTGGAGAGAGATATCCACCTCCCTCCAGCGGCTGGTGCAAATACTGGGTGAGCTCCACCTCTCCTGGCAGTGCCTTGTTCTCCCCATGGGATGCAGAAGGGTCCAGCATGGCCCATCCCAGCTAAATACCGGTGGTTATACTAGATGTTCCAGGGCCTATGTGTCTTTCCAAAAAAGCCCAACATTTTTCTGAGTATTAAAGCAGATCTGTGCTATAGAGATCCAGCTTCTAGGCCAGTCATGTCCCAGTTTCCAGCCTTTCTAGTTTCCATGCTTAAAGATGTTCCGTGTGAAACAGGTACATTCATCTGCCCACTGAAACACTGTTTAAGTTCAAACATCCATGTAAGTGTATGAGGTAAGAACTGAGACAATACCACTGTTTCAGCTGTTTACCTTACTAATTATGGTCTGAACGATAGACGAAGTGAAGGGACAAGTCTTCAATTGTATTCCCTCAGTTCACAAAAGGTTTAATGAAAGTTAGGTGCATAAATTACTCTGAGGACTTGGAGCTAAACTCCATGCCTCACAGAGCGTGTGCAACACAGAAGATGTGAGCCATATCTACTTAAACACATTACTTGTTGCACTGTATTTTCTCTTCAGAAGGGATTTTCTACCACCAGGTTTTGCCTCTTTATTTATCTATGGGCTACACAGGCTGGGATAGATACAGAATCAATCTCACATTTAACATCTCTGGTGTTCTCATCTTCAGATTTCAAATTCATCAGGCTACAGTGAAAAAAAATGTCCATATGATACTTATTTCAATACACTCCCATCTGGAGGAAAGCCAGTTTTGGAAGAAGACTTTAGATATCTGTTTTATAAATCTACATTTGACTGAGTGATATAGATTTGCTGTATTATCAATACAATACTAGTAAAAACAGTCAATGAAGTCTAGAACACCATTCATTTCACTTAAAATAGACTCTCGCATTTGGAGGACTGAATAATGTCCTAGACTCCATTCTGTATACTGACTAGATCTTCACTGCCCATTGCTTAGATTAGAAACCTGAAGTCAAGGGAATTTATCAAAAACTTGGTACTAGCATAATAGTTATCCTAGTAATAGCAACGATAATAGTAATAATAATAATAGCCAAGACAACAATAATAAAGAGCTCTCTGACAGAAGTGCAAAGAAATTTCAGAGATTTATAACGGTCCTGATGATTCAGTAGATGGCTGAATGCTGAATGAATCTTCCAGATTGTGCCTGGGCATTATGTGCCACTGGAGTCATTGTTTTTTGGACGAGGGATAAATCTGAGACTTTTCTTGCCATTATAGACCTCTTATCATTTTATAAGAAGTAAAGGTTGACCTCAGGGTCTTTGCCACATGACAGGGGGAATTATCATCTAGTTACTTAAATTCCTCTTGCAGCTTCCAGTGCAGACATTCTGTATCTTTTCCTGCCCTCCAGAGTTAAGAACTAGCAATATTCATTGGAAAAGCAGTTCTTGTATAGAGTAGCAGTAACTTTTCAAGACTGGGTGAAAATATCTTGATATATAGCGAAATGCATACACAAATACATCCATGGAAATGTATGATTACTCACACACTCTTCAGGCAAATTCTATTCCCCTTTATAGTCACTGACTTTTACTGTGATCGCTTTGATGCTTGGCTTGAGAGCATTTATACTGATATAAGTAATGGAAAAACTCCTGAATGAGGAGGAAATTCTCCTTTTTTTCTCAGGCAATAGACAAAGTGCTTGCTACATCCACTCTAAACAAAAGTACAGGTAACACCTCCCATCAGAGCACTGAACAGTACTAATTAGTTCATTAAACATCCCAGCATCCCTGTGGGGTAGGTATGTATTTTATTATTCCCAAGTTAGCAGGCAGGTAGAGTTGACTAGCTCAAATACACACTTATGGTAAATGAAGGACCTCTAACGCCTACTCCTTTGTTCTACTGGGTAAACAGGCAATAGTTCAAAGCAGCTTTAGCTCCATGTCCCATTATCTTTGTTGTTTTCTGTGTGTCACGTGGCAATGAGACAATAATGCAAGAAGTCACTGTTTTGCTGGTGAACAAAGGAGTTGTTAAAACAAAGTAGTTTCCTCTTATAATAAAGTAAGTATTGTTGAATATGTAGAGCTCCTATTAACAGCACCCTTTACTCCCCATGCTCATACGCCTTTTCCTGCAAGGTTAGCAAATGTGGTTTTAAGGAGAGCACGGCATGACTTTGAGAACAAACCTGAGCCTTTCCAATGCAGCCTGCGTTGTACACATGTGTACACAGTATATGAGCTGGTACTACTAGGGATAAGGCATCTGGAATTTCAAGTTCAGATGGCTCAGAACCAGATTGAGCTCATAAAATGAACATTACCACAGCCACAAAACTAACCGAGGTAATCATGTACTATTTAGACAAGCAGCAGCATTGCCCTTTGTGAAGGGCTTTGGAATGTGCAAGTCAAGTGTATGGTTGCATAAAGATTGGGGATATTACACCCAGAGAAATCGTCCGAGGACAGCAGCATCATTAACTATTTACATTGTGACTCTACCCATTATCACATTTGACAAACAGTTTAATTTCAAGGAGGAAAAACAAAAGTAAAAAATAAAACAAACACCTAAAGACACAAACAAGAAAAGAAGGCTGCGTGTCAACAAAAGCAGTTCAGAAATGAAAAGCAAGCAAGATCTCAAGTACCTCAAAGGAGAAGGATGGGAAATAAAAGGTTCTGCCGCTTTCTCTGTTTGCTTGCTTTCATCTGAAATAAATCACAATTGTTTATCAAATTTTGGATTTAATACAACATGGCAATAATTTGAAGCCATGAAACAAAGAGCCTTTACTCTCAGTCCCATTCTTCACAATGAAGTAAACAGTCATTTATAGCAACGACAATGGCCAATTTTACCCATATATGAGCAGGTATATATATCATATACAAAATAGACAAGTAATGATTAGACTGTTTGTGGTATATAAAATTAGCCCAAGGGGTAATTTGGTCTTTGTGTGACTCAGCTGCTGCTCTCTTAGATCAGACGAGGTTCATAATGTAGCAATTGTTAGAAAAGGCTGAGGCTATAGAAAGGTGATATGATTTTTCCAACTATTTAAACAGGCTCAGGAATATGTACTGAATAACTGACAAGAGCTAATGTATGAAACACAAAATGCCTGAGTAATTTCAGCCATTTCAGTTAAGGTCAAAAGACTCCTGAGGAAAAACAGATTTCTCAAACACAAGCTGTAGCGAGTTAAAGCAATTCATTGTCTTCCTTTCTGTGTCAGACTAAGGTGAGAATAATTTTTTACATAAGCAATTGTCAGAGCTCCCCAAATGAACTGCTGGCCAGCTCAAATTCTGATGCAGGTCTGTCATTCAAGTTCTGAGCTAGGATGAGAGCAAACAGCCTCAAGCTGGGAAGTCTTAGAGTGGATTTTAGGAAAGGTTTCTTCACTGTAAGTGCTGTCAGGCATTGGAACAGGCTGCCCAGGGAAACAGTTGAGCCACCATCCCTGGAGGTATTTAAAAGATGTGTAGATGTGGAGCTTAGGGACAGCGTTTAGTAATGGACTTGGCAGTGTTGGATTAACAGTTAGACTCGATGGTCTTAGAGGTCTTTTTCCAATCTAAATGATTCTATGATTCTAATCGGTAACTTACGAAGGTGAGGAGCAAGTTTCTCAAAATCTATAGGCTAAATGCATACACAATGCTCAAATGCATTTCATGAAAACATGAAATTGTCAACTCAACAAAATACTTTGCCAGTCATCCAAATATCATTTCCTTATACAGGAAATAAAGTTTTTGTATAATAACAGGGGGTTGGGGTTCCTCTAAGGAATAACGTTCTCATCATGGGAGAGGGACAGTTCCCATTGCGTTCTGTAGATCACAGAAATTTTCACACCTGCCAAATTAAAGGGTGTCATACTTCACTTCTTTAAATAGGCAACAATATGCAAACACCTACTTACCCATATTTTAAGGATGAAAGTATGAATAAAAATGTAAGCTGTTATGTCAGTCTGCTTGTAAATGTGTGACATACACACAAGCAAAGGAATTAAGGCAGGACATTTCTTTAATTGTGTCCATTTTAGTGTATTATTAATTATTCCCCAATGCATTTCTCATTGCCAAAAGGATAGTACCTGCTTAGTGAGCACTTATTAAATGCAAAGTACGGTCTCATGATATGTTTACTACATATTATTCAACTTTTATTTTGAAGACAGAATCATTTATTTCTTCCAAGCTTTTCAGCAGTTATCATCAATATACCATCTGTCTGCTTTGTAGGCAGGAATATATTTATCTTCACAACAAGACTAACAATGTGCTGTATAGGTGGGGATATTGAGGCACAAAGTGATAAGCTGAAAAATGCTATTTAATTTTGAGGGTGTGTTTTTACATGAGAGTAACACGACCCGGTCTTTCCTGCTAGTCTTTTTGACATGGTCATAATCATTTCTGGGACCTTCTTATACAGCTTCCACCTCTGCTACTGCACTCATCAGGGGCTGCCCCAAGAAGCGGGATGAGCCAGCAGCTGATGGTAAACCAGAAGGGGCACTGGGGGCAAGGGCTGAGCTGAAATGGGGCTCTTGGGTCATGGAGATCCTGACTGAGGCTGGTCAGGGCCATGAAAGCCTATGAGTGCCCACAGGGCCCCAACACCCAGTTGTGAACCATTCTTCCCATCCTTTTCTGCTTTTCAGACACCCTTTACGTGATGAATTTCAGCTTGCTCCTTTTGTCCCCTTTCGCTATCACTCCCAATGTCTGTCCCAGACAACTATCTCAGCCTCCAATATCCAAACCCAGACTTCACACCCACTCACAGTATCCTCTTCTCATGATATCGTCCAGGCTAGCTTTGTGTCCCAATACAATGTAATTCTCTGTCACACCGAAGCCAGGAGAAATTGTTTTCTTCTTACCCCTCCAGCACCAGCTTAGCCAACTACTCCTTTTAACAACGCGGTTTTTTTCTCTCTTTTGGTCAGCTTTTTTTCTCCGCATCCAGATCAGAATATGTATAAGCACCTTGGGTCAAGATGAAATATGTGTTTATTGAACCTGCTAAATTCTAAGGTATCTTCCTCGCTAAGCAAACAATTTCATTTTGGAAAGACCTATAGTCAGCCGCAGAGACATCTCATAATAACAACGTTCATACATGTGCACATAAATAGACATGTAAATCTATGAACAGACAGATATAGAAAATTTCAATTTTATCATAAAATTTGTCAAAATTATTATGAAGGTCATGTAGGAATTTTAAAATAAGTGTTGCTGTCAACCTCACTTAAAATACTTTAACCAGAGATTGCTATTGTATCTAGAATATGTTCCAAATTTAATGTCTAGTATAAACATAGTATGAAATATGCATACATTACATGACATATGGCAACGCCAGTTATATTTAGACCAGTGAATTTCCTTAATCTGGATTTAAATATTAGTAGACTAAAACTTCAGAAGATTATGTTCGGGATTTTCATGTATTCATGCATAAATTTGGACATCTAAATCAGTATTTAAATAGCTAAAATAAAATATGTCTGCTTTTCAAGAGTTCTGAGTACACGATTTCCCCAATCTCCTCTGCAGAATTTATGGATAAGGTAGTGTTCATTTTTATTTTTGGTTAATAACAAATTCTCAAAAAATACAGTTTTACGAAGTCTGAAACTACTTATAAAGTCAAGACAAATTGGGGGAAGACCGTCACCCAAAAAGGGAGCAGAAAATAAAGTACTACAAATGTTAAACAAGTTTTGAAAAATCTCACTTTTTTTCTTTTTAAATGGATTTTGAAATTCACTACTGACCCACTATCAAGTTGAGCTAAAAAGACATTAAATAATGTCTTTGGTTTACCACAACAAATGCTTTTACAGACTATAGAGTGGGTGAACTTTTTTTTTTTTTCACAATAACATAAAATGTATTTCTGTACTCATAATATATTTTCCTTCTAATTTTTTAGCTTACCTAGCAACTGAAATTTTCCCTGCTCTCATAATTCTCATGTAGTTAATCTGAAAAGCAGATGCTCTTTTAAAAGGACATATTCAGAAGAACATCAACTTTTTAAATGGTGCTGTTTAATATTTTTATCTTCAGGAAAGCATGTGGCAGTGATAATTACCTGAATTTGATGATCTGCATAGCTAACACCATTGCACTATTCTGTGTCAGTGGTAAAAACAGTGTCCCCACAGTACTCTGTGAAATGTCCCATCGCAGTAATATCAAGCTGTCATGATTTTGTAAAATGCAGATGAAGATTTATTTCACTGTCGTTCTTTGGATACTAATCAAGGAAACCTATAGAATTAAAAAAAAAAAAAAAAGGGNNNAATTAAAAAAAAAAAAAAAAGGGCTCATGCTCTGCAGAACAGGAAGACACAGACTCAGGCTGTAGGGCAGGTTGTTTCCAGAACTCACCTTAGAGCAGGTGAGTCTTCAGAATAAGGAGAACGTCTTAACTCAAGAAGCAAAAGAAAGACGAAATGACACAAAGGTAGCCACCAGTTATTGGGGTTTTTTTTTCCTAAACTGATGTCTTGAGTTTGCTTACTTGACATGATGCTGCAGTGTCTTTTCTCCTGCTTGACTAGACGGATAGGCCATGTCTCATCTACTGCAACTGCTGTTATATGGTATTTATTTTGCTGCCACTACAAATGATCTGGTTTAATCTCTGTGGGCAGCACTGAATTCTATTAATCCACCTTTCCAGACACAGAAAGGTACTGATTCACCTGAATGCCTATATTCCAAATGTACAGTAATCGACCCATTAAGCTGTTCATGGAAAAGCCAAAGAAAAATGATATCAGAGTTTTCTTAGAAAGTATCCAGAGATTTCAGATGGAAAATACTAGAGAAACTATTCAAAACCTATTGGATTGACTGTCATTTATTTCATTAAACACAGTGGCAGATATAAGCACAATTCTTGTACATTCCTTAAAGAGGAATTCTGGTGTGGAAAACATTTCAAACAAAGTAAAATTTATCTTTCTCAAATATTTGCTCTCTTTTTTGGGGGGATATTTTTCTTCCTAGCTGATGTGCAGCAGAAAGTCAAAACTTTGAATAATCCAGGAATAGAGCCAAAATGCCACAACTTGATTATGAATGAAATGCCATCTGGATTCCACATTCAGGCTGATCGACAAAAGTCACTAGAACACTCTGTGCATCCATACCCATCTATAAAGCTAGCCAATGGTAATGAAAATGTCCTTCCAATAAGGTCTTTTTTTCCCGCTATGTAATATTTCTAAACCTCTCTTAGATCCTAGGACAAATAATGTCATACTTCCTCTCACTATATAGCTTTCTTTTGTAGAGAGCACTGGTTGGACCAGGCACTTTAGTTGAACTGTCTTGCTGTTTTCTAACTAACCCAGCTTGCTATTCTCTGAAAACTTCTCACAAACTATTTTTTACAAAGTATTTTTATGTTAAAGTATAAATTTAATTCCCTTTGCTGAAAAGTCCTTATCTTCATTCTTGTTTTTGGAGGTTGCATGTTATTACCGTGTCTCACTTCACCTTGCAGAGCCTCATATGTCCCACGAAATCTTTCAAAGGCACCACAGTATTTTCTTGCAGGGACCTTTTTCTCCTTTCCATGCATATGCTTGATATCCTCTCCTTAAGATTCCCTTTCAGTGCGCGCTAGAAGACGTTCTTGAACTTGTCCACAGCTATTTCTAATTTGTCTGATCTTCATCAGTCAGTTTAAAGGAGCATAAAATGTCATCTGCCTCATCCGTCACCATGTGTGTATTAATGTATTTATCTGATTCACTTCCTCTTGCTCATCTAGGCTTGATGCAATTCTGAATCTTTCAGATCTCCTAATTTATTTCAGTCACTCTTCGGGCTTACTGAAGTTGAATTTCTCAGGTGGACTAGTCTGAAATGATGCCATGCTCTAGCAGTTCTATAAGCAATTATCATCTTAATAGCCTGTAAGCCCTGTTTTGTATACTCTCTTTTGGTCTGCAGCCAGGCAAAGAAGTCTATTTACCCCCAAAACTCCTTGCTTTCTTTATGGAAGCAGGAAAAGAAGCAAAGCAAACAAACAAAAACTGGCAAAAGAAACCTGTCTTTGCCGGGTAGCTTGGCATCGCCACCATTTTAGACTGACATTACTGATGATGATTCAGCCATGTCACTTTGCTTTGGACACACCACACCTGTACCTGTGACTGTGATCGATGGTAACTGATCTATTTCATTACAGATAACCCGAGTAGTATGTCTGGTTTATAACATGAGTAAAAGTCTACTCCAAGTTGAGTTCAGCCTTGCATGCAGCTAGAGAAAATCTTTGCCAAACTTCTTTTCTTTTGCTCTTTGCCACCCCGGTTTGGGTCAAAGAGCCTGGTTTAACAAGAGGATATTTCACCTCACCTAAATTTAGGAGGCTGCGACATAGGTGCTAAGCCTTAAGCCCCACTAAGTCTATTTTTATAGTCAGAAGAAATGGAACCAGCCACCTCCAGAGGGTGATTCTGTCTATACAGAAGGAGCCTCAGCAACTAGCTTTGAGTGAGCAAGGATAGAATTAATCTCATTAAATATTAGTTTCTCAAGTATATATGCCTATAGCTCAAGAAGTCCCTATAGGTTCTTTTTATATTCAGCATGAGGCTAAAAAACTCACTTGATATGTGGAGTTCTTCATTTCAATCTTAAACTGGAACCTTGCGTTTTGTCATCTGGCCTGTACTATAATCTCTACCAGATGTATTTCCTAAATCCCCATTTCATACATAAAGAACTAACATTAAGTGAGATGGATATTCTCCTTACAGAACTGGGCAACTGAAAAAAAGTATTTTAATTTTTATGATCACAAGCCTGGATTCTTGATACAAAGCAGGTGGAAAATTAAGGTGGGATGGTTGTGATTTTCAGCATAAAAACTCTGAGAACTTTTGTGTTTTCAACAATTAATTAATGTTAAAAAATTTTTGAAGAAAAGACTAGAAACTATGCATTTCCACATTTCCAGGGATGCCCAAGCACCTTCACAATTTTCTGTTCACCTTCTTGTCTTGTCAAATCTGGATTCTTTCACCCCGAAAGACGTGTTTCCAATAGGAGAGAACTTGCTTCCTTTCACGTTACACATACATAGCGAGAGGTACAGGTGTGAGCTTCAATGCAATTATCAGACAAGACAGAGCTCTAAAATATAAAAACATTGATCAGCATCCTCTTTTCCACTGCTACTAATAACCTCCACTAGAGTGGGTTCCTTAGGGAATTTTGACAAAGTTGAGAAATAAAGAAGAGTTTTATGTAAATCTGCTGGAGATATTTTTGCTGGCAATAGAACATGTACCTTTCCTTCCATGTTAATATGCTCCTTTTTCTGCTATTTTTATAATACTGCACTGGTGCATCAGCTGAAGCTGACCTGGGAGTTTCCATGGTACAAACACAACCCCTTGTGTGAAACAGTGAGTTTTATTTGTAGTGACAGGATGCTCTCTGTGCTTTTTTCTATTTCTGTGTTACACACAGAGATTTATTTACAAGTGGAAATACAGCAGTGACTACCCTTTGCTGCCGACAGCAGATGAGCTCTGCACTTTATTTAACTGACTTTGTGTCAGCTTCAATTTCTTGACTGCTTGGAGTGCAGGTTCTGTTGGTCCTTCCAAGGCATCCTTTGATCTTGGTCTGTGTTTGGTTTCCTGATTTACCCCTTGGGCCTATGGTTTGCTGCAGGACTCCTTTTCCCACCTCCTTCCATTGTGTCTTGAAAGAAAACAAGTACCCTTTCGCATGTATTATTTTACAGGCTCCTGTGGTCATAGAGGAAGGGGAAATAAGCTCTCCATTACAATGTGCATCACTGCAGCTCTGCCTATGCAACCATACCAATAGTAAATAACATTTCATTTTTTATAGTTTTAACAGAATAGAGACCAAGGCTTCATTTTTCTTTACAAAAAGAGGAAAGGTCTAATTTTCTGTTGTATGACTTAATTCCTGACCACTGCGTGAAACCACATGGGGGTTATGGGGACTGAATTCACACAGGGTTATCTGTATTCTGGAATAAAGGATGGGTTTCCTGGTTGCAGGCAAACTCTGGATCTTAGGGCTATTCTCTTTCATACCCTGAAAAATGAGAATTGCCCTAGTTCTGCGCTGACTGGTCAACTTCTGGCATGTTCTCTTACCTTCTCCTGAGACAGCTTAAACAAGGGCAGCTTGTAAATGTTTTGTAGTTTGCAATGATCAAAGAAATTTCTTAATAAGAAATGTTCTCTGTTTTCTTCTTTCACATACTTTAGTGCCTATGTACCTAGTACTTTTATCTATGGTACCAAGGTGATGTAAAGTTATTTAACTAGAATTCAGGTGCAGCCTCTGGTAATAAAATTGCCAAACATGGTATGAGAAAGTGATTCTTTTAGGTTTTCAATCTTCGCTAATCAGAAATAAAGAGGTCTGGACATCTCAGCCATCTGAAAAAATAACCAAAACTATTTCCTCATCTTCCAGAAAGAAGAACCCAGGAACACAAAATCACAAATAATTCTAATCTCACAAGACGTTCAAATGTAATTTGGGGATAATATCCAGCAAGTTGTGGTTTAATAAGCATCTGACTTCCTAAATAACTCCTCTCTGAGTTCCTCCAGAGTTGATTAATGGGAAAATAAAGCATACTACTCATATATATACTTATAGGTATTATATAAAAATATGCATGTGTGTGTATGTCTCCATCTTTTTGGACATTTCTATATGTTCAACTGTGTATTTAATCATACAATCTAAGTAAGAAAGAATGGATATTCATTTTAAAATATACAGATGAGAGAACTTCATTTTTGATTCCTTAAGCAGGGACATATTTAATGATGTAAATTTATATGGCCCCTAACGAACCTCATCTTCTGCTTACCAACATTGTCTTTGGTACCTTGGTTCCTTCCATACACAGCAGAGCTGTATGTGACCTTACAGCTGTGTGCAGAGTCTGAATCATGGGTTTGGTGCTATGTCAAGCCAGTGTTTGTCTGACCTATGCACAAAAAAATGAAAAGGATTGTGGATATTGGAACTGATCACTGGATGCAAAACCAAAGCCTTTATTAATTTGTTAAAACTAAAAGTTGGGAAGAAGTGATTTTGTTTTGTCTTGCAGTGTTAGATCAGTGACCTACACAAAATAATTCAGTGGTTTTGGTCCAATCTGCCAGGACTATACTTGCATATAATGAAACACTACATCAACCTCAATAGATATGTTAAAACCTGCTTCTCATATTTTTTCTGCAGTCATTGACATTTTATGTCTTTTTTTTTTTAAGCAGATTAGAAGATAAGTTGCCTATAGAGAACAAGACAGACTGAGATACACAAGTGTTTGCTTTTATAGCTTTAGGTGTATCCCAGCCATACCTTGAGACTCTTCTCTTCCCCCATAAGAGAAAACCTGGGTAGAGACATGGAAAGAAGGTGCAGAATGATTCATTCAGGTTCCTGATATGCATAATCAGAGTACCAAGTCTGCTGGCAACATCACTGAGCTCAGCAGGTGTTGGGAACAAGTTGGGTTATGGAAATTTGGGAGTTCTCAGTCACTCCACAAATTAAATGCGGAAAGCAATCACTGACTGATATCTCAGCAACTTGGAAAAATCCTATTTGGAGAAGACAGACAGATAAAGAGGTAAGTAATAGAAGTTGCAGGCTAATAGAAGTTGCATCTATGTACCACAAAAATTAAGAAAAGAAGTCCTAAGAAGGTACAGTATGAAAACACAAAAGCTGTATCTATTTTCTGTTTGAAGCCAATGACCAAACTCAGGCTGACTTTCAGATTCATCATTCCTTAAACTGGGCAATTTTTCTGTCCATGCAGAAATGAAGTCCTTGTAATAGCATATATTACCTTTTCTTTTCATGCTTTAATCGACTTTTAAGGTACATGTCAAAGTAGGATACAATTGTCAGTTCATGTGTTAATGCAACAATACAGGGAAGCCGTACAGCACTCACATTTAATCAAAATTTAATCAACTCTAATAAAAGTGAACTGCGTAAGTAAAGATAAAATAGAATTTCACATCTGTATTCCAAAGATGTTCTATGTCTCCAGGAAGTCAGTATCCAATCTACCCACTTTTCTGTACTTAATTATTTAATCACGAGTTTCTTTTTGGAAGGGCAAAACTAGGAAACTCTTTCTTACAGCAAGCTCTTCCAAAGCTCAAAGTATGAGTTTGAACAGCATAAGCTAACAGTCTTAGTGTGAGGTATCTGTACACGATGATCAACAAGTGCCTGGAGCTCACATGGACACCCCTTAGTGGCTTTGAAAAACCTTGATTGGTTATAGTCAGTAGGTTTTTTCCAGATCAGAGTTTTTGATACAGGTTGCAAAACATGGTTGGGAATTTGAGTAAGTCCTTGGACCATTTGGTTGTTTTGACTAGGGTCTGCTACAGCCTATCAATTCAAAACACAGTCATTCTTTGACCCGTAGTGTAGACATTCTCAACATACTGAAGTATGTGTGACTGCTGTTGCCTTCTCTACACTGTCAGGCCAAATCACAGAATCATAGAACGGTTTAGGCTGGGAGGGACCTTAAGGATCATCTGTTTCCAATCCCCGGCTATGGCCAGGGACACCTCCCACTTAGACCAGGTTGCTCAAAGCCCCATCCAACCTGGCCTTCAACACCTCCAGGAACGGGGTCTCCACAACTTCCCTGGGTAACTTGTTCCACTGTCTCACCACCCTCACAGTAAAGAATTTCTTTCTCATATCTAATCTAAATCTCCCCTCTTTCAATTTGAAGCCATTACCCCTCATCCTATCGCTGCATGCTCTGGTAAAAAGTCCCTCTCCAGCTTTCCTGTAGGCTCCCTTCAGATACAGGAAGGCCACTATAAGGTTTCCTTTCATTCCTGCCTATGCAGGACTTCCCACGCAGGCTATCTTGTTTCCAAAGACAATAAAAAATATTTCTCTTCCTGAAATATTGCTAAACTTTCACATCTAGTTCACTTGCCATCACCCCAGAAGACATGATTCTCCGGAGTAAATGTAAATTCTATGTGACCAATTTTCTTACAAAATCCTTTACCACAACTTCAGTGGCTCTATTAACCCGCAAATCATATAAACAAGAAGAGTTCATTTTCTGTTCAAAGCCCTATGTTCCCAAGAGCTCTTTGCACAACAGACACACTGCCTTCCTTTCAGGTATTTTCAGTCTTTGTCTGAGAACTTAGGCAAAACACTTTTGATCTTTATAAATAAAACAACTACTTCCAAAAGGCTGAACTCGCATGATTTTACTTCCATGGTCTCTGCAGTCCTTCATGATGCTTCTTACAAAGTCACATCACATTTTTCAGACTCTTATGCAGATTTTTCACTCTTTTCTGTTCATATATTTCATATATGGTATCAGTTTATGCTATTTTCTTGTTGCCAAAACTTGAATTTTTGTCTTGCTATTCCCTTTAACTTGATAAATTTTAATGGCTTTTTCTAAGTTTATGTCAGAGTGCTCTAAGACTCTTGTCTGACTTTTCAGCCTTTGATTTCTACCGTAATCTGATCTCCCATCGGAGTCATTGAACTCTCTGAAAGTATTCCAACCACTCATGCATTTTTTGCCTCAGCTCTGTTACAAGGGAACCAAAGTTTCTCTCCAAAGTTTTAAAATTCTTCTGTGAAACCAATCTCTTTCAAAAGTTACATTCTTTCCAAGATCAAAAAGTCTTCAAATTTCTTTGGTTCTTTCTGAGAGGAAGCTTACACTTCTTCATTCATGTGTAGAATATTCAATGAAATTTCCAGTAGTGCTGGAATTTGTAGCCGCTATTCTTTGTCCTCTATTCACCTCCTTTTGTTCTACTAGTTGGTTTCCAGGTGCAGTTATCTATTTTTAACCCTATTCTATGTAAAATGTATGTTTCTTAAGTGGTAATTAGTACAAAGTAATCACCACTTGCAAGTCTGAATAAAACCATGTAATTTATGCAGTATAGCAGGTGAGCTAATGTATCAGCCTGTTAGTCTTGGGAGGGTCTTGTGAGAGACAGGAACTTGTATATACAACTTTGTTTGCCAGCCAAACAAACCCTCAGATTTAATTAAAATGTTCAACAAATGTAAAGTTCCATATTCAGTCATTGAAGGACAAAATGCCCTTTCACATTTAAGTATTCTTATGCTTAAGAATGCATGAACAGAATCATGCACTTAGGCATTCATGCAAAAGCAAGACCACAAGACATCAATATAGTTTGAAAGACACATAAAGTCATTGTTCTACTCTATTTTGTGTTGTTATATCCTGTTCTGAAATATTATTTTCAAGAAAACTGTAAGACAATTGGAGCAAGTCCAAGGAATAGCAACAAGAATGATCAGAGGTCTAGAAAACATGACCTATGAAGAAAAATCAGAAGATATAACATTGTTTGGCTTTCAAAAAGGAGGTGACTGAGAGGAACATGTTAAAAGTCTCCAAGTACATGAAAAGCTATTGCAAAGAGTAAAGGGAAGCTTTGTTCTCCATATCCACGGAGCAGAAAGAATAGGCTTAATTTTCAGTAAGATGAAATTTCTGAATAGAAGAGACGGTGAAGCAATACTGTTGATTGCTTCGTAAAGTTGTGGAGCTTCCATCATTGGAGATTTTTAAGAACAGTCAGATAAGTATCTGTTAAGAAAAGTATGAGTATATTTGATTTTGTCTTAAGAGAACCAAGTATGTTATATTATTACTTTTCAATGTTTTTGGACTTTTTAGAAGTTTCAGGGAAGTATAAACATCTGAGTAGCCAATTTAAGCCAGCCAACAACGTAGCTTTTCATAAGCTACATCTACTTTGCAAAAGGTTTGCACATCAGAGTGTGCTCCCTGGCTTCCAGTACAAGTGCTTCAGAGTGATATGCATCTACACTAAGCAAAGGCATCCCCCCTTCTACAGCGAACTCCCATGTCCACACTATATGTAGGTCTTCTCTGGGTCCCATCTGCACTCCTATAGCTCTAAGGTATAATTTGTGTTTGTATGTTTGTTTTGTTTCACATTTAAAGTATCCAAAATACTGTTACATCCCCTTAGAATCGTGTTTTTACAGCATGAAACTGAGACTATTTGTTGTGTCCCCCAGAAAACAGCAAGAAAACACATGGCACTGTCTGAGGGTACAAAGGAGAACTGTATAGGGCAGAAAGACCAAACCAGTATAGCCTGGGCCACATTGCCTAGAGACTTGGTCTCAGAATGTTCTTCCTCCCAGATCACCACCTGGTTTCATCTCTGAGGGAGTGAACTGAAGTACTCCAATACATATCCAGACAACAACAGTATTGACAATGTAGATGGTGCTGTGTAGATGATATGAGGATCTGCTCCCAAGTGCTCTCCTAGGAACCATTTTGTTTACCATTGTGGAGATAGCCTTCGCTGATTTCTGCTTAAAAATCACCCAAAGATACCCAGATGTCTACAGATCACACAAGTTCCACAAGACCCCCATCAAGTTCATTCTTAATTATTCTTTGATTAATATGGTAGATGTGAATTATGAACAAACTTGATACTGTGATCCTACATCACGGTGATAGGTAAGGGATGGTTGTTGGCCTTCGACTCTGCCTTGGATGGCTTTTGTTCTGGCTAATATATCCCCAGAAACCACAGAAATCTTAGCATGGTTCCTAGCAGAATGATTTCTCAATCCAGGAGAGTCCAGGATCTCCAGAACATGGAAAGTTGCATCCATGTCTTTCTCCCTTGCTGTAGCTCATACATTGACTTTACTGAAGGACGTGAGAATAGGAGCTGTTCCAGCATTCAGATGGATTTCAATGCTACCATGCATAAACAATGCAGAGGGCATATACACCTTACAGCATCGTTACTATGGGTCCCTATGTTGTCTTTTACACTGGCTGCTCAGAAACCACAGTGATGAATACAGCAGGAATGCTGAGAAAGATTGTCCCTGGGTTTCACATAGTCTTGCTGCATGTGAATGGGTGCCTGATTTTTCTTCCCCAAAGTTGATTGAAATCATTCCCTTTTCTCACAACAACTCAGTCACCTTACTGCCATTTAAGCCGGCACTTCCCAGTGTTTCCACCGGACTCACCATGTGGTGGTGGCTTGGTTGTTACAATGCTCAGCACCACATGAAGGCTTGTTGACCACATTCTTTTTATCTGCACACATCAACAGTGATTTTTGGCAAACTCTTTCCCCCCACTGCCCTTAGAAAAGATGAAGGCAACAGCATCCCATGCTGAATCCAACTGCTCTTATTCAGGATGTGAGAGCGTTGGTTTGTAATCATCATAATAAACAGAGAATCCCCGGCTAACATTTCCAACGCACCATACAGCTTGGCATTTTCAATATATATTTAGAACAACAAACCAAGACAAGCAAGTGCCTTTCCTAGAAATTGCCAACGTATGCTCCGAGACCTCTTGCATTTTGCATTGTGTCAGTCTGTGTCAGAGGCTTCAGGAAAGGTAATATAGAAGATGAATGGAAGTCTATCATCGCAGTGCCAAGATGAAAAAGTGACAGCTCATAATGAAAAGAAAAATAGTTTCCATTTTGGGCCTCTGTAAGTAAGAAAGTGACAGAGCCATGGGAGCTGTGAGGCTGAAAAATGGTCCCTTTGACAGACATGTCTGTAAGTGAAAGTGCATGGGATATAATACTAGCCATAATATAGGGAATAATGATTATTTTAGGGATCACATGATTTTGAATAAATCCTTGACTACTCCATAGAAAATGGAACCGAAAGAAAACTAGGAAAAACTGTAATTTCATTTACGGAATAAATGACCTAAGGATGTTTTTTGGTCTCTATATCTGTGATTGAAGCCTGTGAAATGACTTTGGATATACACAGGGTAACCAAAATGAGAATCAAGAGCTTCCTGTAAACCTGAAATGGGATGCATTGCTCATTTTTTAGAAAGGGCAAAAACAAATGCTGTAAAAGAAGGCTCAAGCTGATGAGGGTGAAGATTCTGGTCATAAAATCTTTCATAAAGCTTCTTTTTATTAAACCCACATATGACATTTGCTTTCAGGTGAGGTGAGATAAGAAATCTTTCCTATTTTCAGAATTGCCAACTAAAGCAATATCTGTAGGGGCAAGCCATACACGTGTAACTTAAGGCTTAGATTAAAAGTGGCGCAAAATGCTGTGTGACATTCTTATTTTCAGTTTAAAGGAATGTTTAAAGTCAGCTTAAGGTAACTTGAGAGAGGTAAGCCCACGTATATCAACATACGGCTTTGTGTAGTTTTAAATGTATCTGGTTTAGAACTGACTTTGGTTAAACCAGTGTGACATCCCCTGATAGACAAGGCCTTGGGGCAATATTCACCCCTGTGCAGAGGACCAGCAATATGAAGTTTAAAAGGGAATTACATGGCGCATGAATTCCACCCTAAAGCATATTTAAAATAGTTTTCCCTGCATGGCTTCTTTCTTTGCTAGCATTCCTCAGGAGGAAAGGTTAATAAGGATAATACTTTCTCCTTCCACACAAGCGTCTATTCCAGGATCTCAGTGTATTCTGAAGTTCTTAAAAAAGCATTTATAGACTTTCATGAAACATTGCATTCATTTCTCTTTGCAGGCTTTTTCAGAAAAGTAAAATGCTAATTAGAAAATGGAAAAAGAGTAGATAGAATTATTTCTTGGGTTCTCTTTTGTGCTTTGGGGTTTTGGTTTGGTTTTTTTTGGTTTGTTTTTGGTTGGGTGTTTTTTCCCAGACCAAGAAAGAGAGAAATTGAGGATCCAGTTGGATATCTGCTAGGAATATCTTGTGCTCATCGAGCTCCTTGTCATCTTCACATCAAAATTATAACCCACATTGTCCATCTTGCATCAGTTAAAATCAATGAGAAAACTCTATTAATTTCAAGGGGAATAAAATCAAGGTCTAAGTACATTGTTGAAAGTCACACTAGGCACAGTTCACTGTGTGAAGATTAAGTGCTAACTCTCTGCCATCCCCACAATTGTCTTTGTAGCTTTAAGACTTAACATAGCTAAACAGGGAAGGAATATGCATACTACTGTCTAGCACTGGAAGAATTTAAGCTTTAAGCAGGGAAAGGAATTTTAAGCTACTCAGAGAGACTATAACTAGGACAAATGGGATGAATTTAAGGAAAGAAAAGGCTGACAGTTAGGGAAAAAAGCCTTTCCTAGCAGTGAGGACTATTAGACTGCGGAACAGTCTCCCAAGGGAAGTGGTGAAAGCCTAGTTTCTTGAGTCATTTGAAACTGGACTAGACAAAGCACTCTGGAATATACTCCAGGGAGCAATCCTGCCTTGGCAAAGGGATGCACAAAATAACCTAATAGATCTCTCCCATCTTTCCTTCCTGTGATTCTCCTATTTCATAAACCTCTGTGATTGAACGGAGAGCAGAAAACTTTAACCTCTTTTTTGGAAACAGAAAGCATGTTTGACAAGATATTGTGAGAGGAAAATCCTCTAACAAAGAACAGAAAAAGCTGCATTTTCCATAGCGAGTTATCAGGTTTTCTCTGTCCAGGGTGAAGAACTGTAAAGGATGGTCCAAGACTGCCTGCTGGATGGCTGCCATTTTCTGTACAAGTCAGTGTTTTGTTTCTTAATTTCCCTAAAAACCCCGGTGGTTTAGCTGCTACTCAGTGTTATATGTTTGTTTTCTTTTTTCCCCCCGAAGGATGCAACTAAATCTCCGATAACTGAATGACTGTGTCTTTAAAACAGAATTGACTGGTAACTTTCAGCGGGTTGGACTGTGATAACACTATATCCCTGCCCAGATTCGTGTCGAGAAGGAGCTACCAGCCCTACCCTTGCATGACCCGGGCCTTGGATCAACGTTAGGAGGTATTAGGAGCTAGGAGACATTATGTTCTGCTATTCCCCTTCTCCCTTGAGCAGGTGGGAAGCAATGGCCTTGGCTTCTGCCTTGCAAGACATCAGCCAAGGGCGCAGAGCAGGTGCAGGTGATGGTGTAATCCACTGCTGCTAAAACTGTATTTCCAGTGCTTCTCCCAGACCAAGGAGAACGTGGGTGGCTTTGCGGGGAAGGAGGGAGGAAGGGATGTCAGGCTCTGAAAAATATTTCAGAGGAGGTCAGATTTCTGTGTAACTATGCAGGGAGCTGGAAGAAACACCTTCCTGGCCCTGCGTAAGGGATGCAGAGGCATTCAGGAACAGGCAGGTGTTTCCCATAAATTCATGCTGCTTTTGTTGCTGCTCTGGGCCCCACAATGGAAAGCTTGATACAAAGATCAGGACAGCTCTCCAAGCTTGGAGAAGGTGGCTGACATGAAAAGTACTCTGCTAGCAGAAATGGCTACGAGTGGGCCACCGAGTTGGGACAAAAATAATTGTATTTATTGTACCAGAATGTATTACTTCTTTTTATTTACTTTTAGCCGTCTCTGGAGCCTCTGGTTGGAACTTTTCTCTGCATAAGAACCGAGCAAATACCTTGACTTTACATATGTGTATATTCAGTGTAATTTGGATCAGATGGAGGATCACTCTAGCTCAGTATGAGATGACAAAGGATGATGGGGAAGGATAATAGGGTGATATGGAATAACTGAAGATGCCTGGGGAAAAATAAAGAAATACAGCAAGCATATATTGACACATCCTCAGAGTACGTCCCTCACTTTCTGCAATTTCCTGTTTAATTTGCACTTAGAATCACAGAGTCATAGAATATCTCAAGTTGGAAGGGAAGTAAGGATCGACTCCAACTCCCTGCTCTTCGCAGGACTGCCTAAAAAGAAACCATATGACTAGAGTGTCATCTAGATGTTCCTTGAACTCTGACAGGCGTTTCCAACCCTTATTAGAAAACAGAAACTTTTCCAATATCTTTTTGAAACCTTAAAAATATTTAATGTCTGTAATTCTCTTGGGCAAGGAGTTCTAAAGATTAGATGCTTATCATCTACAACCACCTCTCTTTGGACTGTTTTGAAGCTGTTAGTGGCCAGCTTCCTTTGATTCTTCCTTCCCAATTCTTGCATGGCAAAGCATGTGATGATGGATACAGCAGTACGTCAGCTGTAACTGCCTCAAATTGCATCATGTCTTATTTATGAACAGAAAAGCGCTTAAGTCTGCAATCATAAAAATAGCCTTTTGGGGGAGGGGATTCTGTACTTTATGGAACCCATAACTAAAATAAGATGAGCAAACCCCACTTTTATCCACATTTGCAGAGGTACCTGTCACAAAAGCATGTGACTGAGGAGTCATTTTAGTTATTGAGATACCAGAGGAGAGTATCTGAGTGCTGAGTAACCACTCACGGCTTAGGCCTTAGCTTCTTTGGTAAGGTTATCAGGGATGCAGATGAAAATATCCTAACCTGGATTTTAAAAGTACACAAATTTGGAATTATTACTTTTTACTTTAGAAGAAGAAAGACTGAAGGATAGTTCTTATTCTTTTTAATCTAGGTATACCTCAGTGACTTTGGACCACACTTGAACTGCTTGAACCTTTGTATTCCTTTCTAGTCAAGAGGACGTGTGGGCTCCTCAGCAGCTCAGGAAAACCTCTATATTGGAAATCCTTTGATTGAAATGGAAATGTTTTCTCAAGGGTGTTGTCAATTCTGAAAGCATTTTCAATGTCATCACTGGGATAAGATTGCACTGACATTCTCATTTCATTATTATTTAAAAGTAGTAAACGATAGAGTCTAAGATGTCACTCTTCAGCCTTACTGTTTGAGAAACATGCATGGTAGCTAGTTCTCTGTTGATCCTTGCTGTTCTGACAAAACACAGCAAATATGCCACACTCTGTCTGTAAGCATTAGCGAAATGCTGCCCAGAACTAGAGTTGGTAATTTACCAAGAACATGAGCTTTGCATTGGATTTGCGCAGAGCGCACATCTGTTACAGAAACCTAGACCTCTTTTTGTCTTCAAAGCACTTTGCAAATATTGAACCATATTGAATATTTCTTTGGAAAAAAACATGGGGCAACTTCACTGACAATGGTGTGTTAGCATAGAATCATAGAATGGTTAGAGTTGGAAGGGACCTTAAAGATCATCTTGTTCCAACCACCCTGCCATAGGCAGGGTCACCTCCCACCAGACCAGGTTGCTCAAAGCCCCATCCAACCTGGCCTTGAACACCTGCAGGGATGGGGTATCCACAACTTCCCTGGGCAACCTGTTCCAGTGCCTCATGACCCTCACAGTAAAGAATTTCTTTCTCATATCCAATCTAAATCTACCTTCTTTCCATTTGAAGCGATTGCCCCTCATCCTATCTCTACACTCCCTGATAAAGAGTCCCTCCCCGTCTTTCCTGTAGGCCCCCTTTAGGTACAGGAAGGCCACTATAAGGTCTCCCTTATGGCTGCTTTGTGGTTGGGCAGTATGGCTATTGATTTCTATGCCTGAAGGAAAACTAAAACCTCTTTTTCCAAAGTGACCAAAAGTATTGAAAGCATTTGGTAAGATCACAGATAGAAGAGCACATTGAAAACAAGATTAGAATAACTCATTAAGTTTTACCTCACAACTGTAAACTCAGTGACCAAAATTCAGTTTGCCATTGTTGACAGAGACATTGCCATAGACATCACAGGTTCTTATCTCCAAGACCGCCAGGATCTTTCAATTCTGGGACTTCTGTCAGCTGTGTCCCCAGATTTGCTGTGATTCTTTGTAACCACTCTTTAAGAGGTTAACCAGGTCCTGAAGTCTTGGCTACCTGAAGTCATTGCCCAGTGAAGGGGAGGCTTACCAAGACAGACTCTAAATTTGCTCTGTGGCTGCTGATGACCTAGGAGCAGCATGCTGGACTTCTCCAGCCTGCATGTCCTGGAAGAAAATCACTGTTCCTAAACCTTGCAGTAGAAAATAGATTCCATGCCACTTGTGGCAGCTGCAGTTCGTATGGACGATTGGTTAGAATGGATAAAAACAGATTTCCCAAACCAACTGTATTCAATGCAACATATTTTTCATATGTTTAATGGAACAGAAATTTTTATTTTAAGAGGCATTTATGAGCACTGCTAGCTCTCTGCCTAGGGAGTGGAGACCTGGTAGGGGGGAGAGCTAGCAGGTGTAAGAATAAAATTAGTTTTATCATAAAATTGGAAAGGAACTGAGATTTTCTCTCCCTACTTTTGCCCTTAACCACTGATGAAACACAGTCATTAGACACAAAAGATCCTCCTGTGCACAGCTACATCACAGCTTAACCCTTTTCAGGGGAGTTCAGGCAAAAGCACTCTACTTCAGTAGCTGGCACAAGGAACTCAATACTCTTGGCATTGCAGCCTTTGGTTTAAGCCAATGCCATTAAAAAGAACAATTCTTCATTATCAGCCCTGGAAGCTTCCTCCATACCTATTGGTGCTTCAGAGAATCAGAGAACATTTAGCACTTCTGCAGTGAAACCTTGCAGTCCCTCAGCATAGGAGATGAGACACCGCCTCCTCTGTCCTCACACACTGGTTCCCAGTTTAGTTAAAGGGGGGATTTACACTACCCCCACACCCCCCTTTTTCCTTTCTTTAACTGAAGGAATATACACCAGAGATAGGAAAAAAGTCTGAAAACAGCTTTGCTGTCACTACATTCCTCCTCATCAATATTGTGAAGCAAAAGGAAGTCAGCAGAGCTCCCATCTTTCCTCAGGTATGTTCACACGGCAGCTGTTAATGTCTCCTTGCAGCCATAGAGGATGGATTCAGAGAGCAGGAGCACTGTGTTTTTTCTGAGGATATAGTTAGCTGGAGTCTGTTTGCTCATGTTGTAAGGAGGATGAACAACTGACTTCCATGAAAAATTAAATTCAACTTTAATGACAGCCTTGTAACTGTGCCCAATGTGATACTCGGATTTACTACAAACATTTTGGTCCAAAATACCAGGCAAGGGTTCTTTTTAATACATACTATTTCAGAATTTCATTCTATTTTGTGTTTCTTGTGAATTTGGAGCAGTGGTAAATGCTCATTCTCTTGGAAGAAGCAACAAAAAAACTCCTTCTTGGACAAACTTTGAGAAGAAAATTTTAATCTTAACTTTTCTGCTCTCCAAACAAAGGGAAAGGGCAAGAAAGAGATGACTTGTGCTTCAGTCCTTTTTAAGGCTGAAGTTCAGGTGAGGTAAAAAAAATTGTTTTCATTCTAAATTCAATTAATTTTACATGCTAAAAAATACACAACCCCATACAGAAAAATGGAGAAACAATTTCTAACCAAATAGGAGAATAAACACATCCAGAGTGGGAAAAATGATGCCTCCCAGCAAGAGGAGTAGGAAGGAGGAAGATGAGTAAAGCTCCCTGAAAATAAAAGAGCGGATAGAAATTGAGAGTCATAGGAGATGGATAAATAAACAATAAGGTTACAAGTTCACAAGCCCACCCGGCAGGCACTATTAGGACTTTAATTTGCTACAATCACCAGTGTACGTGGTATGTGTTTATTTCAAGGGGAAGGAAGTCGATTTTCTGCTTCTGACTAAATATGCTACCAACATATTATGATGCCTGGCCGAATTCACCAAAGCATGTCTTTGCTGCTCTTCATTGGATTGTGTTCAGAGACAGTTGTGGTACCTGTTAAAATACTTTAATGAATCTGATACTCATGAATGGTGCTGAAATGACAGCCTTAGAAATTGAAGTCTTCTATCAAACTACAGAACTTGCACAGTATGGATGAAAATAGTGCCAACTTCTGCCATGCTATCCTCTCAAAGTGTCTCAAATTTAACCTGGAAAAATTATTTCTGGTGGTAGCAGCACTTCAGCCTCAATGCCTGGTCATTTCTTCCTACTTCAGACATAATTGCCAGCAAGTGTATGGATTATCTTGGTGATTTTATATTGCAGACAGGAGCTGGTCAAGACATTTTCAACAGAATTATTTCTTATCAGGAAGAACAGTTGCATTGAAATCAGAAGTGTTCTGGGAAAATGTAAAGACTGCAACTTTCTAAAAAGACAGGTGCTGAAACAAAATGCTTTTTTTATATGTTTCATTTACACTTTTTTTAGAATCCCGTATTGCCATATTTGCATTACTATTTTCTGTGTAATACAGCTTATATCATGTACCAGATTTTGGTATTCTGGAAATGAAGCATTTTATCTTATAAAATTTAAGCATTTCAGTACTTCAAAAATGAGTGATTTCTGAATTTCAATAACAAGGCCAATTTCAAAATGGGGAATTTTATTTTGACTGAATAATAAGAATAAAAAAGCCCAAGTTTGCTGAGTTAAAATCTTTTTTTTTTCTTTTTTTCCTCATCTTTTATCTTTTGTGGTAAGGGAAGAAAGCAGCCCATTTTCTACGTACTCTATGTCAAGCAATAGTAACCTGGGAAGCTGGACGGAAAAAGAGACTTCGGGGCAAAATTAAAGTGTTAGTTATGCTATGGCATCCAAGAAAATTTTGAAAATATTGGGGCTCCAGGCCAAGGTACAAGGAAGATATTCCTAGTTAGTATTGTAAGTTATTTATCCATTATTTATCTGCTTTATCTCTGTCCTGAATGCTCAAATCTGAGCTGGCTGTAGTGATGGGAGGGGGAGGAAGGGTTATGATCTACCAGTACAGAGAAAAGACCTCAATTTCTGCTTTCCAAAGGAGATTATAGCAGAGAGGAGAGGGTGGAGGACAAATCCCTCTGGTGCAGTCATAGAGCTGAGGGAGGGGAAGGAAGCTCTGCCAAAAGCAACACAGAATGAGTGATGAGAAAGGTAAGGAGTCGAAAAAGACCAGCATGCCAATTGTGCAGCTCTCCCCTTGAAAAAACATGGTGTTGGCTTAAATGATAGGTTGAAAAAAAGAAACAGAAGAAATAATCCCTTAAGGAGGTGTCTGAGAGTTGATACAGCAGACCTTTACACAGAAAAACAATGTTCATGGTGCGTACCAGCTGATAGCTGTTCTCTCTTCTGACCTTTATCTTCAGGTGTGAGGACAGACCTGAAAGCTCACTCATGGGTTTTCCATTTGAGAGTTATCTGTCTTTTCCACTTACCACATGCCTACAAAGCAGTACTCAACCACTACCTTCACCAAAGATAAAACTATTATTGCATTCTCCGTATACTCACTCTCACTATACTTGATTCCTTCAAGCTCTCATATCAAATGGTGTACTATACAAGGGGTTTTTTATCCCTAGTAAAAACTTGTGGACCTGCCAGCTGTTATTCCATTTTACTGCTTTCTAGAATAACCTGTTATATGAAAAGAGATGCAGCCTTCAAAGTAGGCATAATTCACGCCTTATGGATTTCAGAAGACATATAAGCAGTGAGCAATTAGTTCAAAGATAAAAGTGACATAATTTGCCAGCCCCGTGGGCATGACTGGCCACGTGTACTCATTTTAACCATGTCAAGTATCCCATTTGCTCCTCTCGCTTCTAGTGCTTCACTGCCCAGATCAGTCATTGTGGGTAGCACAGTTCAAGTGGGGTTTCAAAGTGCAGAACAGAGTAACCTGGAGGGCCAGACCTGGAACTGCATTTATTACACAACATTGTTAACTCAAGTGTTCCAAAATAACTTTTTATCTTTGCTGCTCCCCAAAAACAGAGTTTGGAAAAAATCTGTCCTTTTTGTGAGACACAGACATAGCTGCCAGCACGGTAATGTTGTGGGATTCAGTACCATCTGGATGACTAGATGCTGTAGTCAATTCCTGACTAATCTTGTCAGGTCAACTGTGAATAACTGAAACCCTGTCATTAGGAGCATACCCAGATTTGGTTTTCCACTCCTTCAGGTTTTAATGACCCAGGCTTCAGCAGCCTCCTCCGTTAGCTCTTTGCAGTCTGGTGGTGCAATGACAGCTCAGAAGCAAGACAACAGACCCCATGTGACATCTGTCTCCTGGCCAGATCCTGTTCCATGGGACTATACAAAATCAAACCACCAAGAAGGCTCACATTTGGTTTATTTTGTTGATTGATTTTTTAAATTTTGACAATTAATGCAAAGCCAGTGTGAATCCATCTCAGGGTATATGAGATCATGAATAAACTCTTGTATCTTCCTCTGGGGCTGAGGAACAAAGGACCTCCTCTGTCCAACAAAACATTGTTTCAGATATTCTTCTTATCAGATAGCTGTACCAATGTCCCTTCTATCCCTTGTTGACCCAGCTTTCTGCCAATCTGTGCAAATGGCACAACTGAAATGCAAGAGTTGACCTTACTGATAAGACCTCATCAACTTAAAAGAGCAATGTACACCCTATAAGGCATGACATAGTAACTGGATCGGGCTGTCTGCCTACAAAAGGTCTTATCCTGATAATACACAGGGAGATTTTCCTAAATGCTGAACATGCAATTCACACAGCCTTCTTGTACCAGATCAGCTCAGCACCAGTAGAAGCATTACTGCTCTCACAACTAATGAGATTGTGCCCATAGACACTGACTCAACAGCCTTGTTGTCTCTCAAAAGTCTAAACCACATCTGTGTTTTCAGTGATAGTTGAAATTGAATGACTATGAGCTCCTACACCTGCTGCATGGGGTATCCAGAGCTGGTCTGGACCTCCTGGTTCAGTCTACCCAATCTAACCTGCCAAAGCTCTTACCTCAGACTGGTTTTCTCTCAGATAAACCCTCTGAGGCAGCTCCTGAGCCAGCTCAGCGGCTCTGGTGCTCGGCTCCTTCTGCCTCAACCCCCTGAACTGGCCCAAACACACTCACACGCTGCCCACTATGCAGTCCTTCATCTGGCTGCTGCAGCCATAAGGGGCTTCTGCAGCCCCTCTTCTGGGATCATCACAGAGCATCATGCAGATAAGCTGTATTTCAAGCTTCTACCCCTCCTAAATGAAGCTCATGTCACTGGCAATCAGTTTCCTACTTTGGAGGTGATGTGTCGTCCCTCCTCCCTTGAGGACTGGGAGTCATTCTCTCCCTCAACTGGAAGGTGATGACAATCTTTAGATTGAGGTCCTCCACAGCATAGCTTTTGGGGTCTAGCCTGTGTAAGACCATGCATAGCGTTTCTTTTCTCTATTTTGAAGCTATTCATAGACTCTCACTCCAATGATCTATAATTGGAGTTGTGCTAGACCTAAATTAAATTCAAAACTAACTAGTAAACAGGTTGTTTTGCACAGGTATTTCATGCATGCAAATATCTATAATTATGTAGAAGTGTGTGAAATTCATACATATTTAAATATATGGCAATAGAGATCGTGTAGCTCCTTTCAGAACTCAGGCTACCTGAGAAACGGCTGAGTTAACATTACCTTNTGGTTGTTTCCTTTTTCCCTTTGTCTGTTGCTTGTGGCTGATGAAACCCATGCAGATCTGAAAAGCTGCAGAACCGCATTGTCTGCTTATTCCTTTTGCTGTTTCTCATCTGAAAACAGTACCTCCTAGCACCTGGAAAACCATCACAGATGCAGAACAGGTGATCTTTACAGAATGCTATTCAAAGTGAACAGTCTGCCAGGCCCATAGACAACAAAACACACTGCTGACTCCAGCTGGAGCGAGCGATTACTTTGATAACAAATTAAAACAGGCTCAGAAATTGGAAATGAAGGAGTTATGCAAGGATGAATAAACTCCT
>RSEF01000031.1:4306472-4318389 GCA_003993805.1 Himantopus leucocephalus
TGTGTGACACAGAAGGGCAGAAGCAAGATAGAGATAAAGATACGCCATATTTAAAAGAGCCCTGTGACATGTTTTTGTGTTCACTTTGCAATATGGCACACATAGAGGTCAAAACACAGGAACAACCTTAGCAAATATCAGCCCAGAAGTCCACTGAGCCCAATGTCTTTCAACAATAATCAATTTGCAAGAGTTGGAAGAAGGTATAATATGTGAAGCTATCAAAAATGACAGCTAGCAAGACAGAGTGCTAATACGGGAGTGTTCAGGACTCCAGTCATATGCACCTTTTGGTTTAAGGGGACACACAAACACAGAAGAGAGCCATCCTTCCCCAAGAATTAAAATTCAGAACAACGATGCGGTGGTTTTGAGACTGGAAAATAAAAGGGAAGGTCAGAAAATTGCTACAGATTCTGTGAGAATACAATGGGTGAATTGCACAGGACAAAACGGAACAAAAGTAGCAAAAAGTCAAATAGTGCAAAGCATGATGTTTGCATTACTTGGTGCCTTAAGGAAAAAAATTTCCTAGAGTGGTGTGTACTTCTTGTTAGGTGCACTCCTTCCAAAACTTTTGGGGAGGATGGATGTGTCTAGACAGGACAATGCATTGATGCATAAAGAAACCTGGGCTCTCTCTAAGTAAGGCAGTGGTGCAATAACCTCATGACATGCCCACGCAGTGCTCAGCACATGCGAATTAGTGTGAGGTGCAGCACTGCTCCTGCTCGCCACCACGCTGCTATACCAGCACGTTTGGAGCTGGGCTGGGGACAGTCCACACAGAGACAAGTCGCTTGTGGGAACACACTGTCGTGGGCTGAAATCCAGGTTTGCCAGAGACAGTGCGCTCAGCGCATGAGCCGAGAAGAGGCTAAGCCAAGCTCTTCAAAGTCACTTTTGCCTGGCCCAGAAGAGGCAAGGAGGAGCAGAGGTGGGCGCTGGGATGAGCATGGGTGTACATCTCCAGGGAGTGGCAAGGGCAGAAGCGGAGCATTCCCTATCACCAGACTTACTGCAGCCGTAAGGACTGGCTGCAGAACAGCTATGTTGCAAAGCAGCTTGGAGTTATCAAATGCAGGCCCTAAGGTATTGTCAGTTGTGGTTAACAACATTAAGAAGTCCTCTTTACATATAAGAATTCAAAAGCAACCAGAGTGTTTAATTCTAAGTCACTGCCTTTACCAGTCACTCCTAAAGACTGAATATGTCAGAGTAAAGACAAATTTCCTTTCTGCTTTTGATATCCACTTGAGCCCTTTGTATTTCTTCTTAGGATACTTGGCAATGCTTTCTCCCAGCTGCTCAATTTTCCTTTACTGAAAGCGTACATAAGCAGGCGAGATGCTCAGTGTTCGGTATCTGAACCCCATACCCAAGAGGCATCCTTTAATGGATGTGAACCCTGAAAGGAAGGTTAGTTTCATTAGTGGGATTAGGAAAACATCCCCTGGTTTGGTTTGATCATCCCCTACTTGGGTCTGATTGTATGAATCTGAAATAGAAAGCAGCATCTTTTTTTTTTTTTTTNTTTTTTTTGGGTTTTTTTTTTTTTTTTTTTTTTTTTTTTTTTTTTAACTGACTTTGATGGACAGTTCTTTTTTATAATGTACAAATAATCTTTGTGACCCTGATAAGCAGGTCTGATGATACTCAGCTGAGTAATGTACCAGAACTGAAATTTCCATCTACTTGATGTTTTGCACAGGGCTTTTGATGAAGTCACTGTCACCTGCTATTAACTTAATATCAAGTCTTAATAGGGTCCTTTTCTTTCCATCTTCACGCTGTTGGGGTCCGAATTAATTACTAAGGGAAAAAAAAAATCTTCACATAAATCCTTAAGCTTCACAGGAAGGAAAAAGTTTCCAGTGCTAGTTGAGATCTAATGGCTCATTAGGAATGTCTGTCTCAACTAGACATCAGTGCTGTCCCTCCCCTTTCATGTACCTTTCATAAAGACACTTGAAAATGTGCTTAACTTTAAGCTGGTGCATAGTTAAGTGCAAAAGGATATCTGATGTATTTGAAGTTAAGCACATGCTTAAGCAATTTGCTCAATCGGAGACATATCCTGGCAAGAGAAAACATCTTAGTGTTTCTTCATGATTTGGCTTCATCCACAGCCTGCCTGAATGCTCTCATCTTTGCTTTGCCTCATGAACAGGAACCGGCAGCTTTAGAGAGATAATCAAGGAGATTGACTCAGAACTGAAGGGCACATGATAATGGAATCAGATTTACCTACAGATGCTAAAATCTTTATCCTTGGAGACTCTGCATGGGCAAAAGGCATTAACAAACAAAAACACTTTCTTAAAAGGAGCATAGCTCTAATAGTAGATACATATATACACATCAAATATATATATCAAATTATAGAAGATTAACAACTGTAGATATATTGATTTTACATGAGTTACTTAACTCTAGAGGGTCTTATTCTGTGAAGTGC
Organism: Himantopus leucocephalus; assembly: GCA_003993805.1. Taxonomy (NCBI): domain Eukaryota; kingdom Metazoa; phylum Chordata; class Aves; order Charadriiformes; family Recurvirostridae; genus Himantopus; species Himantopus leucocephalus. The sequence goes on from RSEF01000031.1 coordinate 4,308,931, forward strand.
TGTGTTTCTGCTAGGGTCAGTCTATTGAAATTATCGTTAACAGTAATAGGAAAAGGAAATAATTTTATTTTGCTTGTGGAAAAAACATACTTAAAATACAAATTTGCATTGCAAAAATATTTTACTGTTGTTCCCTCCCTTTCTCTCAATGCTGTAATGACCAGTGGTTTGAAGGCAGCTATAAATAGCTAAATTATGCTCTAAGCCTTTCTTTTTTTTCTGCATTTCCAGGTATGTTATATATCTAAAGAGGAAGTGAGTGGAAGCCCAGTCTGCAGTCTGTTTTGTAGGAATATATGGCAGGTTTATATTATGAGGTATTTACTGCTCCTCAGTTCTGTGCTCGCTTTGGGAGTATGTTTCAATTACATACTACTTTGCTGTAGAGAGGGATAATTTCACTGAAACTAGTGGAGTCAGGCTTGCTCGCAAACAGACTGAAATTGATAATTTTCTCCCTTATCCTGGTGGTACTATTCATTTGACATTTTGCAGATGGGGAAATGGAGACATTTCTATGCAGAGGGGCTTTGTTTAACTCTTTCTCATCACCCTTTTCAACATCCCTTTATATTATAACAAAATAGAAAATCACATGTTTAGAGCACTCTGTGTTTTCTTTGACAAGTAATAATCTTTCCAGTAAACTCTACTGAATCTGAGTCAAGACCAGTATATGCATCACTTCCCATAGAGAGAAACACCCTGGCTCCTACAACAGTGGCTTCAAATCAGGTTTAAACCTTTGATGCCATGACAGGAGCTATTGGATGTTACCCAAGTGTAAATAAAAGGTATTAAGTGTTCCTTTCTATTAGAAACATAGCTCCTCATGAAAATGGGGTTTGCTATACGAAGTAGTGGCTCCCACATTTATTTATTTATATCTAGGTGCTGCCTATTGGGGCATATCCTTTGCTTCTGTACAGAAGTTCAATTCCCTCTAAAATCAGCTGCCAAATGCTGAAAAAAACCCCAGACACAACAGAAATGGGGGAGCTGCTCTGAATGTAACTTTGTTGCCACAGGGCAAGGTTGTCGTCCCCATCCCCAGGATCTGCTAGGGAAGTCCATGGGGCTGACCAGGGGGTAAGACACAGCTCTACATCTGTAAGAGAGCCAGGCAATGCCCTCTGTAACCGGTCCTGAGTGCACAGAGATTGCCAGTGTGCTGTGGCTTCCCTTTTAACTCAGGCTAAGCCAGAAATCTTTGCTGGTTTGGATTCACAAAGAGTTCCTAGTTTTTCAGGCGTACTCACAGAAAATTGCCTCTTCAGTTTTCCTCAGTTGTTGCAATGTCAGCTTGAGCCTGGTCCCATCCAGCTGCATCAGTCAAACTGAGCTCCACAACATGACATAACCTGACACAGCCAGGTGTTGCAATCCAGTGGACACCATAGTTCACTAACTATTCAGATTACTTTCAGATACAAATCCTACCTCTCTGCTCAAATCCTTCCCAGCTGTCTCTTTTTTCAGCTCCATATGAATCAGGTTTGGAGGAAAGAGAAGGGGGGGGAGAAGGGGGAGGAAAGAAGGAGGCAGGAGAGAAAACATCCTGCCTGGCAAAAATAAAAAAAAAAACACATCTGAATTCTTGCAAACCATATTGCCTGCAAAATTAACTCCTTGAAGGAGGCTCACCACAGCTCTGAGCTTCTTTCAGGCTTACTAGGGGAGGCTTGCAAATATCTCAGCTGCAAATGCACATCTATTAGATTAAACGTTCATGATCTAGAGTACTGGATACTTAAATAATAATAATAATGAAAAAATATCTCATGTTTATCAGGTGTTATAAGAACAAAGACTTGGAACAATTCTACAAACCTGGAAATAATCAAGCTGGCAGCACCAAAGAGCCAGACAGCCAGATTGGATAACCACCCGTGCCTGGGCACATGATGTGGCCATAGCGAGCTGTGTCCCACTGAAGCCAGTGAGATGATCAGTAGGAATTACTGATCACCAGCACTGGTCTGGTGTGATGCTAGCCCGTAGTGAGACAAGCCTGGCAACCTCCATTTTGCAGAACAGAAAATGTGGGTTGTGGAGATGAAGTGACTTGCTGAAGGTCATACAAGTCTGTGGCAGAGTCAGAAATTCAGGCATGAATTTTCTTCTCCAGCTAGCCATCAATCACCTTGGGGGAAGGAGGAAGTTGAAATGCAGAAAGAATGGCTAGATATCCAACTTCCAGTGAAGGTCAGTGAGCGCTGAATGCCTCATGTCTCTACTGCAGGAAATCTCCCCCTCAGAATATAAGTGCTAAAAAATGCCACCTCCCTCCTGAATATAAATCTCTCTGATTCTCTTCTGCTCTTAATTATAATGGTCTGAATCAGGAGAAATAGGTTGGAAGTCAATGGATTTACACCTCCTTAGTCAAGAGCAGAATTCACACTACAGCCTTCATGTCTTTGCTTTTATGTTTTGTCAAAAGCAAATAAAAATACAGGTGAAACCAGCACCATAGGCCATTAAGCAGCATTTTTGATTGGTCTTTAACACAGCATGTGTAAGAGTCCCCACAGTCCTTCCCCGAGGTTTGTGTTCCTTTTAACTATTACAGACGGTCTGTGGGATGCATATCTCTGTTCTGATTTATTTGTAAGCCAAGAGGAAGAGAGAAAGAAGGAGACAGAGAGAGAGAGAGAGAGAGAAAGAAAGAGGAAAAGAGAGAAATAATGAAAGAGAGAGGAAGAGAGAAAACCAAAAAAGTGAAACCCTAAGTTTCTGAAATATCGGTTGCTCTGATATTTGTATGTGTATCTCCTAAAGAAACACAAAGAAGAAAAGCAAGCAAACAAAAACCCCCAACAACAACATTGTTCCTGGAGAAGCTGAACTAGCTGAGTACAGCGAGCAGTATACAGGTGTCTTGCACTGCTTTTATTCGTTGTATAATAGGTGCCTACTGGAACGGGAGAAAGGGAACGAGAAGCTGACCTTGTCTTTGCAGAGCATGAATAGCATTTATCTCAGTGCAGTGGGCATTGCCAAGTTGGGTTTTTGTCAACCTGTCAATTCTTTTTTTTTCCTTTTTTTTTTTTAACAGAAAGCAGAGTTCAGTAAATAAAGATAAATGATTGTGCTCCTTGTCTGCAGACCCTGGAGATAAACTGAACAGGCCTCTTATGGTTTGGACCTGCTTCATTGACTGTTCAGACAACCCAGTAATACGACAGATGTACCCAGCCATTCCCTCTTCCCCACTGTCCATTAGATTATGTTCATTTTGTCTGAGATGCCATTATAAGTCTCAAGGTCAAATAAGTCACAGAGAAGAAAGAGGAGGACTAATTTTTTTTTTTCCTTGCTGTCCTCCATGCATAAGGGCTCATTCACAACTTGCAAAGCGCATCGTCTTTTAAGGTACACATACAGCTCATCACAATTTATTGAAATAAAATGCAGGTGTAACATTCACCTGGAGGCCATTCTGGCACGACAGCAGAGGAGACTTTTCAAGAATGATTTGGGCTGATTTCCTAAATTTCTAATGAATTATTTGTAAGTAAAATTCATTAAGGATGAGCTTTCCAAAGAAGAAGGAAAAAAATATACAGGAAAGGAGATCGCAAGGTCCAAAGGCTGTTTTTCAAGGGACACTGGGCAAGTTATCACGTACTGAGTAGAGTAGTTGAAGTGTGGAGGGGGAGAGGAGGAAGGAACAGCAGCTCTGGGGTAAGAGTACCAAAAATTCTTCCAAAAAACCTTATTAAAAATGTGGGGAAGAATTTTATTCTCAGTTACAGCAGGGTGTGTGTCATCCTATCAGACTCTTGGGTAGTGACTAGAGATCTGTAATGTGCCTGAGAACAGAATTTCCACTCCTGAGTCTGTAAGAATAGAACTAAACAATGATAAAGCAAGGTCCAAATTTCTCTTCTTTATAGAAATCTTTCTGTTCTTTATGGAAAAATAAAGAATGACTACTAATGAACCACAAATAGGATTAATTATGTAGTGAGCATGATTTTTGTTTTCCTGGAGCTTGATTCTAAACAAGTTCATTCATTTCTGTGAATTTTGGACTATACTTATGGATAAAGCTTGAGTCATTATGAAATTTAAGGTTAGGAAAGGGTTTGGTTGGTTGGGTTTTTTTAAAGGAAATTACATTTGCCTTTTTAGTCATTTTCACTATTAGTACGTTGTTACATTTGGGGAAAAAAAAAAAGAGAAATACTACTTAAGGCAAAATATCCAATAAGCAGACACCTCCCCCCCAAAAAAAAAAAATCCACAACAATTTGGAGTTCTACAGCATTTTAACTGTTTCAGAATTCTTTTGACTTAATCATTACCTCTGTGAGGAAGGAAAACATTATCGTTCAGGTTTTGCAGATCAGAGATCAAGGCAGAGAGAGATTAAGGGACTCAGCAAACTTGCAGCTGGTTGATTATGGCAGGACCTGGAACTGATTCTGCTTCTCCTGTGTCTCACATTTGAATCCTACATGTTGGACAGTCCTACCTCTGCAGCCTGAGGAGAGGGCAGACACGAGGTAGGCAAGCTGGATTCAGGACAGGCATGGGTAACTTTATTTTAAAAAATGAAAATAATAGACATGTTTTAAAAAGGATGTTCAGAAATTAATTTGTAAGGGTAAGTTCTGATCCCCAACTCATGTTAGAGGAAACCCAACTTGACCAAAAAATCCGATAGTGTTCAACAACTCAAAACACCTGACTCTCCAAACCTGGCCCCTTAGAAAGTTGGAGTAAGAACCGGACTAAGATAAGGAATACAGAGGTGTTTCAGAAGAGCAATATAAATGACTATATTTAGATCAAATTTAAGTAACTTTAAAAGTCTACTATGGTTTAATTTTACTTAAAAGGAAAAAAAATCTGACACTGAACTGGTAGCGTTCTCAGAGAGAGACCTTATGGTGGCGGCATGTGAAGCTGCTGGTTCCTCCCCATGCTTTCCAAGGCACCGGGGTAGAGCCACGCTGGTGCGCGCAGGGAGGCTCAGCCTGCATCGCCCCTGCTCTTAGTTTGCCAGACATAAACCAGCTCTTGCCCAAAGCCCCATAACGACACTCCTCTGTAGCTTGAGTTAATAACTCCTCCTTTGTTACGACTGTACAGGCAAAGAAGCCTGAGGGAAGCACGAGGAAATGCTGAGCAACTGAGACACTCCCCAAGGCCAGCCTCGCGCTGCAAAAATGCATACGGCAAAAGTCACTGCTCTGCCCTTTCATAGGTTACCAGGTCCATAACCCCCCATGCTCTGGTCAAGACTTTACTCTTCCCCATTTCAACTCCCTATGGGAAGTCTTAACATTCACTTCTTTGCAAGGCTATTTTGGTCTTTGCAGTTACATGCTATAGTGATGAGCATAGATTATTCCTTAGGTGTGTGAGGAAGGACCACTTTATAGACACTTTGCTCACCCTCTGCATGAAAGATTAAACACAAGTCGATATGAAGTATGCAGGGTTAGAAAGAATAGAGCCATAAGATTTTTAAAATATGAATCTACTCGAGTGAAACATAAAGTCTTGCAAATACATTTTTGAATGTGCTGCATTACTTCCCCATCGAGAGTTCTCCACATGATCCCTTGAGATACGCGGTCCTCTGATGCCTGTAAAATTATTCTAATCAGCATTTGCTTAGCACTTCAGAAGTTCTGGCAAACGCAAGCTAATTAGTTCTCACAGTTCCCTCAGAGAAGGAAAATCTCATTTTGTTGATGGCAGCACAGATGCAAGGATAGTTTAAGTAATATGCCCAAGGCCATATTTTGGGTTAGTGTCTGGCACAAAATTGAAAGCTAGGGGGACTAGCCACCCCTTCTATGACTCAAGAACATTGGATGCAACCCAGGGTATTTGATGGAGTCAAGTAACTTTCTGCTATGTTGTGCTTAGACTTAAGTACTAAATAAGTCTGACAGCATTTCTGCCTGCAGGTATTTGAAGGAAGAGGTTTCTTTTTATTGACTGCACAGAGAAGTTGTGCACAAACTTGAGAATCTTAAAATGTAGAGGCATGTTAGGTGGGAGAACTGTATCCATTACCTTTGCTTTTGTGGGGAATTATGTGATACAGAGATTGGGAGTAAAAGAGTGGGAAGGGGAGGTTGTGCATCAGGCTTTCTTCTTAACAGCTTCTGCTTTCTATACTTGTGAGAATAAATTGGGTGGGCTTCATGTTTTTCCTCTCTGTATGTGACATAAACTACTGGACCAGGCAGCAAAACTTAGGGAAAAAAAAAAAGTAATCAATGTTCAAGGTCAGGTTGGATGGGGCTTTGAGCCACCTGATTTAGTTGAAGATGTCCCTGCTCATTGCAGGGGGTTGGACTAGATGACCTTTAGAGGTCCCTTCGAACCAAAACCATTCTATGATTCTATGAAATCAGGAGTTTTCCAGGATGTGAAACAGAGGATTGGAGCAGTGAGAATGTGTGATGGGTCATGTTGCATAATGTGTATCATATTATACCTGGGTCAGGATCATAAATTCCTAATTTTCAGAAATACTCAGAAATTTTAGGAAAGTAAACACAAAGTAAAACTCCCATCATGATGACATCAAGTAAGGGCTATTCACANATTATTAATTTGTTCTGAAAAGACTGGAATAGACTGTTTAAAGTTTGTCAAGGAAATGGATTTCCTGACCTCTTCCAACCCCCACCCATTTTTCAAATAACTTTCACAAGTTTGACTGAACAGACATTGAAGGATGTCCTTTGTGAGTAGATAGTTGAGCAAAGATTATCTCCAGTGTAATATGTGTTAGTAGTATCTCCTTCGGGTGGCTTGGTACGGTAGGCAACAAGTGACTTCCTAGAGGAATCTCTCTAAGAGCTGCATAAAAAAGAAAAAAGGGAGAGATTAAATAGGCACCAAAATTTCTGGGTGGGGAAAACTATATCCTTTTTGTGAAAATAAAATAAAATAAAGTAAAATAAAATAAAATAATAAAATAAAGTGAAATAAAATAAAATGTAATTAAAAAACAACAACAAAACCTCAACCTTATGAATGCTTCTATTTCAATTTGAGCTTGAAGTTAAAATTCTGAAAAATATATAGTATAACAATCTGGGAAAAAATCTAAATATTTCTACATATTTTTCCAAAGTTTTGCTTCAGTGTAAAGAATTCTGTTTTAAAATTCTTTATCGAAAAATAAAAAGAAGCTAAACAATATACTTTTTACACAATAGTGTTATTTTTACAGTCTCCTATTTTTCAAACAAGAAAGTTAATAAAATCAGCCCTTTTCTATCAACAGTTAGCCATGAAGGAACTTTAAGGGGACAGGGCCAAAGCTATACCCATTATGTCTTTAAACCTCGACTGGTGGGGACTGTTGTGATATCACTGAAATGAAGGACTGGCTTCAATCTGCAGAAAACCCTACATGCTTTGACTCACTTGGTCAGTACTTTTATGTAGTCAGAAAAGCCCTGCAATCAAACTGGATTGCAAAGAGGAGAAATATGAAGGGAAATGGAAGTGCATAAAAGGAAGATGATTTTTCCAAGGCAGGTTGTATTGAAGGCTGAACCAGAGAAATATCCAGGTTTTCTACAACTTAGAGCTATTTCCATTGTATGGTACTTCAGTGGATTGCTCTTTTTCTGCATTTTTACCTCTTTTTTTTTTTTTTTCCTGGATACACTGGGAAAATAGCAAAGATACTATTTCACCTTTATGATGCTTGCAGCTAATTACCACAACTGACTTCTGGAAGAAGTTGGTTTTCGTAGGGATGATGTTTTGCTGTAGGTGGCTGCCAGAAGAGGTAAGTCCAGCCAAACCAGCTGAATGACCTAAACTCCTCCTACAACAGGGGCAAACGGCATCTGATGGAAATGAAACTTCAGCAGTCTCATATTAGAAACTGAAAAATGATCTATGCCTCAATCTTTTGAGCAAAAATTAACATCAATGAATGCTCAATGCATAATAACTACACAGTGTTTTCTTCATTATGCCAGTAGTTTACGAATCCAAAGAGCTGCACTTACATCATGTAATTTGTTTTCCTAAGATGACTCGAAGAAGAAAAATGTCAAGTAATTATATACTTGTTACTCTCAAGAATTTTCATTTCAGGCTCAAGATGAAGACTAATACAAGAATTTGGGAAATAGTCTATAATTTCTGTTCACTTATTTGATGTAGTTTACCTTTATTGCTATGGGGTTTTAATTGATAATTCAATAGAATATTTATATTCTGTCTTGTGGTTGCTACGCTAATCCTATTAATTCCTGGAGTGGCTACACAACATTCTGTTAGAATCATTATTTTCTTTTTAATAGAATACAGTAACAGACAGCAAGTGACTCGGCATACGGTAGATTGTTCTATTTATTGAAAATCAAGATACTGTACTTGCTCTATTGCAATAATGAAGTTGATGATTTCCAATCTGTTTAATAAACTGTTTCTGAGTTTGAATATTTATATTAAATCAACCAGCTGGTGAGATCACATTATTGTTTTTACTCAGACATATATACCAATTATTAACAATAAACGTGCTGTTTGCTTTTTGCCTCAGACAGGATCACAGGAATTCTCATGCCCATCCCATGCAAAACAAATTCTTGGAGTTCAGCCTTAGCTTTTTGATTTTAAAGCTCCAGCTATAGATATTTACAAAATTGCATAGCAACATCCCTTGGGGAAACTGAGGCGTAAGGTAATCATAGAGCAGATGTCAGAATGGACTTCACTTCTCTCTAAACTCCAATACCACCGTACATTTGCCCTTAAACACTTGAATGATTGCTCTCAATCATGAGGCAATAAGAATAGCTTAACAAGGTGGTGTGATGTCATCTAGTTTATTCGCCTATGTAGCTGTTCTGTTGTTAATTACAATGCTTTATATTGGTAGGCTGTAAGTATCTTGGAACCAGCTGTTTGTGACAAAATGTGTTAAAACTTCTGGCTCTTCGCTTCTTCACACTGTTAGGGATCTAACCCTTCCATTGCTGACCCTCATCTGCTCCAGTTCTGATGCAGCTTGATATATCCTCGTGTGCTATGGGTTTAAGCATGGGAGTGCTCCCACGGTGAAGGCTGGGACTGGAGACTCCAGATGTGTGAGGTCACTGAAAACAAATGCTGAGGGGTCAAAATTTTGATGGTAGATCTCTGTAATTCGGTGGATCTGTGGTGGCTTCCACCACCAAAGGATGGAGCAGCTGAATATGCAAGAAGCAGACATAATTTGTTTTAAGAAAATTTGCTAAACAAAAGAACTACCAGGAGAGCAATGGTGAGTTTTCCGCAAGGCAAACTGCGGCAGAAGGAAAATCTTATTTTATATAAATCCATAGCGAGAAATGACAGAGCAGGTTTTTGGCCCTATCTCTGTGCCCTTTTCAAAGGAGCCTACGGACATGCAGAGGGGTGGAATTGGCAGAGCTCTAAAGAAACTTAATAGGGTTATAGAAATTACTCCAAAAACCTACA
>RSEF01000031.1:4343797-4357480 GCA_003993805.1 Himantopus leucocephalus
AGGAGGGATGTAATTATCCAAAGCAAACAACCAAATGAACAAGCAGAGATTCAAAGTAAAAACAAATTACCATGGACTCTGCAAGATTGTCATATAGGAAAACAAGTTTCACAAAAATAAAGAAATACAAATGCCAACCATTTGAAATAATAAAGAGAAAGAGGCCAGACTCAGCAAATTAGTTCTTCGGAATTAGATAAATATAATTCTATTGTTTTATAGTTTCCCACCACATGCTGACTATAGTCATCAGCTAGGACTGTTTATTGGTGCTTAATGAACCACTGCTGTCCATGAATCACAGATTTACTAATACTGACATAACTTAGCCATTCCTTTTCCAGTCAAAGATGTTATATTTTACATTTTTGGGATATACTTTTTTTAACTTTAAAACTGTACAGGGATAACATTTGAAGAGGTCTTTCTCCACTGCTTAACTGTATTTGGAACAGGTTGCCTAGAAAGGTTTTGTAATTGCCATTATAATGAAGCAATGTCTTAGGTGCTATGAATGCCTAAGTTAAGCAGAAAAATGTATGTCATGTCAAGAAGGTCCAGAGCTGTAATCATAGTCTTTCACTACTATATAGATATAGGCATAGTCCATTTACCTAGTTGTGCAGTACACATCATCCAGTTAGCTCTAGATGTATGAGTTCGCTGTCACGCTACTCAACAGAGAAAAGGAAGAGAAACCCCTTTCGGTTCAGTTAGCCTGTACGCACTTTAGCATATTGATAAATGGTTTGTGAGAAGAGCTTAACAGTGAAAGAATTTTGGATGATACCTAAAAAATCCCCAGTCAGGAGTGTCAGACTTGAAGCTGCCTTTGAGGAACCGTAGGAAGATCTCGGAGTGCTTGCCGGATAGTCAACCAACTGGCAGATAAAATTCAGTAGTAATTAGTGCTCATGGGTAGGACCAGGCACTTGGGGTCAGCTATGCACAAGCACTTGGGTACCTCATTCCCACAGACTCCAAAGATTGTTATACCATCAAACCCTTTGAGAATTCAGGCCAAAGTAAATTGCCCAAGGTCAGAAAGAAAGCCTGTGGCAAAGTGAGAGGCTCAACCCAGTTTTGCTGAGGCGTCCTGCAACAACTTTAAGCATAAGGCCATCTTTTTTTGTCCTTCCGCATGCTTAAGATTGGAGCCCCTTTGCAATTATTTGTAGACACCAATAAAATTCCATGGCACACAGCATTAAAGAAAATCTGCTTCTATTTATCCTCACTCCAAATAAAGTAAAATATCTTCCAGAGCTTTATTCTTGCTGGCAGGGTTCTCCCAAAACCCTCTCAGCTGCATATTTCAGACTCAGTATTTAATACTAGTGGTGCAGTTGCATTTCCATAATTCGACTGTTCAATCAAGGTCCTCCACCTTTTTAAATGTGTAAGTCATAAATATGAAAAAAAATAAATACTGTGTGCAAGCTCTGCTGACTGAATTAAAAGTCTTAAAGAAACTTTCCATGCTATGAGGACTGTGAAGGATTTGGCAGAAATGGTGCTAACAATTAAAGCAGCCGGAGACAGATTAAATTTGCTGATGACAGCTCATTTCTGAGATGGTTACAGCAAAAGTCTGATAAAAGCTTATCTGAAATTCACAGTTTTGATGAGGCTTCTGCTTGTACCAGGAGAAAATGAAACACTTTAAATAGCATGTGATCCTAGGAAAAGGTCTGCTTGGTATTGCAGAGGGAAGGAAGATAGGCATTCCTGCTGCAGTTAAGATTGTGAAGTATTACAACCCTTTGTTTTCACAGCAGGAAAAATAAGCCTAAACAGTGTCTTGTAAGTGAAACCAAGGGCAATTTCAATCTCCATAAAAAGTTTTCAATGTTTAAAAAAGAAAAATAAAAAGAAAAAAGGAAAGGAGGGGGGATATATTTGAACCGACAGGAAAACAAATCCATTTTCTTCATACATTTAATGGGAGAAAGAATCAGCCATCTCAGTGTGTTGTGAATTCCTTGAAGCCAGACACAATAATGTATTGAGTGGAACAGCCCTGGTACTGCTCTGGTGTGAAGTACATCTGCACACATGAAGCATTACAGGAGAACCAGCTGAACCCTGAAGTGTGCACTCCGTTTGTCTTAACTTGTACAGGTGTTTGTGGTTCCCGCACCAGAGCCCTGTACCACCAGTTCTGTAGCTCTCTGTAAGACTTTGCACTGGAAAGTTTAGCAGGAAAAATTAAAACACTGCGGCTGGTCCCTCGGGCTCAGCATAAATATGAGGTTTTAATCAACTCCAGTTGTTTCTTATGCTGCTTTTCATAGGTGAACTGCTAGTACAGTGTACAGCAGAATCATTTCACAGAAAAAGCCAGAAACAGGTAGTAGACATATGTTATTCCAGGCAGTAATCAGGACCATGGAGACATTAAATAAAACAGAGCTAACTAAAAATGAACTGATGAAGAAAAACACTTTTTCACACACTGTACAAATAGACAGTGGGATTCATTGTCATGGGACCAAGGATTTAGGCACAGTTCTTAAAGTTATTAGATACCTAAATGGTTAACATATCCTCCGGAGGGTTGTTTTAAAGGACTGACAGAAAAATATTAAATGTCTCTGACAGAAATTAGTATGAAGGATATTACAGAGTATTTTTTCAAGTCAGAGCAATGTCTAACTTAGAGACAATGGATAGAGAACGTCTGTGGAATAAAAAAACCCAAACACTCAACTTTGTCCACAAAGGGGTTTTTTGTACCTTTCTCTGCATGGCCTGTTTTGAATCTTGTCAAACTAATCCTGTTTCTGACCTAGGAAGGAAAAGCTTGTGCTTATTAAATTCTGCCCAAAAAGGATTAAAAAAAAGGGGGAAGGGGGAAGAAGAAGAAGACAAAGACGAAGACGAAGACGAAGACGAAGAAGAAGAAGAAGAAGAAGAAGAAGAAGAAGAAGAAGAAGAAGAAGAAGAAGAAGAAGAAGAAGAAGAAGAAGAAGAAGAAGAAGAAGAAGAAAAAGAAGCAGCAGAAGAAGAAGAAGATGAAGAAGCAGTGGCAATAATCTATTTGAAATGAAAATGCAAAGTTGTTTAAAGCTCTAGCATACAGACACCACTTTCTTGTACTGCATTTTATATATTAGATTACTCACAGAGGGGTTTAACTAGAAACATATCTTTTATTAAAATCGTATAAATAAAAACATGTCCTTCTGCCCTCCAGCATGTTTACAGATGCATTTATTTATTTTACAATATTCTATTTAATTAAAGATCTGCTGTTAGAGGAATAAAACTTTCTGAGACGCTTATACCTACAAGATAAAACTGGGCAGGTTTGCAGCGGCACAACTGACAACTAAACCCACAGTCTGCACAGGTGATTTGTGGAGGAGTTCACTGCTGCGCACACAGTTGTGTTATCAACTAAATGGGGGCTTACAAAGTCAGCATTCAGTAAATTTGAATATCTCAGCAGCTATATCTCGATAGCTCCTTCCCTGTGGAAACAGAGGGATTTTTATTTGTTGGGACGCACTTAATTTTATTCAGTGCAACACAGCCGAAAATGCAAGAGGAAAATTCAAATGTGGATGTGAACTTTGGCTTATTTGGGCCCTCCACAGAAAGCACGAGAAGGAAAATTCGAATGAGTCAGACTTTGTCAGAGCTCCTGAACTTCAGCTTTTTTAGCTCTGTTCTAACACTGCCTTCAAATGACGAGTTAACCTGGCCATGGCAAAGAGCTTTTATCCACATCCCAGTGGCCATTCACTGCTCTGCAATTCTGATACCTCTACATCAGTGTTTCATGCTAGATAGCTCCAGACATGGAGTTCACACACTTTTCAAATGTACAAAATGTGGCACATTTCCTATGAGGTTATTTTGAAAGACTGACCAGTTCTGACTTTCCTGTGGATGAAAGATGATTTTCACGGAATCATGGAATCACGGAATTTTCAGAGTTGGAAGGGACCTCTAGAGATCATCTAGTCCAACTCCCCTGCCAAAGCAGGATTGCCTAGAGCACATTACTCAGGATTTTCCCCTGTAACATTGTGCTAAGAGGTTTTTTTTTTTTTTGTTATAAACACAGTTTTGTTGTCAATGCATATAGGTTTCAGATTTGTATTTGGAGCTCGTACATTTCAGATGACTTCGAAACCAAAATTTTTCTTTGGGACATTTTTTGGTTACAAAGGTGTACGGAAAATACAGGGATTGAGTCTTCTGTATAACAGACTAACTTCTTACTATGTATATAGGCACTATTTTAAAAAATATTTGTCATATTCATACCTTAGGGCTACAAAGATGATGAAGGGAATGGAGCACCTGTCTTATGAGGAAAGGCTGAGACCCGGGTCTGTTCAGCCTGGAGAAGAGAAGACTGAGAGGGGATCTCATCAATGCTTATCAATATCTAAAGGGCGGGTGTCAAGAGGATGGGGCCAGACTCTTTTCAGTGGTGCCCAGTGACAGGACAAGGGGCAATGGGCACAAACTGGAACATGGGGAATTCCATCTACACATGAGGAGGAACTTCTTTATTTTGAGGGTGGCAGAGCACTGGAACAGGCTGCCCAGAGAGGCTGTGGGGTCTCCTTCTCTGGAGATAGTCAAAACCCACTGGATGCTGTCCTGTGCAACCTGCTGTAGGTGACCCTGCCCTGGCAGGGGGGTTGGATTAGATGATCTCCAGAGGTCCCTTCCAACCCCCACCATTCTGTGATTCTTCTATTAATTGTAATTCAGCTTTGAAATTCTCAGTAATCTGTCTTTCTGTAAAGTAATATCAAGGTTCAAGCACTAGAAAAGTAGAAAATAAAATGACTATTCCCTATGTAACTCTAGTCAAATGCTTTAATGCATAGTCAATATTATATAATGTTTAATTACATTATATAATTTTGTTTTTTTCAGAATTCTGTGGGAAGCTTGGGGAAAGGATGAGACTTTATTTTTTTTTTTTTTCTCTAAACTAGACAAAAGGTTCGCTTCTGAAAATTTCATGGAAAAATATAAGAAACAGGAATTAAATTAAAATCAGCAAAAAAACCCAGATTTTCACTTTTAATATGCAGTTATCCATTCAATTGTAATTATAAGGTTACACGAAAACGTTATAATATATATGTTGAAAAACTTGGCAAGGTTTGTTCAAGAATTTTTCCAGAGAAACATAAATTACTGCTTTCTCCATATATTTTCTATTGTACATTAAAACCCCACAAATAACAAATTATATTTGCAAACTGGATTTGTTTTCAGAAAAGTTCAGATAGGGATTAATTTTCCTTTTTACTTTATTTAGCTTCTGTTTTCNTTTAGTGGGCAAAGGAAACCAAAAAAAAACCAAAACAGAAATCCAGACTCCTGTATGTGAATACATGTGAATGGAAATATATAAAGGCAGAGTAGTTGAGATTGCAGAAGGAAAATGTCATACCCATTACATGATGGGCATGCTTCTCTCATTGTGGTTTCTTTGTGCATCAACAATAGCCTGTTTTTATAGGCAGCATCATCAAGAAAATCCATATACCTGTGAACAAATACAAGAACTTAATATTTTTAAAAATCAATTGACTTTGTTGCGTTACGATATTTCAGCGTCTCTTTGTTTGCTGTTATTTATGAATGGACAGACAGCAGCTCAACTGCCAAGTGATCAGAAAAATACATATGAATGAAATAACAGTAATCAGTGTTAGCTGCTGAAATAAATATTTGCATCAGGTTGCTGACAGGCAAGTGATATAAAATATAAATTACAACTAAAATTTTATTTTCCACTCAGGTTTTCAATTTAGGGATCGTTACCACAGTAGATTCAGTAGCATTAATAACATCACAAAATTTTAGAGTTAAATTTTACCCTCAGTGTATGAAGCTAAGATTGGAATAGTCCTCTTGCTAATGAAGATGAATTAGCATGATAGCAGTGGAAGTTTACTGACACCAAGGTAAAAATAAAAATAAAAATAAAACCTCCTGAAAAGGGTCCTGGTCCAGCTCTCATCAAACTCATTAGAAATATTCTGTGTACCCATTTCCATGGAATTTAATGCAAGCAAAAATATTTTCTTCTCTAGTTTTTAATGAAAATGTAATTTTATTTTTATTTTTTTTTTCTCATGAAAGAGTCATATAGACAGGACATCTGCACCCCATGTATTTTAACATCATTACTGTGTCTTTGAAAACACATGTATATTTCCTGCCTTTTTATGCTTACCAAAAATTATTGATGAATACACTGAGTTTAACTTGGTTGACACTATTTTCTCATATTGAAAAATAAATTTGCTAAAAATAAATACTTGTAAAATGTTATTTCACTAAATTTTATTTTGAAAAAAGCAATATTTACCTTTTAGTTAAAGGAGCTAGGATGTCATTCCCACCCCACCCCCCGCCCCCCCACAGTTTCCCAAATATTACATTTGGTTTGAAGCTTTATTTTGCCTTTTTTGTTTTCACTTTACTTTCCTTCTTTTTTCTATCGGTTTGTCTTTTACTTTTAATACTTTACCAATTTCTCATTTCTTTCCAATTTTAAAGGGCAAATATAAAGAAACATAAGGATTTTGACACTTCATTACTTTCTGGACACAGAAGACATTTTGAACAATTAAAAGTATCAAGACACTACATATTAGCTTGGGTTTGCTACTGTATAATTTTTCTGAAACTGAAGAAATTTTAAAGGCAAGGAAAATAGACAGAAAATCACAAAATATGATCAAGCTGCAACTTTATCCATTTTTATATACTCTGTATTTAAAAAAGGAAGAAAAAATAGGAAGAAAAAAATATCTAGGTTTTTTTTTTCTTTCTGTTAAGCATAAAATGAAAATTAGCATTTGTTTTAAATAGAAACAGAAAAATGTTATTTAACATCTACCCTGTGTCTCCAAGGCAATAGAGAACAAACAGATGAGTGTATTAATCTGAAGAGTTTTTCAGAGAACAAATGGAGTTCTGGATTTGCTCTGCCCATACAGGGAAAGGCTGTTAGAGATCTTTGTTTATGCGTTTGGTGGGGTGGGAACTGAAAAAATTATAGAATTTTTTGACCTATTATATGATACACCTTCTAATGAATAACAAAACTGCACTGAACTTACTTTACATTGTAAATTCACATCTCGTTTGCTGTTCTTCAAAAATCTCTTTCAGACCTTTTTGGTGTTCAAGGCTATCAATTACTGATGCATTATTCTATAACTTCTTTGAATTATTATTTTTGCCAGGCAATTTAGAGTGTGATTTTTGATTTCTTTTTCTTTTTTTTTTTCCCCCAACCTCAACCTCAACCTCTTGTAATTTATATTCTCATGTATTTGTATTCTGATTTCTTTGGTCTTATCTACACTTTAATACTCTAAAATACTGTTGAAAGGGAAAGAATATACAGACTTCTACCAACAACGCTAACTGGACATTGAAAATAACTCTACATGCAAAAAACTTATTTTATGTTCTTTATTTTCTTTATTTCTTTCTTTATGTATTTTAATAGGCTAATTTCTTCCACCTGTCAAGGTACCTCTGTAGCTTTTCTGTACTACTACAAAATACAGCTTCACAGTTATTCTTTCATCTGCATTAGCAACACTTTCCAGGCATAACAGCATTTCTGTGCTAATAAACTAGTTTTCAAAACCCATTGAGTACATAGCTTTCTCTTTCTCAATTGCATATGTTCTTTNTGGCCAGTGCATATAAAAGTATGGAGAGTCAATAGTATATATCTATAATAATAAATAATGTCCATTGCTTGGAAGCTTTACAGGGCTTTGATCTGTTAGTGGGTTGTACCTCATTTGGGGGATTGACAGCAAATATTACCCTTCTCTTGATTTTCACAGCTGATACAATAGAAGACCAGAGCTCATATAATACCTGATTTCCCAGGCTCCCAACCTTATGGATAATTGTTGCCCAGAGGGGAAATTTCTTCCCAGTCTACATCAGCAAATGGTAGGTTTATATCACAAAACATGAGGATTTATACTCCAATCTATTCCATAGCACTATCGGACTCGAAAAACTTCATTTGAGGAGCAGAGTTAATGTGCAGTTAGCAGTTTTACTGTATCTCACCTATTTGTCCAGAATTTAGTGAGATCTCCTAAAAATATAAGTAGGACTGTAGCAAGCAGGCATTCAACCTTACTGAACCCAAGCAAAGGAGGAGTTACAACAACAGTAAAGATCTTATCATAGCGCCTCTCATATCCTCAGAAGATCTATCTGTCAGTTGCTGGTCATCTTAACAGTGTGGATCAATATATATTAAAAATAAGCGAGCAAAAAACCCATGAACTTTATTTCCCTTTTTGCTGACATGAGGGCTGTGAAAAGAAGACTTATTCAGAGGAATGCTAGTACTAAATTAAGCAAGCCAGTAAGACTGGCATGGGGGCACACATTTCTGCCGGCTGTGTAGGGTGAATGGGGGGATACACCTACTTATTCAATCTGAGTAAGAAAAGCCATACGGATGTGTTTGTGAGCCTGCCACAGATGCTGCTTTGCATCTGTAGCAGCCTTTTAGGTGCTACAGCAGTGACTTCAGGGACTGGTCTGGTGCACTGAAGAGTGGTCTGCAGTGACTATATCAAAAGATAAGTACACGAGAGGCATCTCTGCTGTGTTTAGCTACCTAAAAGCAAAGTGTCTGTTGTGAACCAGCCACGTGTACTACCTGTAGAATCAATGGAAAGACACAGGCAATTCATCCCGTCCCTAAACAGTGAATGGGATGACTGACCCTTTTAGGGGAGTGCCTATGTCTTTCCATTTGCTAAAGGATGACCAGGTAAGAACAGATGACTAATTTTTAGTTAGTGAAACTTAAATGATATGAATCCTTATACATCAGATATGTTCTGTTGCACTAATTGGCGGAAAATATTTGCTTAGATACCCAATATTTCCAAAATCTCATTGCAGTCAGCAATACATCTTGTAAAGTGCTACCTAACAGAATTGGAAAAACAGGAGTCTAACCTCTGACGAACACAACAGCTTTAAGCTTAATCTTCCTTGGTACCTGCCTTTAATAATAGCAAAGACAATCTGATTTTGTTCACTTTCTTCATTTCACACCTGCTGAGGATGGCACCCAGCCATCTGCGATACTACCGAGTTGGAAAGCAACCAATTCAAGGCTAACTGAACAAGATGGATCTGGTAAAAAGCTACCACAGAAGGATTTTTGTCACCTTTGGAGCTTTTCTGACCTCATGGTCTCTGATTTTCCTATGCAACATAGAAGGGAAGAAATCTTGCTAAAATAAGATGAGAGGTAACATCAAGTTTGTGTGGAAAAACTGCACTGCTTCTAAGACATTGACTGATTTATATAGGCTCATGTGTCTGAAAGGTAGAAGGAATCCAGAAGGTGAACTATGACCTTCCCTGCTAGGACAAAAATCAGTTGCCAGAAAGGTTCAACATTTTAAGAATGTGGCTATTATTTTTGAAAGCTAGTGTCAGGATGAAAGTTAAGGTAAGAAGGTGTTCAATCTTGCAGTGCAGAAAGTTCTCTCTCAAAAAGAACACCTCCTGAAAGAGACTGAATCCCAGGCAATTGCACAGCTTTTCTCATTATGGGTGCTTCAGTGCGATCACTTTTTACAGGCTGTGATTGAACTATTTTTTCATTTAAATTTCACTGCAAACCAGCATGCCAAGCCTGTAGAGACCCTTTAGGCAGTTGCAGTGACACTGGTTTCCTTGGAGCACCAGTTCATTTCCCAACCTCTGATCTAAGATCTTCATGTGATCTTCATCTTCATCTTCATCTTCATCTTCATCTTCATCTGATCTTCATTTAAGAAAATGATATTGAAAAATGTAAGACTGCACCTCAGAGAACTTTCCCCCCCTGTGAATAATATCCTGTTACCCACTCTGTAAATCTGTATTCAAACAACATGCACACCAATTTACCTTACCTTTTTCTCCTGGCAACTCTACTTGTCTCACAAATTGCTGACATATCCAAACAAACCAAATTGATTGGTGATTGCTGCTTGATTGTCACTAGTGGTGCTATGCAGAAGGATCTCTATTGAATCCAGTGTAGCATTCAGGACATCAAGTTTATTTTCCGTAACATATGAATCTTCACAAAAAAATAAAAGGTGGGAAAAGAAAGTCAATAGCCAATAACCTTCTGTATCTTCACACATAAATGCTGTTAAGTTTTCAAAACTAATAGTTAGCACTGCACCTGTTGCAAAGACAAGATGTCATAGTCTAAGGGATTTTTTTTACTGCAGTTTCCAACATATTGTGGTCTTCATGTTACTAAGTGCAGCAGCATCCAGAGACATCACCGAATACCAGCCCTTGAAGTGCACTGTAGTTGTCACTGTCCTGAAGAACTTGTAGTTTATGCGAATGAAGACTGCTTATATCTTCATGTTACAAACAGAGAACTGATGAGGTGACAAATGGAGTGACCATCGCATGGGCAATGTGTGGCAGAGAAGGTTTTTCTACTTCCATCCACCCCTGTTCTCATATGCCCTGATAAACGTGAGCTGAGGAAGCTGCCCAGCACCAGCTCTTCTCTTATCTATTATTAGCTACTGTTAACTAAACACTGGCAGGGCTGTGGGAACGAGCCATCAGAAAGGGACAGTCAGAGCGTTTGTCTCAAAGAGTGAGGAGCAACTTTAGCTCCTGCTCAGTGATTTAGTTCCCAGGAAAGAAGTGAAATGAAAGGCAAGGCAACTGATAGGAAACTTCCCACTGTCTGGGCTGTACGTAGGCATTGTTTGAAAGGAGTGCAGTGAGAATGAACTTCTTCTTTCCCAACCTGTGGAGATATTTGTCTTTCCTTATCAAGAATAACTGCGGTAGAACATGTTAGTACAGTGGTCCAGGTTGATATCCTCCTTTTAATATTAATTACTTCAGGAGAAGTGTCCTAATATCCAGATCCAGCTTGAATCTAACCTTTTTTTTTTTAATCTTTCTTAAATTGTTCCTTTCCCTAAAGAAATTATGACGTTTTCCTGTGTATGGTTCTGCGCTGGAAGGTCTCCGGCATTCTGCTTTGGTTGATTGATTGTCTGCTTGGTGTCAGAAGGAAGACAAAAATTTAAAAAAAGAAAAAAGGAAGAAAATGCAAGTGGGCTGTTTAAGTAAGAATGCTCATTTTTTATGTAACCCTTTGGCACCCGCAGCCATTATTTGCACAGAACACTAATATTTTGAAGGCACGTACAGAGAAGAAAGACATATTCTTGATTCCTTTTCCAGTACACTGTGGCTGCTGAAGATGCTTTTGTGCTAGGACTAGGGGCAGTCTCTTTCAAGAAAATTTATTCTCTGGAGGCTCATTTATGCTGGATAATTATGCTTACAGTTATTTTAAGATAAAGTTCATCACGGAATACTATCTTCTTGTAAATCTACAGTGACACCTTCATTATCTCAAACCTTACAAAGACATTTGGAAGAAGATCTTCACAGGCACTGATGGGGGTTTTGTGTTAGACTTTCAACAAAAATGCCTAATTTCCATCTGTACTGTTTGGAAATTTTGTCTTGTCCATGTGGATTACAGATTTGTTCAAAAAAAAAGAAAAAGTTTGCAGAAATATGAAGGAGGAAATAAGGAAAGCAAAAGTCTTTGCTCTCATATATAGCACGTATTATCATTTCTATTGCTTTAAGTTAGAGATGTAACATGGTGAGCTGTTACTTTTATAATTAAGTAATCAGTAAATGTGTAACTCGTTTATAATATCCCAGTTGTACTGTACCTGTTAATTGATAAACACAAAAACAGGAACAGTGGATTTAAGGTTTTTTGTTTAACATACAGTTTGGAGATTTGGAGCACAGGATTTTTTTTAAGTACTGGTTCTGCCAGACATCCTAAATGAACTTGAACAAGTCACTTCATCTTCTGTGCCTCAATTTCCATCATGCTAAATGAAGATGGTAACTATAAAAGGAAGGAATTATGAGGATAAATTTATGCCGACATGTAAACTGTGTACAGACCGGGGCACTGAGGACTGTGGAGTGACTGCACAAAGAGAAATAAAAAGCATCCAATGGCAAAGGCATAGTTAACTGCTGTTTCTGTGGTAGAAGGGGAAGAATCTGATGACTACCACATCTTTCAGAGTATGTATAGACTTTGTATGCAGCAGCAAAGCATATTTTGTGTTTTGTTTTGCTTGGAGACAGTACAGCCGCATTGCTTATGAGGAGTCTACTATTGCTAGGATAAGGTTGAGTCTCTTTGTTATCACACAGCTGAGGTCATGTAAATCACGCCATCATGAAAAGATGTTTCCATTGTGTAGCATTTCCTTGTGATGATCTGTGACAGGAAAAACAAAAGAGGGGAAACCAGAATGAAACAATGAACTTGCCCTATTGGCTCAGTTTAGAAAAAAACATATCTGAATTCAGCAAGGCCAGAGCTTGCCCCCGCTGGGACCTGTCAAGCTTATTTACTGGTTCAGACAGCGCTGAGGAGTTAAGGGATGGGGAGGTGGTCAGTGGTATGCAAGAGACGGGATGAAATTACCAATAGAGTTTAAATGCTTCAGGTAAACACTTGGAGGTAAACTGTGGTTTTGGTAATCCAGTTCACCTCACTGCACCTCACTTCACCGCACCTCACGTCACCACCCCTCACCAAGCCCGAGTCCTCCCCGTGATCTTCCTCACTTCTCAACAGTGTGATGCATGATCCACAGCCTGGATACTTATCAGGAACATACTGACGTGACCGCATGGACTCTATCTATAAAACACAGAATTATTATTATTATTATTATTATTATTATTATTATTGCTGTTTGTTGTTGCTGCTGTTATTTTTTAGCACCCCAAGTCCATGTGGCTGAGGTCTGAATGTGTTGTATGAACATGAATGAGATGTATGAACACTTAAAAATGTAGCAAACCCTCCTCCCTGCTGAAAGTATTGGTAAGAGCTGCCTTTTTATTAGATTTCTGATCCTTCTGGTTGACATAAAAATACCACAATAAGAGCCTTTCTCAGGATATCTCAGCAATTTGTTTTCTGTCCTGGCTAGAAACAAGGGATGCAATAAAATCGAAAACAACTGAGAAAAATAAAAGGTAACTGAATATTTCACAAGCCTTAAAGGTGTTCATTCAAAGTTAGGTACTTCAGAGCACGCAAAGGCTCTAGGGGAAGAGGAAGCTGTTTGTATACTTGCTTTCTATACATTAGTAAAAACTACCTTGGAAATGGCTGACTTTACTAATGCTTCCATTGCTTGTTTTACATGACTGTCACTTGCATTGTGAGGTCACTAATGCAGCTAACAGATGGTGCAGCAGGACTAGCAGCCATGAGGGATAGTTTACTAACAAAAGAGGAAATGATTTTAGGGATTTCTCTTGCATACTGCAGGCTTTTTTTTTTTTCTTCTTTTTTTTTCCTTTTGGACAGACTTCATCTCCTTGGCCTGAGCTTCATGGCATTTTGTTTATGGATGAGGCTAAGTCCAACACTAGTAACAAATCTGTTTTACTTTCTCTCCCTGGATTGTATTAGGGTTATAGCTTTGGAAAGCAAGTAATACCAGCTGGGTTATCTCTGTTGCCTGTACCTGGAGTGGCTCAGGGTGTTGTTATGGGAAGATATTTATGGATCTCTGAATCGTTGTCAGTCTTAGTTCCTGACCAAACACT
>RSEF01000031.1:4357580-4383881 GCA_003993805.1 Himantopus leucocephalus
CAGCTTGGTTAAGGCAAGCTCTAGAAGTCTAAGAATTGGAAGAAAGAATCAAGGATTTTCTATTCTGACCCATTTAGAAATGTAAAAAATTCAACACAAAAATGAACAAAATGAAAATTAGTATTTCATCCACATTTTTTTTTCTCCCAGGACATATGTGACTTCATACTTACTCTGAAAGTCAAAAGGAACTTTGTCCAGCAGTTGAAGGGAATGTCCCAGGCACCACTGATGAAAACCACCATCATTTCTGTCCCAGCAGGAAATTATTCCTATTCCTCAAACTTAGTTCATGCCTTCTTCCCTCCACTGTATCTAGCAAGATGTTAGGATTTCTAGGCTTCAGTGGAATCTTTCATGATCCCTGCTAGGCAGTAAACATGTAGTGTGCAACCTATCAAATTCATGAGTCAGTATGTTATGAATTCAGTCACAAGATGCTTCTTTTCTCAGAACATACAGATACTGAGACACACAATTTAAGCAGCTGATACACTTTATGTGTGGTTGAAAAGATGGAATAAATTCCACTGCAAAATTTCCTCAAAGCAGAAAAGTATCAACAGATAATAAAGTCCCAAAGGAAGTCACGTCCAATGAGTGGTTTTAATACATTGTGAAAAATCCCCAGAGGAACTGCCTAGGGAGTCATTAACATGATGATGGTATATTTTTCTCATGTATAAGAATGGACCCAAAAGGGATTCCTGATGTCACAACAATCTCTTATTGATATGTCTATATTAAAAAATTTTGAGTGGAAACCTGCTGACTGGACCTAAACTGTCTTATTCAATACCAAAGTCAGTAGGAGTCTCTTCATGACTTCTTCAGCCTGTTGCTCAGAACCATAATGCTGCATGGCATACCCTGTCATGCCTCTTCTATTCCTTCCAACTGACCTCCCCAATTGTCTAGGCATCACAGAATACTGACAATGCTTTTGGGGCACTCCTTAGATATTTGCATCAAACCCTACACAGTCAGATCTGGGAAGTCTGGGGCTTTCTGTCTGCTAGAAGAAAACGTAATGGATGAGCCCAAAGACAGTCAAACAGGGTGACAGATATATATTCAAGATAGAAAAATATACTATAATTGGATGGAGAAAGAACTAAAATTACCTGTGGCATAACCAGTGTTATGTCTCCAGATCCTGGTTTCCCAAATCATCCAGACTGGGAAGATGGCCAGGCCCACCATGATTTCAGTCCTGCCTGTTTTCCTTCTGTGAAAATCAGCGCACAGAAGGGAAGTGAATGAAAACACTGGTACAAATTCAGGTCTTGTTCCAACCGAGAGGCAAACCACAGCCAAGATGTACATCCTTACCCAGGCCACCTTGTAGAGATGGAGCCTGCATGTACCAAGTGTACAGTTCATATGAGAAGGCTTAATGTCACTGATGACAATAGCCCTTGTAAACCATGTACATGAAGAGCTACAGTGTATTGATGCACACTGCAAAAATAAGAATTCATAAAATGTAAGGCCAGTGGGATATATTATAATCTCTGGAATAATGCTGGCTAGGGGACTTCCTGACTTTGATCCTGTTCCAAGTCCAAGAGCACATCTTTCTGTAGACAAAACACAAAACAGCTAATCTTCATTTAAAGATCTCCACTGAATAAGAATCCACAGAAACCTTAAGCTGCTCTGTTGATTAATTAGCCTCATTGTGTGCTTTTAGACCCTATTTCTTATGTGAGTTGGTTTCAGAGAGTGAAGTTACACAAACTAGATGGCAGAGCACTGACCAGCATGAAACATGTTTTCACTTTCTCAACACCATTCCCTTTTACAGAGCAGGATAGAAAACCCAAAGCCCTTAACTTATGAGACCCAGATGTCCTTGCACCTCATGCATGGACAGATCATCAGAGGCAGTATTGACATTTAAACACTGAATTCTCACTTCTCTCCTGATGATAATGCAAGCAAAGAAGCACTAAAGGAAATAACATACAATAAAAGCCATTATTTGATAGTGCAATTTTTAAATAAAATCTTAATCTATGTATTTTGGCTTTCTACTTTTATAAACCTGTTGGCTGCCTATAACTTCTTTTACCATAATAGCCAGTCAGTCCTTGGTGACTTAATTCTAGTCTGTTCTTTTCTGAGTCCCATCTTCCCGGTTTTTGGGGTTTGGTGGTTTGTTTGGTTTTTTTTTTCTCTAGACAATGCAACTCAAAAGTTTTCATGCATCTCCTTGACAGATACAAACATTATTCCCATTGTGTCCTTTCTGAATGAAAAATTTAAAGTGCAGTGCTGGCATCGGAAGATTGACTGGATTCTAAATGAACTTTCTGATACCAAATGTAAAACTAGAGGGAACAGTGCACCAGTAATGAAGTGAAATACAAGGTTAAGTATTGGAAACTAATTAGTGAGTTCATCAGCAACAACTCTTTGATGGTCTGAACTGCTTCCAGAAAGATAAGGATACATTGTTTGAGAAAACAATTAAATCCCTTCCCTTACTTGCATAGAATTATTTCATATTCACATGCAAATCCAAAGACATGGATACACTCAAAATACTAATGCTGTATATGTGCATAGACTGTGTTTCTCCTCTTGTTTACACCAGTATGAATGCAAGGTAAATTAACAGAAGTCTACAATATAAAGCTGCTCTGATACTAAGGAAATTCCACCCATCTATCTCTGTCTTTCATCATCCTTATTATCAGCAGTAAGTTATTTGTTATGTACAGATCCTCATTGTTTTGGATATTGCATGAACTCATAACCAGACTCAGAATCTTTTACCTGAAGAATTCAGTCACCCATATAAAAAAGGTGGACAGACAGACTATCCATCATTTTTCCACCTATCCAAACTAACTTTCATTCTATAACAGTGTGTTTCCACTGTAGTTTCCAATGTTTTACACAATAAGCTCCATTCCTGTTGTGCTACTTAGTGGCGAAGGACAGGAATCCAAATCCAAAATCTCCGTGGGGGATTCATCGTGTGTTCAGGAATGAATAGCCTGTATAAAGCAAGTAGAGTAGGACCAGGTCCTTTTGCCCCCTCTCCAGTTAAACATGTTGGCTCAACTGACTGATTAAGGAAGCAAACTGACAATAAGAAATGTAGTTCATTTTCTGGAGACCAGTGCATGCTGGAGTTGCTTCCAGGCTGTTCTACCCTTCATCTTTATCTGGGACCCCATTACAGGTAAGACTGAGATATTGAATCGGAGTTTGCAGTACTCAGGATCCCTGCCATCATGATGATCCTTGGCACACAGGGACAGATATCCCAGCAGGAGTTACTGCTGCTTCAGGCTAATGCTAATACCGCTGACTATGTGCCTGCGGCAGCACACGCTCCTGCAGAGCCCCTGCCACAGCTGTCACCGCACAGCAGCAGGGGCCTCAGCCGCCAGCCGCCAGGCTCCTGTGCTCACTGAAGTCACTGGGAATTTACTCCCCAGCTGATTTCCCTCTCTTGATTTAGGAGGAAGCACAGACTCATTCAAGTCACCTTCTCTTGCAGCCTGCTGTTCTACACTTCTCCTTTCTGCATTTCCTCCCCAGGATGGGACCAATGCTTCTCTGACTCACCTCTCTGGTGCCACTCAGATAGCACAGGCTGGGATGTAAGCATAGAACGGTCACAAATTCTTCCTTTCAGAGAATAATGGGCTGTAGAAAAAGGGTTTATTGTTCCTGGGATAATGCTATGTGATGACTAAATTTGGTGAGGAAATGGCCATCCGTGCATTACTGTAATAATGCAAGCACTCATATATTTATCCTTTGATGAGGTTCCAAAAAGCCTAAGCAAGTTAGACAGTCTTTATTGTTACTTTTCCTAGGCAGGATTTTGACAACTTATTTGATGTTTAAAGCTGAATGTTTTTAACTATTAGTTTAGGTTTTATTTTGCATTTTTTGACTCAGTGAAAAATGACACTGACTATAACCACATGATTCTGATCTGCAACACGCGTTTTCTTGCATCCTCTTCACATCTAAATAATCAAGATGGGAAATTGTACCTGAGTATAAGACTGGGATACATATTGACTGAGTGTAGTGGGTTCAAGAGTCTAAGTAAGTTGAGACTCGTAGAGACTGACAGGCAAAGTTCCCTATATATTCAGTATGAAGAAGCATGCACCAGCAGCGATGATTACAACATTATTAAATGCCTAAACTAGCAAATAGCAGGAATCCTCTCTGTTTTGTCTATCTTTCCTCCCACTCCCTTACCATGTTCTTCTGGGGATCAGAATTAGAGTCCCAGACTCAGGGAATCAGAAGAAAATGGTACCACACAAGAAAATAGGATTTAGGGTCAATTTCTGAAGGAGAAGTGGTGTTCCACATGGCTTCTTCCCTTTCCAGAGGAGCTCAGTTGAAGACAGCCCAACATAAGTCACAGGAATTTACTCGTCACGCTGGCTAGTAAAGAAATCACAAATACTAGAAGAAGTTCCTGAACAAGTATGTCTCTGAATTGCAAAGATTCTGAATCAGTGTCCTCAGGGCACATCTTCCTTGTAGCGCAGTGTCACAGTGCACTGTTTTATCTATATTTTGTGAAAAGCTCAAGGGTAAGTTTACCCCCTTTCATATATTGGAAACAATACTTTTTCCATGACTACATGTACAAGTAAAGTCAATACAATTTGGGTGCAGTTCCCTGAATTTCTCTATTAGGCCTTGAGCTGATTCCAAGCAAGCAGCCTCTCAGACCACCTCAGGTGCCGAAACTTTCTAACATATTTCAGTGCACTGATCAATAGGGTTCTTCCTAGCCACACAAGCTGCACAAGGTGAAAAAAATGCTGCTGAATTAATATTTATTTTGCAACATAAAAGAGCCCAGCACTATCTACAAATGTTCTAATTAATTGGGATTAATTTCGTGTGCAAAGTTTGGCTCTGAAGGTGTTGATGGAGTAATACATCAAAGAGGCTTCACCTCTGTAAAAAATCAATGCTAAAGTAACCTTGATTACTGTCTCTGTTGATGTCACACATAACACTAATCAGTCATGGTTTGCACTGAACACTATTATGAACAAATATTATTTGTTCTCTTATTGGCATTTTTGAGACCCTGGGATAATACTTGCTGCAGCTCTCTAAGAGAAGGCTTTCACCTTAGGGAAATTGTACAGGTTGTTCAGGAGCACATGGTCTGAGAGAAAAATTGAATGAATCTGAAAATCGAAGATAAGGAGACGTACACTGCTATGGAACAAGGAGACCCTTGCCTTCCTCCCTTTCCTCTCTTTCTTCCCTTCCTGTCTCCTTCCCTGCGTCTCTTCTTCCTTTTCATCTTTGATCTCTTTCTCTTCTATCTCTCTTTCTTTTTCTTGCCCTTTTCTTTCCTTTTTCTTTCCATCTCTTCTTGCTTTCTCACCCCCAACTCAGAGCTAGAAAGTACATTTGAAACAGTGGCAGATTTCTGGAGGGAATGCTTTGCAATACAAGAAGGGGATCTCTAGAGATGCTGGGTCTGAGATACCTGACCTGTGAGGTATCTAAGCCTAATACAACCAAACAAAACCTCAGAGTGAAAGCACCTAGCTCACCTTTAATAAGGCTCACTATCGATTTTTGTGATTGCTACTTTTGTTCTTCAGAGCAAGCAAACATCTGCCACCCAGCTCCTGCCCTCCTGTCTCCTCCTTTTTGATTATTCTTAATACTTTTCAGGCCCTTAGGAGTCCCTTCTCTCACCCTTCAAGTTTCTGTAACTGATTCAATCCCATTTATTTCAGTGTGGTGAGTTCATGCTGCTTCAAGCACCCCCTGAAAACAATTTCTGTATTTATATTGGCTTCAGGGCATCTTAGATCAAGCTTTCAAATACTATCAGGAATGGATCCACATCTTACCTGGCGTCTGCACAAGGTTCTTCTTGACTGAGATTGTATTTAAGTGACAGTTCTCCTTCCCTGGTCTTGTCTTGGCAGGGAGCCTGACTGGACAGTAGGGCTGAATCCACATGGTGGTACAAGCACACTTTGTGGTTTGTCCCACAGTCCTGTTCCCTTGGTTGTCCACACTGAAGTGTGGTGTGGCTTTGTCCATGAATTATCTTCCTCCTTGCAAAAAAATGGACAGGGAGGGGGACAGTGCACAACCAGGTGTCCTTCCAGCACGAGTTCAAGCTTAAATAAGATGCACACGTGAGCAGCGGGATTCCAAAACAAATCTATTGTTATACAGGGAAATCCTCAGTGGATCAAAGTTATAACTAAGTTATTCCACCTCTACTCACATCACATCTTCCTTTTTTCCCCCACACATTCTCTGCATGCATTCCCCCAGGGATAAAACCCAGTTTATGCATTTTTGTCATGAGAACAAATGACAGAGGAGAGAAGTTTACGATGGCTTCTTATATATTTCTAGTTTAGACAGAATAAATTAGCTCAAGACAGAAAAATATCTTAAGATGCTTCTGTCACAGAAACAGTCAAGCATGACTTATGGATTTCAGCTGATGGAAAATATGTTAAAAAATTCCTCCCCATTTTTAGATACAGTCTGAATAGCAAGTGTTTATTTACCAGTTGGAAAACGGGGCTTTAGATCTCGTATACTGGTTCTGCTTAGTATAGCAGATGGTACCCCTATCGTGCAACACTGTTTTCAAAGCCACATTGAGACAACCTCCTTATTTCAATCCATGCTACATCTGTCCCTGAATAGGATGAACTAACCAGAAACATGCAAAGAATGAAAAAAAAAATCTTATATCAAAACTGTGAAAAACTCATGCACTCAAGATGTGCCAGACTCCCTTATTTAGAATAAAGGATGGCATTACAGTATCTTATTTGGTCAAGTACTCTTTCTTGGTGAGGAGGAAAGGGTTGGTTTTCACATTTAATTTTGAGTTGTGAACTATGGTCATTTCCTTTGCCTTTGTCAAAACAGTGGACAGCAGTGGGGGGAAGACAAGGGGGTGGTCAAGGTAGGGGAAATAAAGTGCTTGTTGATGTTTTCAGGATCCAAGGCGACTGGTCAGTCACGGATGGATGCTTTGGGCGGGCAGTCTGGCCACAGCAGATGTTGCTCTGGACCCTGGCTCACTTCCCAGGTCTGGGATGTCATCTGGCTTATCTGGTCAGGCCCCTTTTCTTTACCAGTCTTTTTAAGACTGGGCAGAGCTAGACAGACTGTCTCCTCTCATCATGCAGCACAGCAGATCTCAGAGTCAAGTGAAAAGCAAAGAAAAACACAAACACAAAAATACACACAAAAAAGGAGCAAAATGGTTGGGAAGGAATCAGCAAAGAAAGAAAGAGAAAATTGAGTTCTTTGTTGATTCAGTGGTAAATATCCACGCTGTGTCACTGAAGTTATAATGTTTATGAAGATGTGATGATGCACGTGGCTAAGAGTGACCTGAAAAAATGGAAATTTTATTTTGGCCCATGCAAGGGAGTCGTCTATGTTCCTTTAATGCATGCGTTTTTGCAAAGATGTCAATTAATTGATCAGCTCCAAAATTAAAAAAACTAACCAATATATTAATTTTAGACTAATTATTTATCTTTTTTGATTGTTCTTTTTTTTTTTGTTCTAGTCTTCTAATTTCACTTCTGCATTTTTTGTCAAACTCTCTCCCCGCATCCCCCCCATTTGTTGGGATAAGAGAATTTGCTGCTTTTTAGAGTAATGCCTCTTTTCTGACAGATACAATTACTTTAGGCCTGTTGAACCACCAGTGTTACAACACCTTCTCTATTGTGTCAGTGCTTGATTGATCCCTTGATTGCATTGGGATCAATTAAAATTGTTTTGCTTCCTTTCCCTGTGCAGGTAAAGCAGTAAGTACTTGTGGACAGCACCCAAACAAAGCTCCACACTTAAAGGCTGATTTCTGTGATATGCAATTTTATTCTCAACTCCCTGCAAATGTTTTCCAGCTGAACAAGATTTGAAACGAAATGATCTGTAGTGAGAGGAAAAAAAAAAAGTGCAATTTAGAAGACTCCTTCATTCCAGTTTCTTAGAATTTTTCTAATTTTTCAAGCATCTTAATGCTGGTAAAAGTTCATTTGTGGTCTGACTTACTGCCATAAAAATGGAAGAAGTTAACAGTATGCAAGGTGACATAGTAACAGACTTGATGTTGCACAGGCTTCTTGAAGAGCAAAACTGCTCTTGATTTTTGGACCAAACATTAAACCTTCAACCTATCCCATGGTGAGAAAAGAATAAATCCTTTTTGCCTTACAAGTAACTGAATGTTCCTTTTTGTCTATGGCTAGGCAGTCTAGCAGCTTTGGGATTTTGGCTTGCAAAGCTCTGTCTGGGGCAACACGCAATCTGGAGACAGCAGCCTTGCAGCTTCAAGGTGAGACCAACTTCTCAACTAGCTCATGGACAGTAGAACTATAAGCTTAAAATTAGGCTGAACCTGAACACGTGTCTTAGAAAATCAAGCTGGCAGGACTTAAGGAATCAACAAACGCCAATAAAACAAAGGTTTGGGGGTTTTTTTCCTTCGTTTTAGGGACATTGTTTGTTTGTTTGTTTGTTTTATAGATCTAGGGGGAATTCTGTTTTTTGGCATTCTTCTGCCTTTAAATGCATGGACAAGAAAGAAAAGCTGGTAGTGGTGTTTGAAATAGCAATGGACATAACAACAGCAAAGGTGACTGGGAAAATGACTTGCTGCAGAAGTTTCAGGGCATGTGTTATGCTCAAATATTTCACACAGTTACTTAAATTAAGTTTGAATATTTGTTAGAGCTGGAGATGTAAGTGGACATAAGCATGCCAGGAAATTGAGGATATAAGTAAGATGAAAAAAGAAGTCAAAAGTGAAGAGAAGGGCTGATGGCATCTAATTTCAGAAGTCTACAAAGTAGATATCACCGTTAGAACCAGTCATTCTAGGTTCTTTCCACAGGCAATAAGAAGAAATAGGTACTTTGAGCATAATGCGCCAGACTTCTATTAAATAACTCTTTTAGGACAAGATGCATGATGTCCTTTAAAAATGCTTGGTTCCTTCCACAGACTGTAACAAAAATTTTTGATATTTTCCTCAGCTGTGTATCTGTACAATGAAAACATCAGCATCGTTCTCTGTATCCATGTATAATCAACCAGCAGTATCATAAACACATAGATGCCATCTACATGCCAACACTTTATGGCATTTGCACAATAATTTCAATGCTTTCCACAAATACAATTGTTTGACAAACATATGAGGTAGTGTTGATCTCCACATGCACAAGGGACATGATGATTTCCAGATGCCCAGCTGGAATTACTGCTCCTGCTTCAACTAGCCTGCCAAACACTTCTCTAATCCGGTGCACTTACTGAAAATAATAATAATATTGAAATACCCTTGAAGTCAGCAGTCATAAATTGATTGAATATGAATTAAATGGAAAATAAGCAAAAGCAGGTCTTCGGCTGGGTTACTCAATTTCGAAAGGGAAAACTTTGACAAATTACATGACCAAGCAAGTGAAGTCAATGGAAGCAAAGAGTTCAGGGGCTTGCGGTGTGACAGATTCCTCCAAACTCTTTAAGTCAGCAGTGAAAAGTTATCTGAAACTTGCACATCAAGCAAGTGAGAACAAAACTTTCAGGAAAGGTTTCCAAATGTATTTGGATGTATAGCCACCTCGAAAAGGACATTAAGAGTAAGCATAAAGCGTACGAGAATTCGAGGGAAAAAAAAGATTGATCAGCAAATAAAGGTACACCTTAGAGGTCACGAAGTGTAGAAATAATGTAAGAATTGCCAACAGCCAAGCTGAGTTAGGCCTTTCAAAGTATATTAAAACAAATAACAAAAAAGCTCTTCAGTCACATAAATAAAAAAGAGAGCAGCAAAAGTAGGAACAGTATCATATGCAGCAAGATTGGGTAGAGATAAGGTAGTATATGTCTGGTCCTAAGTATTTTGGCTCAGTTTCCAATAAAGGATCATTAAACAGGCAGGAAAGATGATGAAAATAAGAGAATAGAAGTGAAATCAAGATATTTATATACAAGGGAAAAGCAAATGATACTTCATATAAATAAATAACTAAATAGCTAACTAATTAAAATAATTAATTAATACATTACAGGTTTTCTGAATTGTAAATTAACCCTTACCAGGTGAGTGTTCTAACTGCAGACTAACATTACTAAAGGGTTACAGTTGTTCTCTCATTTTATAATGTATAAATTATCTCCTCCTCAGTGACAAAACTTCAAAAGCATGAAAAGATACCACCTATCTTACTGATTCCCCATCTAAAATCGTTCCTGTTTGCCCTGGGAATCAGGAGAGATGATGAGATTTATAATTCTCTTGGCACAAAGGGACTTGAACAGCATTATTGCAGAGACAGTGCAAATGGAGTTCACCTCTGACTAACTTAGAGGAGATAGGGTTTGCCACGTCTTTCTGCTCATCCTGGCCCAATCAACAGGCACTCAGATAAGCTCAATTTTTATATCGCATCATTGGGCTTCAACTTGAGTCCCTGGATTCTGCCTGTGAAATTATTCTATAAAAGGTAAGGCAATTGCATCTTCTCTTTCTTGTGCTCCTAACTTTTTTCAGGGCAGGGGTTCTGGCTGCAACAGGCAATGTATTCTGTGACTACTCACCCTGGAAACTAAGGAATGAGACTGCAGACTCCTTGTTACCTTCAGCCTTTTCCTTTTGGCTAGTTCTGTGTACTCAGGAATTGAGATTTGGGTTTCTCCGTGTTACATGTGTTGAAGGCACTCGATACCAATTTGACGTACTAATTCTCTTCTCATGTTCTGTGTAGTGAATTAGGTATAGCACACAGCTAGCAAGTAAACAGCAGTCCACTGATATTTAGATAAATAGACCTTTATGCAATAATCAGAATCCAGGCCTTTCTACTCAAGTATCCTAAATTTTACGTTGCCTAGACACGCTCTGTCTCTGACCCAACAAACCTGGCTTTCTTTTTGGCACTGTGGCACAGCACAACTGAAAAAAAAAGAACAAAGCATGAACTCACCAAGGAGTTTATACATATAGGCTTGAATTAAGTCAGATTGAAAATAAAAAATGTCTTAAATCAGACCTCTCATTTCTTGCATGAAAGTTGCAGTAGATAAGAGCCAAGGCATCATGGCTGACCTAGGCCTGCTAGCTTTGTTCAGAGTACAGAGCTGTAGATCGAAGTCCTCCAGGAATTATAGCTAGGACAGTACTTTGTTTTTGGTGCAAATTAGATATGCAGACTGAAAATTTCAATAAAATAAAATGCTCAAGCGCACACAACTCATGCAACTTTTCGAGACAGAAATGTTTGAAGACTGTGGAAGCTTCTGATTCTATTTTGGAGTGGTGGCGTGACTGGCAGACACATCTGAGCAAAAAGTATAATATCTTCATTTGGACACATAGCAATATGTGGGACAAGGAGATAGACTGCTGTTTGGATAATTAAAAAAAGAAAGAAAGCAAATGTGAGCTTCTATTATTGCACAAGATATGGAGAATAGAAAAAATAAAAATTTCAAATTCTTTTTCATAAAAGTGCAAGGATCATATGCTTTTAATAATAGATTCCTTGTTTGCAAATCTTTTTGGTTTGTTTTGTTTTGCTTTATAATAAAGATCACTACCAGCAGGACATTAAAATATATTATGAAAGATTTATACATTCATCAATTCTATGGCAAAGGTCATTTATATCACTGGGTAAAGACAATGAGAAATGCTTTTCTTGTGAAACAAGGGTTGTTAATGAGACCACCTACTCCTTTCTTCCCTGCTGAAACCAGTTAGATGTATCAATTATTTGTTTTAATAGGAAGAGCTGTGTAATACTCAAAGAAGGGATGTAAGCCAAGCATTTTCATATCCAGAATTACGATAAGGGGAACTGTGTTTAAAATACTAATCTGTAAGAGAAAGGGTCAACCTTGATCTGGGTAGGAATTAGTCAGCTTGATTCTGTGGACTTCAGTACAGCTCCATCAAGATTTCTGTTTCTGGAGTTTCAGGGCAGATGTGGAAACTAGGTGACTAAAACAAGCAGGTTTTGGTGAGACTTTCCAATATGCTCAACTGTCTTACTGTTGATTTAAATCTATTTGTGCTTTAGTGCTTTGGAAACCCCAAGAAGACACCTCTTTGCACTGTTAAGTATCTAAATACTTTTGTTGTATTTCAGCTATGGGGTCCCCTGGACAAGAAAGACATGGACCTGTTGGAGCAGGTCCAGAGGACGGCCACAAAAATCATCAAAGGGATGGAACACCTCTCCTATGAAGAAAGGCTGAGAAAGTTGTGATTGTTCATCCTGGAGAAGAAAAAGCTCCAAGGAGACCTTATTGCAGCCTTTCAATACTTAAAGGGGGCTCATAAGAAAGACAGGGGCAGACTTTTTAATAGGGCCTGTACCAATAGGACAAGGGGTAATGGCTTTAAACTAAAAGAGGGACGATTTAGACTAGATATAAGGAAGACATTTTTTAAAATGAGGGTGGTGTAGGACTGGCACAGGTTGCCCAGAGAGGACGTAGATGCCCCATCCCTGGAAACATTCAAGGTCAGGTTGGACGGTGCTCTGCGCAACCTGATCTAGTTGAAGATGTCCCTACTCATTGCAGGGGGGTTGGACTAGAAGGCCTTTAAAGGTCCCTTCCAACCCAAACTGTTCTATGATTCTATAAGTCATAAGAAAGGTGATTTTTTGAACCAGGAAATTTTTTAAAAAACAACAACAAAAAAAGTTTTGCTCATGCTTCTTTTTTTTTCCCTGTCCTCTCCCACAACCATGTTGTCTTTCCTCCTGATATGGATCTAATCAGGTTATTCAGGGAAGTCTGCATAACAAAGATTGCAATCTGTTGATTTTTTCTAAGCTCTTAAGCTGTTAGTGGATCATTTCACTGCACTGACTACCTGTTAGCTAGAGGAAAACCATCTTGGATTTACACTGGATGTGTCAAACACTGTGAGCAAGAGATCTCTGAAGAGATGTACTGGTTTTGAGTCCCAACATCATGATTTTTGCACCTGCAAAAGGTGACAGCCCTGCTTCAACAGAGCTTACATTTATGTGTAAAACTAAATTATGTCAAAGAGTGATTATGAGTAGTATTGGAATCAGGCATGATAAAAAATACTTTTGTGAACATTTTCTTAGCTTTGTTTTTTATTCAAGAACAGAATAAATATATAGACTCTTGGCTGAGAAAAGAACTGACCAGTTTCTAGGCCAACGTTCATCTGCCAGGATGAGAAATGTCTTAGGAAACCACCCAAACTCTGCAAACCGAGAGGTGACTGAGAGGTGGCCCTACTCTAGAATGTGCACAATAAACACACAGGAATTACCTGCCTCTTGGAGGCTGCAGTGACATTTGAAGAGTTAACAGCATGCATCTCAGGCTTCAGGCAAATGCAACATCCACCCCGCTGCAGCATATTGGTCAGACACGTGCCCCCTGCCCTCCCTTAAAACTACAGAGACATGACATTTTAACTTGAACAAGCTAGCTGTCCATAGAAAATAACACCATGACAACTGTCTGTTGAAGCTGCCTCCCTGGGTGTGAGATCCGTATCGCCTGAGCATACATCATCACTTAACAAAACAAATGTGCTTCAGAAGCTGGTGGGGTTTTAGCACAACTTTGAAACTACTTTCTTTGTGGAGCTCACTATGAACTGCCTGCTGATACGTGTTATTTAAAATGCTGGTGACATCAAGATAGAAAGGCTATAGTTACTGTTGAAGCCACAAATGGGAAAAGAAAGGAATGTGAAAATTCAACTTAACTCTTATTGTCAAGGACTCGTGTGGTTCTCTTGTGTGTCAATGTGCTTTTTGTTTGTCTTTGCATTATTACCTGCAAATAACAGAGATTTCTTTCTTTCTTTTCTAGTTCTTTTGCATCAGCGGGATGCTATTCAGTCCTTCAGAACAATGAAGGGTCTGAACCTGGAAATGTGCACAAGAACTTTAATACTTAGGGGAATAGTCCCACTGAAAGCAATAAAAGTATTTATTACTTGATCATGAGTTCTACTGAAATACATTTCTTTCAAAATGATAGTTCATTCCCTGATCATTTCACTCATCAAAGCAATGTTAGAGCTTTAAAATTAACATTTAAATAAACAGAAACAAAGATTTTGCACTGCTGCTTTTGAAACCACAAAAAAATTAGACCAACATGGTGATAGAAAAGAAAAAATAAAACAGTGTGTTGTGGGCATGAAATTTGTTTTGAGTCTGGCCCTTTAACAGATTTTGTTTGTCCTTTTAACTCACAGTAGATACACTGTACAGCTTTCATTGTGAAATTAAATTCACAATGTTTCATGCAACATGATTATTCCTTTGCCACCAACTAATTATCTAAAAAACAAAACAGAACAATAAAATATATGAATTATTGCAGAACACTCATGGCAGCTGCTTGCACTTTTGCAAGTTTCAGTTTATTTAAGTCATTTTCTTCTCTCAGCATTTTTTAAGTTACTGAGGGATTTTTTTTTCAGTTTTGCTTTGTTTTAGAACATTTTTATGTATATATACATAAACATAAATAAATATATGTGTATATGCAAATAGGTATACATACACATATCAGACATCCACAGTTTTCATGTGAGATGCAAGAAATGAACATACAGTAGCAACTGAATATTTTTTTAAAGGAAACTACCCTGTAAAAAGTATATTTCAATAAGACTACCAAAATTTAATATTCTGGAACAGTAACTAATATTGTAGGACGGAAATGATAGATAACACATGCAAATATTGATATACCATAGTTACTTAATTCCTGCCTAATTACTAAAAAGATTTATAGGATCATGGAATTGTAGCTATAAACCTTATGGTTTTCTTGGCAAAAGTTCAGCTGATTAGTTTAAGAGAGAAATGACTTACAGACAACCAGTTCCCTGACTTCAGTGGGATCAGATGGAAATTCTGATCTCCAAAGGATCATCCAATCAAGTGAACAGCTACAGGAATATTGATGGACACAATCAAGGGGATTACCTGCATACTTCAAGTTAAGGATATGTGCAAGTATTTTGTTAACTGCAGCCTTCAAAACCAGACAGACATAGGAAAATATATTTGTATGCAAATTGTGCTTCCTGCTTTAAGTTGCTAATCATGGTCGTTTTTGTTGTAATTGTATGTTTCCCCATGTGGAAAAATGTTACTGTGGTGCATTGAATAAGCAGCATAACCAATTTTGTGTCGCCTTAACAACAGGCTTACCATTCATTAAACATAGTAAGGCTAGTCCAAAGAGACATAACAAGCCAGCTGTCTCAGTAGCTTCCAAATACCTTGCCATCACCCAAAATAAATTTTATCATGCTCTTGGCCACTCTAATGACCATGGCCCCAGCTCTTTACTGTAGATTTACATCAATAATGCAAGTGCAAAATGAATGTCATGCTGGTGTGATGTATCATCTGAGCAAAATGGAAGCCGACTGCACCTATTTTGCAGAGGACCTAAGAATGACAAACACTGCAAAGTCCTGGATTGGATCATAGCTGATAGCAGGTAAGAGTCTCAATCTTTTGACAACTGCCAAGATCTAACAAGGACACCTTTGTCTGCTCATCTCCGCAGAACTGGTTCAAGGTA
Organism: Himantopus leucocephalus; assembly: GCA_003993805.1. Taxonomy (NCBI): domain Eukaryota; kingdom Metazoa; phylum Chordata; class Aves; order Charadriiformes; family Recurvirostridae; genus Himantopus; species Himantopus leucocephalus. The sequence continues at coordinate 4,373,202 of RSEF01000031.1, forward strand.
GATTCCAAATGCATTTTGCCATTTGAACTTTAACATTGCACTTGCAAACTATCAATCTGGGTCTACAAAGAAGGCAGCATTTACAAATATAGAACCCCACGCAGTGCTTTACACTTTAATGTAGCTTTAGCTACATCATTATTTACTTCTTGCAACACGCTCCAAAAATAGCTGGCTCCATTCTTTAGACCCCCCGCACTAGAGTAATCTGCAGTACAGTCACTACTCCAAACATCTGCTATTTTTTCTGTCTTTTTCTTTTTCTTCTTTTCTTTATACAAAGCTGCACTTGGTGTATTTCAGCTGCTATCCAGTTATTTGGCAAAAGGATGTGAGAATCCAGCTTCTTATGGGCTTTCAGTATGTGTGGGATCGAGGTAGCACAGCAGTTCCCTCCTTTTTCTGAGACTGCTGCCGCAGCAGCTCCAACAACAAAAATGCACAGTCGGCGGTTTCTTTATTTTCATCTTTGTAGTGCTCTTGGCACCGAATTCTGGAATGGATAAATTAAAATGGTGTCTGCCTAATCCCTCCGAGAGATTTGATTGCAACTTAGACTATAACATTTTCCTTGAACAGGCTTAAAAATTGCTGTATTTTTGAGCTGGATCCTCATTTCGGTGTAATCAATTTTAGTATGTAACATATAGAATGTGTTCTTTAAGCTCTAAGGTAGAAGTTGTGCAGTAAGGTAGTTCACCTGATGACATATGACAGACATGTGTATTCCATACAGGAACACAAAACAAAGAGCTGTATTTCATGTTGCATTTTCTTTTAATAAGATCATCTAAGACAGCCCAGGAAACATCGTATGTCATGTCTGAGAAATTTTCCTTCTTTCTTTCTTATGTGAAAAGACCTTTGCTGTGCTTCTGCATTCAAAAACCACACTTCACAGTGAAAGGATGTCATATAGATGGTCCTGGAGAATTAAGTTTTCTGTATGTAGAAATGATATGTAATAAAAAGTAGTCCTTGTTATCAGTGCTGCAACCCTGACAAGAAAACACTGCTTCCAAATTTAAAAGGTGGCCCATTTTCTTTAGAAATTGGATCTTTGAAACTTCTGTATCAATTATGAGTTCGGCAGCTTCTTTTAAAAGGGTGTAGATACTCCACCATTAAACCCTGGTCAAACATAATCACAATGTTTTAATAATTAATTCAGAGAGTACCAGGGCTAATAAATACCTGCTTCCAGCTTTTCTTCTTTCTCTTTCCCTTACTTTCACCATGTGAATTCTCTGATGTTTAATAAAGTATGAGCATCTGAGGGTTTCACTAAGGGGAGTATGACAACAGTGTCTTTTCAAACTGTATGTTTTCCCAGCATAAACAGCATTGTAGCAGCATATGACAGAATGTCTTTGAAACCTTTATTTTTCTGTCGAATTTGGACGAAATCAACCAATTATATAAAAAATATTGCTGATGGACAGAAAGGGAATGCATATATTTGATGCAGACATACACAAAACATGATTATTCAGCACAGAAGATAAAATGAATTATATTCCAAATGTGATTAAACCAGGTACAGACATCTACATAACTGATGTATACGATTAAAAAAACGGAAGAGTTATTTGAGAGAAGGTACTGATTATAGGAGGCGAGGAATGTTGCTCTCCTTGTGCCATTTTCTCTCCACTGACTATAAAGAGGGCCAAGGAGGTCTCTTTCAGATGTTGATTCTCCACTGTGTTTAGGCAGATGGATAGTACCCTTTCAGTCTCCTTGATCTAGCCCATCCAGCAATAGCTTTGCTTTGTATTGAGAAAAAGCACTTTTACTTTCTAAGATATTATGCCTATGATGTTTCAGCTAATCTTATTCTCAAATATATCACAGGAAAATAGAGTAGGTAGAAGGTAATTTTTTCTGTAAGTTTGTTTTCTACATACAGCAAAATGCAACCCGTGAATCAGTCCAAAGAAACATATTGCAGACTCATCAATGTAATAAATACCCCTTACTTTCAAATGAAATAAAACAAGACAGGATAGTATCTTACTCAGTCATTTTAGTGTCCTTGGTGAGTTCTGAGACTCCTCCAGTTCCTTAACAGAAATTTTATTGTTATTCCATTCCTTCCTACACAGATTGTTATGCTACATTTCTTTCCTCGTGCTCTCTCCTGAGCACCTTCTTTGAGTACGTGAAATGATGTGAGGAGGATCTATCTGTATTGGGGTTTTTTTCCTATTTTCTCTCTTCTTCCCCTATTGCAAAATATTCACTCTCTATTGAAAATGTGCTGTGCTATGCATGTATGTATGTGAAGAATGATGAGTTCAAAAAAGTTGTTTTGAACATGAAAATAATAGATAAAATCTTAGATAAATCATAGGATGAAGATAGAAGGGATGATTATGTGGTCTAGATCAAGTTCTTGTTTATCACAGACTGTTAAACATGACTGAGTTGCCTTTATGTTAATTACAATGCTGTGCATCCGTCAGAAACACATCTGTCCAAAGGTGTCTGGAGACTGAGAAACAATGACTACTCACTGGAGTTTTTTAATTTAAACATCCTCATCTTTTGATAAGCAAGTAAATAAATTAATAAGTAAAAGAGATACCTTGTCTATAATTGTAATTTACCTCCCTTCATTTTTCAGTCATGTTCATGCTTCAATTTTGGTCGAAATCTGAAAAAAAGTATACAAATTTTTCCCCCTTTTGCATCCAGTTACAGTATACAATTTGGGGTAAGCTAATGACCAACCTTCTGAGGCTGGAAAAGTGGACATCCCCCTAGGAGGATGGGACTAGTAAGGCTGAGTATCTCACTCTCAAACTTGTCTTGATATTCTGTAGGAAGCCAGTAAAATATCACATAAAATAGGACCGAGGTAATCATGAAGCTCACAACACTAAGAAGTCATAACTGGTTCCGTTAAGCCTGACAGTTTCAGATTCATACTGCCATAGCACATGTAGAACGTAATGAATTTAGGTATGAGTAATAAGTCCAAACTATCTTCCACCAAATATGAGCTGAGTCATCTAATCAGTCTTAAATGGTTTGAAGCACTTTGTGTAGATTTGATTGCACAAGAACATTGTATTCTGGGTTTTCCTTCGTAAACTACAAGAGACTTGATCCCTTGCTGAGGATGAACATCTCCAGTTATGAGAGATTCCACTGAAGCTTCAGACTCACTTGAATAGTTTTTTCTCTTCTATTTGGTCTGATTAAGCTTTGGCTCTTCCCTCTCAGCTCAAACTTCAGATTTCATTCAATCTCTAAGGCAAGAGATGTGCTGTTAAGAATACAATCTGCCAACAGCACAATAACAAAATGGTTCCTAGCAGGTACAGTGGGCCTCACTGGTGAGGCACCGTGTCAAGTGAGAAAACTCTGCTATGCTTGTACTGGTCTCTGCAGGGTCAGAATAGGGGCCCCTACACCGTGATCCTGTACTTGGAACATCTTTTATGCAGGCAAGGGAACAAGAGGTCAGCAGCTGCCCCAGGATGGAGGAGAAGGACCAAACCCAGAAAAGCAAAGTCCATTGTCAATTGTCTCAGGTGGACTCTGATATAAAAGGAGATCCGAATCACTGTAGAAAAAGATGCATGATATAATATTGTTATGTGAAGTATCCGAGTGCATCTTCCTATGAAAACTAAAAACCATGTGAAGCCCTCCTCTGGCAAGATCAGTATAAATACTAGTCAGCTCAAAATCAAGACAGCTCATTTCTCTGATAGCATACCATCAACTATTGAAAACTACTAGCGAGTAATTCTGAAAGTCCTGTGTGCATGTAGATGTATGTGCGGGTGTTCACACTGCAATACTGAGTTTTGTCCTGACCCCACAGGTGATCATCCAGACCCTGAAGCATGAAGATGGGTGACCTTTGAACATTGTTTTAGTTTCTGTAATGGCAAAACTGTTATTACTTGCCATAAAATTACTCAGACCTTTTCTAAAATCCTGATTTTGCAGTTGCCTTTAGTGACCTCATCTGACAGTGAATTATTCAGGTTGACTATCAGCTACATTTAAAAAAAAAAAGGAAAGAAAACAAAACAACATTTGCTTTTATTGGTTTAAAATTTACTGTCTTTTAATTTCAGAGAGAGGAGACTAGGGAGCCACTCTTGCTCTCCCTCACTGGCATCAAAAATGGATAAATGAATCAAAGTAAAACCTCATGAAAATGAAGCACTTTAACTACAGTTATATATTGGTACATACTGATTCTGAAACTTTTTCACTTTCTTTTCTGTATAACTTTTCCTCTTTCAACTTCTGGCAAAGGCTTAAAAGATTACAAGCACCATCACATTTTTGGCTTTGACACAGAGGTGTAGTGGGGATAGATGATCACCATATGTCTCAATAATCATCCCAACCTGGAAAAATTCTGACCCACAGAGGGATCATCCACACGGTCCGGGCCCTGAGGCACCTGTGGCCCTTACTGTCCCTACCCACAGTCCAGGACCCCATTTTGGGGGGACATCAGTCCCTGCCCCAGCAAGACCATTAGAAGTTGATCTCCAGCTCCCCACAGCCTTTCCCAGCCTGGCCATTGGCCCCACCAAGCCAGACAGACCCACAGCCCAACACCCCTGTCCCCAGGGAGGTGCCCTGCTCCCTCTCTGGGGCAGTGGGTCAGGCCCTCAAGGGGATTCTCCACGGCTCACATGTCCCAGGACACCCTCAGCTCACACAGCACCATGTTGCACGTGGTCCAGCTGAGTTTCAGTTTGCAATTAAAGAGGCAAAATAGCTGTATTGAAACCTCAGGCTTTCATCACAAATCTAAATATGGCAGCTAACATCATAAATAACTCCATAGAAAGTTTATAACTTTAGAGGACTTGTTCCCCTTTTTTGTGGAACTAGATGGTACTGCCACAAACCTGTGGAAGGAAGTTTCATGTAAATGTATTACCTTGTTAAATCTTTACATCATTATGGCAGTTGTGACCTTAATCTCCTTATTCTTTGTGTTAGGGTATCACCCTCTTCATGCATTTTTGTGAGGAACCATTAGAATAAATAATTTTGTAATTAGTCTTAACACTTTCATTGTTCTTTTAGACACTTCATCTCTGTGAAAGAACGTACAGTAACTGCAGTACAGGTAACTCCTCTGAGCTACTCTAGTGATGTCTCTGCATGCACTGACCGCCTGCGCAGCACGTGTCCCTCAACTATGATCCGTCCCTGTTTTTTGGACTAACCGAACATACTCTGCACTGTCTATGCTGCAGTATTCTACGACATGGATAGGACATAAGAAAACTTGCTAAGTATTTTCTCAGTCATGGCTAGAGTTCTCTATGCAGGTGTGTTTGTACGTGCTTGGAGGTGAAGAGGTGACAGGGAAACTGGCAGATGAGAACCTGCTACGTGACTTCAGGCTGAGAGACTTCAGAGAGAGGTGAGATCCTTCTTCTTAGCAAGAAGCAAACCTAGAAAGCAAACTTCAGAAGTGATGATAGAAAGACTTTCTGAGTGACACCAAAGAGACTGCACAGAGTATGTTTTAAGCCAGGAACCTCCTAAAAGCAGTTTCTGAACTGGTAAGATCAAGGTAAAGCATATCTTCCCTTGCAGAGGATGATTTCTTCTCAATCACTTTATCTGATGTGTTTGTCTAAGCTGATCTGTGTTTCCTTAATTTATGGAGTTTACGAACCTATAGAAACAGAAGTCTTTTGGTATTGCTTGGCACTATAACTTCAGTAGTTATGGATTAGTTCCTCCTAGAGAAGTTTCAACCCAAGTCTCTCTTTGATGTGGATCTTGTTCTGTGCACTATTTCATTCTTAAAAAAAATTCAAACATTACAAAAAATACGGAGTTCAAATCTTCAAAATTCCACAGCTGTGATTTTGTCCATAAATTAAACTCTATAACAAATCATGAAAGCAGATGAGAACAAGGCAAAGAGTTAGTAATATCAGATTATACACCTGTTAATCAATCTTATTAAATGTCTGTGTTAATGGGACTTCCAGAACTACCTTATGAAATATGGGTTCAAAGCATGTAATCTTTACTGAATGTATATTCTGGTTTATCTTATCTTACAATCTACAGTTGCATTCTTCTGATAAAGTAATATATTACTTTTCCATTGGCAGAATGGTTAAACCTAAGGAATGAATAGCAGTTGCCTGGTTAGTAGGTAGTTGGTTGGTTGGGGATTTTTTTCCAAATAAAAGTCTTGTATGATTTGAAATTAATATAAGTTACATTAATAATAACATAAAAAACAAAGCAACTTCTATTTATACTATTAGGTAGGAGAAAGTTGCCCAGACATTAGGACCTCTATTTCTGGTTTTACTAACACATATGTGCATACAGTGCTTTAAAAATCACTTAGTGGAGAAACTACCCTCACAACAGCAAGAAAAGTAGCAGAGGAAAAAGTTATATGTTGTTTTAAGTACTTAGAAAAAAACAAGACCAAGTTATACAAGTAAGTTAAAACCTGCAAAAGTTTCCAACTATTTATATTATAATTTGTATTATTAAGTTACAATCAATCCGCAGCAACTCTGATAGTTCATTGAAACTTTAAAAGACATTTTCGCTCTTTCTTTCCCTCTCTTGCTTTCCCATTTTCTTTTTTAAAATCAGTTTAGAACATAGAGCATCATTTACTGACCAGTGGAAAAGTTGTCTTTACTCCAGAGGGAACCAGAAAGGTGATAGATGCCCCTGTACTTTGGTTCATCCATCTGTAGAATAACACAAGACCTTCCTCTTGGGAGTGCTGATGTCTGAAAAATACTTTAGGTTTCCCAGGTGAAAAGTGCAACTCATGTGCAGAGTATTATTATAATCCTTTTTTCTCCCAACACAAGCATTTCATAAACTTGCATTGTTGTCAGAATAGTTCTGAAATATTTTACCCTCAGGTTCATCTTTCTAGCTACAGAGTAAAGCTCTCAGTAGTTTATTCTCAGTCAGTCTGTCTATGCACACACCATCTTTTCAAAGTGCTGCTGACATACAAATTCACAGGATATCTATAATGTTCTTATTAAAGAGACAAATTAGTTATTTTACTTAAACAAACAACAGAAGTATTACCCGCCGGAATGCCCAGGCGCTCTCCATAAATAATACCGAGTGCTGATGAGATGTGTTTCAATGCATTTTATTTTACATTTTACCTTGGTGGGTAACTCAGCCTGTGTTGGACTGACTTAACTGCTCAAGTGCCAGAATCCTGCCAGTTTCAGGAATGCTCTAATATCCCAACACTTATGCATGCAGGATTTTCTTTGTCAGGGAATCTTAAAATCTGATCCAAACCTGTCAACATCTACTAGATTTTTTTCTGGTGATGATCTTGAAACTAGTTCTGTTACAAACAGAGATATGTGTCCTAAACAGAAGCAAAGCAATGAATAAATATAAGATGGAAATGGGAGAAAAACCTTGATAGTCATCTGCTTTATGTCATGTCAAAGTTGTCAAGTGACACCAAAGTAATGAAATCTTTATGGAGGCTTCACAAGGTAGGAGATGTTTTTCAGTGGCACTGTGTTAACACAGGCTTACACATAGTAGCTTACCACGTTGTGGCTGGTGTGCTGATTCTGCTTTCAGAAATCCATCTATTACTTGACACTTTTGATTCTATAACATCTCCATAGTCTCATTAGGAGAAGACGCTACCTACCTTTGCCAACAGACCATCAGCATCAGGAGCTAGAAATGTTTCAGGTTGGCTTGTAACCTCCCTCTTGCCCTCTATATGAATATTAGTATCCATGCAAGTTTAAATTCTTCAACCCATCGACAACTCCAGATCTCTACTGGATCCTGTTTCCCAAATGACTACTTCTTTTTTCCATCATCACAACACATAATTCATCTGTCTATCTATGTAACAGTGTGACCTGGTGTTCATAACAGAGTTTGTCTCCAAAAGTGATCCTCCTCCTAAGTTTAGAGATTTCAGCAGGGAAAAATTACATTGAAAGGAAAATTTGTTTGTTTATTTGGTTGGTTGGGTTTTGCCACTCCTTATATCACATTTCTTGCTTATAAAGCCACAAATGGTCCAGTTAGCTGTTGGCCATCCTATGCTTTTCCATGTTTTCTGGGGAGGGGAAAACATGTCCATATGGCCCAACAGAATCCAGAAATATTGGCTGTTAGTAAGAAAAGACATAGAATTTTTCTGTCTAATATCTTCTGAAATAATAGCATTGTTTCCATCCGTTAGATACAGATACAGATCAATCAAAGGACTAAACAAAGAAAATCAAAAAAGAGGTATTACTTAGTCTCAGCACAGATCGTGTTAAGATTCCCATTCTCTGCAGCAAGAAACTTCACAAGAAGGATAAAATCAACACCTCAACCAATTTAAAATCACACGGGGTCTATTAAAATGAGTCATCAGACCAGGTCTGAATCAGGTCTTTCTACACTTGCAAAAAAAAGAGTGTGAGTAAATAATATTTGTTGCACATGTTTATAGGTTGCAGGATGTTAATTTCATTTACAGAGAGAGAGAATTCTCCCTCCCCAAAGTAAAATTTAAGGGGACTCAATGTCAAAGTCAGATATAGGAAGATACTTAGTCTTTTTATATCTCTCTTCAGTCTCCCTTATCAGCAAGATGCATTTCCCCAAATTTTAGTGTCTAAAGACAGCTACATATGTGTCTAGGCACCTAAATGTCTGTTTGAGATACTTAGGCAGGCATTCCGCTAACCACCCAGGCATTTAAAGTGACATTTTAGTGGAATTTCAGTTCCTACATTCAGGAAACTAAGTTAGAAAGAAAACACTTAAACTGCTTAGACACCTGAGACACCCTATCTATTGAAGGTTTCAGGAGGAAGATTCCCAGGTAATTAGGGTTATTTTAGGAAGATTCTCAGCAGCATCTCTGCCTTTACTGAATTGAGTGTTCAGATACTTATTTCCTATTTATGGAAATTTATCACTGAAATTACTAAGTCTTCAGAGCATCCTGGCATGCTAAGTATGCTCAGGCTTTTGCTCACTCTTTCCAGCTGCAATTGTGGTGTTCTCTATTATGTGGTATATAACTATATGTCATGTGATATCTATACAATAATCACCTGAGCTGTGTCCCAGAGGTGAACTAGGGTTGACGAAAAGGTGTTTGAAATGGTGGTTACTTCACCACAAGATAAAGATGTAGTATCAGGGCCTGAGGTATGCTGAAGAAGCTGTAACCATCTTTCCTTGGTAGAGAGGTTGGTGCGCAGCTGGGTGAGAAAGACCTACAGATCCTGTGAATCTGTGGTTCCAGCTGCCAAATTCGTCATTGTTTTCATCCAGTGATTACTCCATTAAGTGAAGAGTTGTGAGTCCTCCAGGAAGCAGAGTTCCCCTTCTTAGCTAAGCTTCTGGGCTGCAAATTCAGACTTCTTTTTGGACCTTTAAGCCATGCATGCAAAACTACTCAGCAACTCACCTGGAGGGGAGGGAAACTCTGCTTTCAAATCTGTTTTGGGCTTCGGAGGTGGAATTGCTGGAAGAACAACTTTCCTTAGTCTGAGGAGCCCAGGTCTTCTACCTCCTAGTGCTATTATCTGTATTATTACAGGGGCAAAGAATTGCTAGTATTCAAAAGACAGCGTCTGAATATGAATACCTTCATATTTGACAACTCAGTCAAGTGCTTCATCAAGATAAGAGTGGAAGAGCAAGTGCCATTTTTTGAGGGAAAAAAAGCAAAAATATTTCTTTTTATTTCTTTAGATAAAAGATGACAAAAAACTTAGCTAACCTTTCCTTTATTTTTTTTTTTTATCTTTATGTGTAAATCTCAAAAGACTGACTCCCGTTGTCTTCTGGCACCAAGATTTAGTCACTAAGTGCACAAAACAAGATTCGGGTATCATTGGTAACTGCAGTATAAAGTGTATGAAAGTCTAGTTCAGTTAATAACAAAGTTCAAATCCTAAATCTTCAGCCTGAGAAATTAAAAAAATGTTTTGTTTTTTTTCTCTCCTGAGAATAAAAAGGTTGTCTGCTTAAGAGCAATTTCCATAAAAAGATGAACACTTTTCATTAAAAAACAGTAGCTGTGATTGATGATGTTAACCAATTTTATTTAGTAATTATTTTAAGTAACAGTGGGGACAGAAAATAAAATCAGAAGATATTTAATTTATTAAAAAAAATCCCAATAATATTTTCATTATTGTTTGAATTACTTGTTTCAAAAATATTTCTGGTATTTTTGTTTTCAAGACAGGTCATTAAAACTATCAAGATAAGCATGTTTGTGGTCCTTTGTCTCCTTTTTCAGCTAAGATATAGCTCCTTTGAGTTCACTGGTGAATAGCACAGCTGTATGACTATGGACACATATGATGGCACAAACCAAGCAGTTATTGTCAGGGGTACAAAAAGCTGTCCCTTTCCTCAGTCAGTCTAGTGATAGGACAGAAGTATCCTGAACCTAAACCCACCAAAATGCAACAACAACAACAAAAAAAGAAGCATTTAAGGGGGAAATTAAGGTATAAGAAAAAAACCCAAATGTACCAGTCTGTTTATCTGTCTGCTTCTTTAACTAGTCTGACTAAAAGAACCAAAATTGGCCAGCAGATAGAGCTCAGATAGTTGTGATCAGTGGCACAGAGTCTAGGTGGAGGTCTGTAACAAGTGGTATTCCCCAGGGGTCAGTACTGGGTCCAGTCC
>RSEF01000031.1:4391574-4427028 GCA_003993805.1 Himantopus leucocephalus
CCCTTCCCTTCCCTTCCCTTTGTTTTTTATTATATAAACAAGAAATCTGTTCTTAGGGAATAAAAATGCTTTCATCTCACAAAGTTGAATCATCGGGATGATGTATGTCTCCTTTCATGCTATTCTCTGAAGGAAGGGGCACTTTTCTTCCGTTAATCTCTACTTTTTCTGTGGCTAAATTGAGGAAACAATTCTCTAAGGCAACAAATTAAAAACAGCAGTGAAAAGGAAAAGAAAAGAAGCAATATATAAAATAAAATAAAATAAAATAAAATAAAATAAAATAAAATAAAATAAAATAAAATTAAATTAAATTAAATTAAATTGAATTAAATTGAATTAAATTAAATTAGAAACAGAACAAAACAAAATAAAATAAAAGGCAAAGATGAGAAAACAAATTACACTTGGTCATCTTTGAATTCACGACACTTTTTTGACCCAGTTCCACTATTTCGACCCTGGAAGTGATGGTTCCTACGAGAAAATCATTTTTTGAAATGAGATTGAGGCACCATGGTCTTTCTGCAGATATCTCACGTTATCTTATTTCTCATGACTCATGAGCTCCCACAATGCAATAGTCTTAGTGCTTAAGGTGTTGGTGGCTTGGCACCCTACTTGGCAGAATTTTGGCATCCTTTTCATTTGAAGCTTAATCAGGAAACTGATGTTGGGTAACAGGATTTCAAAATGAACACACAAGGGGGCTATGGATCTAATTAGAATCCATCCAGCACAACTTCTTGTTAAACTACAAAGAGCCCAGCTAGCAAAAACATAGCCTGTGTATGCTCAGTGAAAGTTAATACATTCACTTTGCTTTTATCTAGTGTTCTCATCTCACTGGAAAATATATAGCCTAGGGAAGTTGCAGAATCTCTATGAATGAAAGCTTTTAAGAACATGTTAGATGAACATCTATCTGGAAGGGGGCAGTTAATACCACGGTAGAGGAGGGGTGTATGGGTAGATGAACTCTTGAGACACTTTAAGCCCAGTCACCATCCACGCGGCTATGATCCAAATGTTTAAAAATATTGGAGGAGTAACCAGCTCCTCTCTTCTAAATCTGAGTGTTTGTTCACCCCCTGCAAAAACCAGCATGCTATTTTTTCCTATAGCAGTGGCAATTACTCCTCTGTTCTGAAAAAATTACTTCATGTTTCAACTATTAAGGCCATATAGGCTTCTAACAAATGACGAGGTCAACTGAGAGCGAAAAGTAAGTGCAGCAATTGCAAAATTAAAAATGTGCTTTACTTTAAGTCTGTCGGGAATGCAAACACAAGCTATGAGGAATGCAAAGTAGTTTAATTAAAGCTCAGTTAAACACTAGCAACGTTATAAAAAAAGAATATAATTTGTCCAAAAAGATTCTCCTGTTTCTTGTCTTCTCCAATGTCAGTGAAAACCCAACCTCCAGTTCATTCTTTTTCTGGAATCTATTACTTGTGATTACTTTCTTGTCAATTCTTGTATTATCTGTGCTTTCAAGGCAATGTCCGACTCAAGGTAATCTCCAAAACCAAATAAATTCAGGATTTTGCACACTCAAGCAATAGGCATATATCTGAATTTTGGCAAATTCATGCAGTTTTAACCAGTGTTCTTTACTCACTTGTTTTTGGTGAAGTGTGGACCCCACAGGCATGCACAATTCTATCCAGGAGCTATTCTCTTTGAGTAACATATTATTTACATCTTGGGAATTATACTTTAGATTTGTCAGTGTGAAATATTTTTTTTGCACTGTGGCCACTGGCCTTCTAATTATTTGAGACTCTCTGGCGATGTCTATGGCACTGTCAGAGAAAAAGCAATGTCAATAAATGTCTCTTCCCTGATTTTAATAAAATCTATGCCTATCCATTTTTAAAATCACACTTTCTCTAACCAGCTATATATATTCTCAGAAATTTGATGAATTCCAAGACATTTGGATTTGTCTCACACTCCTTTTTTCCACATTCATTGACCTTTATGAAACTTAAACCAACAATATGGCTATCAGTGGGAGTTTTGTGGATTTCACAAAGACTTCCTCTAAGACATCTCTTTTCTGGATGTTTCCCTAGCATTTTGTATAGAAAACCGACTGTTCTTTCACAAGTGGCTTTTAAACTACTTAGCTAGAATCTTTGAACTCTTTGGCTTGAATTGAGTTGTCTGACTTCATATGGCACATTTGTTCCCTGTCTAAAGATCTTCAGGGCTCCTTTCCCATTCAGTTTTCAGTCTTCACTCTCCAAATATTTTGGAGAAAATAAAAGATTTTCCCCAAAAGATCTTTTTTTAATGACAATAGATTAATGCTTGTGTATCTATCCCATCCATAACCAATTGCACCTGAAAGAAGGATATATCATAACTTTTCCTAAATGCCTACTTTTTCTTACTTTGATTTGGCTACAGTAGAGGTAGCAGAATCCTAAGAAAGTATTTTACAACAGCAACCTTTTCTGTTACTTGTTCACTGGAACACCTCCCAGAATTAATCTCAAGAATGCTTATGCTGGCAAGCCTGCTTTACACAACTCATTAAAAGTTGCTTAAAAAGCACCTTCTTGGGAACTTAAGACCTTCAAAATTCAAAGCTACTACTACTGTCTCTCATGTCACACGGTTTGCAACTGTGAAACTCATCAGTGCGTGTTCAAGAATTGAAACAAAACATTATTGCTATTAAAATTCTTCTCAGCTCCTGGAAGTGATATATGATGATCTGTGTGATTCTTGGGTGCTGAAGTCAAAGAGGTAGAGGTCCCCATGGGAGCAGCCAAATGATTTGCTTAAATAAACAGTGCTAATTTGCCCTGAAGAAGCCTATGATCCAAGCAATGTAGGCGTATTGAAAGACTACTAAAAAGCTTAGCTGTGCACTTCTAGCTCTTGGTGATACTGTTAATTTTCTAATTAAGCAATTTCTTTCACAGACAAACCATTATGTCCTGTTCCAGTCGTCTGAAAGTCTTTCTTTGTGTCACTCCTGTCTGTTTTGTTTGTGTTTTGTTGTTTGTTGTGTTGGGTTTCTTTCAATTATTCCTTCCTGCTAAGTTTCTTTCATACCAACTTTGTTACTGGACTCTAACCTTTACAGCTTTTGTACAGAGTATTTATTGGAACTGTTGAAAATTAAATTTAAGGAAAAAGTGGACAGCAAGTGCATTTATTACCATGGTACCATGAATACGCAGATTTATGTGAAAAATGAATGACATTATTATCACAAATCCCCTTTGGGCAGTGCTCCAAACCCCTCCATTAATGATAGAGACATGACAAAAAGTTGGCTTTGTTCTTTCTAAGCTAGTTATTCAAGCAGCAACATTCAGATCTAAGTTTTTTTCAGAAGTCTGAGTATTCTGCTATACCTTTGGCTTCATACTAAGAGTTTTTAAACTAAGGCCATACTATTAGCTTCATGAGAAGACTTTCACTGATTCATCAGCAAGGGAACTACAAGGATACATGTCCCTTTGCAAGACTCAAAAGCAAAAAAACCCAAACCCTCCATACTCCTTCTGCAAGTGACATGAAAGCAACTCTATGACTTCATGTATTCTGAAAATAAAGGGATCCTTACGGGCAGTTGTCCTTCCATCTACCACAGTGTAAAACATGTAAGATTTCAGAGGACTGCATCCACTTATCGCTGTTTCACTATAAAAAGCATTGGATTTTCATTAAGGGCAGGAACACCGTTAGTAAAAGGGTATATCCCATGTCCTTTCTTGAGGATGGTCTTAGTACCTCTGATTTGTAATTGAACCAAGAGGTTAATCTGAGATGTTCAGATGACCTGTTGCTGGATGCATTTAAAAAAAAAAAAAAAAAAAANTTTTCCAGATGAATAAATATTTATATTCTTATGTTTGTTACGAGGAGAACAAAACTAAAGCTAAACCAGAAAAAATAGCAACACACTAAGAGGTTAGATTTAACTTTCCCTGTACTTTTACCCTCCTTGAGTTCACCTACATTAACAAAAATATTAATGGTGCTATAGAGCTTTCCTAACTATTTCTGGAGGTGGAAGGGGGGTTATTTGATTCCTTTTTTATCACAATTTATGTCAGTATAAAAGTTATAGAGATTGCCAGAAACTAAAGGAACATGATGTAGAATCACAGGAAAAGTGTAAAATCAATATCACCAGGTGTTTGAATGCTGTACTTGGCAGCTCCTCTCTAATCCATAGTCAGTGCTATATTTTATGTATACAACTGAGACTCTGTTGCTAAATAATCTTCAAACACAAATAGCCAGCACCAGTACAATGATCACAGAGACAGAAGGGCTTCCAGTTTTGATGTGTAATGAAGGATTTTGCAATAGGCATCCAGACACTTTCTGTAGCCGCTGAAAAGGAGAGAAGTACCTTGAGGCTGCCTGAAGTTTCTGGAAGTGTCCTTGTTTCCCAATGTTAGAAGAATTCAGTTAGTTTTGCTCAGAACTTACATGTCTCATTTACAGTGATGTACCCAGGCTCATCAATGACCATTTTTAGTTGACCGATGTATGTTTGCCATAAGAGACTGTCAGAAGAAAATGCAGAGCCTTTTTGCTTTCCCTCCCTTTCTGCTTTCTTTCAGAAACCCTGGTAGAAACCAGACATAGCTTAAATTATTCTTGTGCATTCTTTGCTTCTCAAAATAGTAACTGATTTAAAATATGTCCAGATCTCTAACTTTACACAATCAAAACTGTGAATTGTAGTTAGTTATGTGTCTAACTATCAACCCAACATCTTGTGACTAGAGAAGGTCATTTCACTGTCAAGAGAGAAAAATGAAACACTAAGGACTGAAATCCCTGAAACATTTAACATATGCCTTAGTATCAACAATGTCACTAAGCAGAAGAGTTGGTGATGGGTAGTCTCTGATCCTGTTTTCCTGAGAAAGCTTTTGCAATGAGATTTCATCCCACGTTTGGCTCTAAAGAAGGTCAGATCTTTCATGGTTTTGATTTTGGGTAGAAACAAACCTCATGCAGTTCGAAGGAGACTTACGTAAATCTCATTTGGTACAGTTCATGTGAATTTTAGGGAATTTTCTCATTGTCATTGTTTGCTGCAAGTTTTAGAATCAAACAAATATAAGATTCTGGGCTTGTTTATTCAGTGTAAGTGTTTAGTGCACTACAGTCATCACCTTGTTCTGCTGTAGTCTCACACACAGAAAATACATTTACACACGCACACAGAGAAACAAACAAAAAACCCCTGCATACATATGTATACGCACAAATATGTATATGTATATTTGTGTGTATTCACTAGTTCTGTTTTATACTTGGCTTGTAAAGTATTTGAAGAAAGTCCTATGTTTGCACAATACATAGTTAAATGAAATCCTGATGTGTCACTGCAGCTCTTTCTTAAGCACTACTGCAGTACAAGTACAAATACAAAATACAAATACAAATACAAATATGCATACAACTAACAGTAATTAATAATAGTAGTAAACACTGTTATCTTTGTCCATGCCAAGGGCATGAACAGACTTAAAACTGTTTATTTAACACTTTTCTTATATGTGCATAGTACTATTATTTATTATTATTACAATGAATGCTACTACTAATAAAATACATTTAAGAGAGTATTAATAAAGCACTTTTAAGACTTCTTGTGCCCTAGGCATGGGCAAAGCTAATGGTGCTGAAAGGATGTTAGCAGATTGTAATTTGTTGAAAACAAAGTTGAAAGTCCTATATGTCAACAAATTTCTGTTGGGTGAAACTGTAATTGATGTATGTACAAAAAAACCCCGAAGAATCAATGTAGCATTCTTTAATAAGTTATGGCCTCTCTGCTGAAAAACTCACTCACTGGCTGTGCACTTGTGGGCCTCTCTAAATTTAGGTACTTAAGCAAAGGATTTAACTTGGGATCTTTGTCTCCATAGGCTCCCTATGCACTACATGGAGAGAGACAGGCTGCTTTAGAGAGCCAGGCAGATCTAAGCAAGACTGAAGCGCCCCTTGGAGGAGTCTCTCCGGCTACAAAGGGAGCTTAGCACTGAGACTCCTTTTAGTTGCCCCAGGTAGGTGTGCAGTGGCGGGTAGGAAGAGATCTAGGCTGTTGCAAACCAAAACTAAGCTCTTCAGTGCTTGTCTTTTGCAACGGACTCTGGTGTGCGTGTAGCTAGTTACCAGCCTTCTGTGAGAAACTTGTTTGCAAATGGCTGAGGTAATGTATCTTTTGTGACAAAAAAGAAAATGTTTGAACTGGCTAGACAGTTCACAACCTTGACACCAGGCCAGGTTGGATGACGTACGCTCTTATGACCAAAACGTTATTTTTAGTGCTTCCAAGAAAGTGAAGGCTCTTGGGTTTCAGCTCTTTGTTTGGACCGGATTTGATTGTTTGTACTGATACTTGCAGCAGATTCCCTGCCAACCTACTTAGTCAAACCAATAAAGCATCTTTACAGCACCACCTTACCAGCCACTATTGATTCACTTGCATGTGCTACCTCAATAGTAAAAGGCTGCTAGGATTTACTCCCTCTGTTCTTTCCTTCTCGAGGCAGTCATTACTCAGTACAAACCCCCCTTAACCTGGTAAAGTTGTTGTTCTTGTTAATACTGGTTTAGTAAATTATTGATCCAAATAATGAGAACAGAAATTATTTGCCCCTATTGTACAATGTGCAATTGAATCTACATTTTGCCCCAGTAACTTTCTCTTATAGATCTTTTAGAGGTACTAGGCAAATGGATCATAAAAAAAAAAAAAATAATACCAGGAAGCTGCCTGAGGTTGATGGTGCTCTTGAGCTGAATCCAAACTTTATTGGTCTTTCTCAGCTTCTATTTGAAAACTTACAAACACTGTTCTTTGGAGCTCTACAGTGGGTTTTTTTTTTGCTTGTCTGGCAGAGGTATTAAGTCGTTTCTTCAGTACTAATGAAACTGATGTACAGCCCATCAACTCCCCATCACATCTGTGCAAGGGCAGCACAATGTCAATGACCCCAAAACAAAATGAATGAATATTGTAAAATACATTTCATATGCTATTAGAAAATTTGAGCTGGATGTTGACAGTCCCAGGTTGCCCAATGTCACACCTTGATGTAATTTGCAAACTTCTCTCCATCTTGTGTTTCTCTTTCAGTACTTTAATCAAAATTGTGCAAGCATGTTCTCATATTGGGCTGTTCAATATGATAGTGAAATTTATATTTAGATACCTAACAATAAATAGCTTGTTTTCATGATAGCAGAAAGAACATATTCATGCGCATGGATACCCACACAGAGTATGATCTGTTGGAAAATCCATGGTTCAGCGTTCCTTCCCAGACCAACTTCCCTCTTAGACCTATTTAGCAAAATTGTACCTCTACTTTTATTTATGAAATTCTTTTGTTATGTGTATTTAAATTAATATTTCCTACACACATCTATTCTGAATACTATCTTTTTTGTATATAAAAGGAATATATTTATATTTACCATTTATATTTGTTTTGAAATCAGAAGCATATATTTGGGATTCCTCTTAATTGGATGTGTATTTGTTCTCTCCCATGAAGTCCTGATTCCATCTGGTCTTCCCTTCTTGCTCTAGCATGTAACCTAAGCAAACTCAAATTTTAGAAGAAAAAGTTCCCCTAGCAGCACAATTTTCTCAGCCAATGTTATGCAGTAACAACTTATCTTTCACTCTATCCGTCTTCTTCTACCTTCTTTGAACTAATTCAGCCATGCTAGAAGACTACTCACTGTTTACTGGTGGAGCTATGAAACTCAAGAATGGAATTTCTAAAAAAATATTATCTTGTCCAATTCAAAGACAGTGAATTTGACCTTTCCTTCATTTCAGCAGCATCAAGTGAATTCTGTCAAAACACTGTCCGCTAGAGAAAGAAATATTTCATAAATAAGTCATCATCATCATCATCTTCATCATCATCATCATCATATCACATAGCATTCCTAGTGTGGTTAAAGGAAACAAAGCATGCAAGGAAGAATAAAAATTTTGCATCTGAAGGATATAATAGAGTAAACAAGGAGTCATCACTAATCTAAAACTCCTTTGGGTAAAGAAGTCTAGAAAGCTGAGGTGTATGTCTTTAGGCACACGGGGTCTCATCAGTTAGTTACTACAGAAAAGTCAAATATCCCCACCTCTATGAACTTAGACAAAAGTGAAGTCTGGATCTGATGTGAGGTTTGGAGTCCCAACCTTGCAGAGTCACCTAGCTCAGTCCACAGGTAGGAACTTCAGTCCAAGAGAGAACTGAAATTTCAGACATGTTCTTAAACCTGACTGCACCCTCTTCAAATCCACAGTACTGAAAACTTTGTCCTGAAATGTTTACATCTTCTTACACATAGGACTGGGAACTTCAGTATCAAATTCAAGAGTACCACTCCCAGATTTAGGGGTCTAAAAGTTAAGTGCAGAGTCCTTCAACATCACCATGTTTAAATGGTGATTTGAATGTCATCTTTTCTTTCAATTCTATTTCATTCATTAGAATGAAGCTATAGTCAAACTAGATTACTAACCTGTTTGGAAGGAACAAAGAAAAGAGGAAAGAAGAGAGAGAAAATACTGAGTTAAGCCTTATACTTCTGAACAAAGTGATGAATTCAGTTGGGAAACTATTGTCAAAAAGATATCATAATGACAATAGGAACAAAAAACTGGGCAATAAAAGCTCATGATGCACATAGTTAAAGATTTCCCTTTCCTACAGCTTCAGATGGAAAATCCTCATTTTCAGTCTGTGTTCTTTTTTGTTCACATGTGTAAATTTGACCTAACCTTTCTGTTGAAGCACAATAATCTAGGCAAAGACATTTAACAATAGTTCCTATCACAAAGGAAATGTTCAGATTATGTTTGTTCATTGTTTTTCCTAACACAATGTACTGCCATAGTTTCAAATCATCTATCCTGGATGCAAGTTAGATCGTAGAAACTGGAGATGTTAAGGCTGGAAGTTTAATATACTTTAAATACAAGACTGCATGCAGTAGTTTTAATTGATCTGTAACATAAGTGAAATTTCCTTAAGATTTGCAAGCTATGCAATTAAAAAATAAACAATACAAATGCATGTAATTTTTGTGATTCCTTTAGTGAGGACTATCTATGCATTATTTTATCCTTCATGCTTAGGTCTTTCTTACTAAGGCACCATATATTGCAGTTGTAAAAGTTCAACAACTTCAATTTAGCAAAACATGCTTCATTAATTTTTACAGACATTTCCAAAATAAAATAAGAAAGAAGTTTCCCTATTAATTACCCTGAGGAAAGGGAGAAATTCTTGATCAGTTTTGACAGTGGTTAACTACAGATCAGAAAATGCAGTACTAAGCATAAGAAATAAACACATGAAGGCAGGATGCAACCAACAAAAGCTACATAAAGCAGACAGGTTCATGGCTATAAAATCAGGAGCAATCTGAATACTCAAGCAAAAAGGCTGCAGTTTTTAACTGACCAAACAGGAATGAAGAAAAATGCTTGACAGAGTTGATATTGGAAAAAAAAAAAAGTAATGTGGGTCAGAACAAGTGCATCTCTAATTCCTCTCTCAGTAATGTGTTTCAGCAGCAAATGCATTACAGCATGTGAACATAACCATGGCAAATATGCTGGGTCTTTGGTCATTGCCTCAATGCTTCCCAGAAAGTTTACATTTGATAGTATCTTGTTATATGAGACTTCAATGTACCTTTTCTACATACTAATGTGACAACCATTATCAACAGCGTCTGAGCACCCCATCTGTTATCAAAGTTCAAATGAAGACGCTATCTGGCTGAAATAGTCTGAGCTTTAACCTGTGTAAGAGAAAGGCAGAAATTTCATAGGAAAGGACTTTGATGATGAAGACATTTCAGCCTGACAGCTACTGTCATTAATAACAAAACTACATGTTCAGTAGCATTGGATTCACCTCATGCACCAATAGTCATATAAAAATACGGCATTTCACCTGGTCCATCTTAGGCAGTCTTACACAGCATGTAGTGATGGGAGAAATTGTTTGTCTTCTGAAAGTTTTGCTCCATTGAGTTGCCTACTTTACTTCATTCACTTTTGCTATATTCTGGAGAAATATCTTAGATCAGAACTCAGTTCCTGGGGTCTTAAGTAGATAAAGTGAGATAAGGCAATCCCATTCAAAGTCCTCTCATATCTGTGCCAGACTCAGGATGGTGACTGCTATATCACAGCCCTCAGAATTTCAAGACAAAAAAAGTATCTAATGTCTGACTTCTCATAGTGAAACACAGTTAAACTCCTCAAAAAACTAAAAGGCTTATATCAATTAAATGAGGATCCTAATCTAAATGTTCTTTCTTCTTCATGGACTTTTGAAAGAAATCAGAGAGACAAATAACTATAAGGAAAGGAAAGTTTTGCTATTATGTACTATAAGAACAGTAAAAAGAACTGATATCAAAACTGAGCTTGAAAATGTATTTTAAGTAGTTGTCTCCTTTACCTTATAATTTAGGATTGTCACTTCTCAAATGTGGAAGTATTCAATTTTACATACTTGTAATATTTAGAGTTTTGTTCACATATCTGTAAAATTCAAAGAGATAAATTACGAAAATTTGAAGCCAAAACATTCACAGTGTTTTGGATAAAACATTTAATGTAAGAAAATGTTACAATTGGCATAAAAAAGAGGAAACACAACCTAACATTTCGTAATTGAGAAAATTAATATCTTGGTTGCATGGGAAATTTTACTATTATGATATTTGGCACCAATTTGAAAAAAAAAATAGATTTTTCTAAAGGACAGGCTTTTAGATTTTTTTAAATTGTATGAAAGTATGATAAAATCTTAAGAACTTTTAGGAGACTTCTGTTAATTTTACAAAATATCATCAGCTTCCTACTAACTGAATGCTTCTTTCAAGTTATAGAAAAATAACCTGAACTTCAAACACTCGGCCAAATTTTCCTAGCTATTTTAGAGTACAAGCTCAACACCAGGACAAACAAAGGAGCAAAATTAACTTTCCCAAAAAGAACAATAGCTTGATACCCGCCGTCTGAAAGGCAGATTAAAAATTATTTCAAAATGAACAGACTTGAACAATCACACGCTTCTCTTCTCAAGATCTGGACAACCCAGATTCAAATCAAGTTGGTTCAAGAACACATAATCCCATTAGTACAATGTTGTGTCCAAGCTGATTAAGGTCCATTGAGAGACCATTTTACCTGGTAATCTGGGAACTTTATTTAGCAAGCAATCCATTAGTGGAGGGATCCAGGACAATGGCTGTGTACATGATTTCTCATCCTCTCATCTTGTAGTATCTTTCAGTCTTCTAACATGAATCTTATGCTTGTCATATGTAGTATATATTCTGTAACATATTGTGTATAATGGTATCAAACAAGATATTTTGTGGGCCTTTCTAACCTAAATGTCTATTATATAGTTGTTCTTGAATGAAAGAGATGAAGTAGGATGAATGACAAATTATTTTAGTCCTGCCTTCACTGTAGCAAAGTACTATGCTAAGGCAACACTACAGCTAAACTCACTGAGACTAAACTGGAGAGGACAGAGTCAGTCTGTAGCCACGCAAACTCATCCACTGATGGTACAAGCTTTTTACCCTCATAAAACTAGGTCTGAGACTAGATACAGCCTCAATAAGCAGGGTAGAATGGACATTTAAAAGGAAAAATATATATATATATATCATTTTGGCTGAAGTCCAAAGTTTGCACAAAACCAATTGACTAAAATAAAAAAAAATGAATAAATTTAAGCTCAGAATTAGAGCAGAGATCTCAACTTTTTGAGGTTTTGTGTTCTGAAAATGCCTTTTATTGACTTCTGAAATAGTACTTAATATGAAAGAAGTTATGTGCCATGGTGCCAATAGCAGGAAGGACTGGTTTCTTCAACCCAGTAGGGCTCCTTCATGCCTGTTTTAATCTACTCCCTCCATTTGGCCTCAAATGGGAAGACAAGTGCACATCTATGTTTTCTGATCAGTTCCAAAAACACCTTCCAGAATATTATCAGTGGCTTTCAAAGCAACCCCAAAAGAGACATTTATTTTTTCAAGATAGTATGAACTGGAAAGAGAAGAGAAGGGGGAAAAAAAGAAGAAAAAACCAAAGAAAAACAAAGGAACCCTTCACTGTATTGTGTTTACTGTTGGAGTCTGAAAACTCTCTCTCTCATTAGAGTAGAAGAACAAATTTTAATAAAGCAGCATATTAAAGAAAATATGTTCTTCTTTTAACTGCTTCATGTACATACCCCGTAGAACTTAGGAGACTAACAGATTGCTCTGTTACACTGGTTTACAGTCATCTCTTTCCTAGCATATGCTTTTTAATGGATTTATTAATTCTCATGCATATAGTATACCTATATATATCAATTTTAAAAATTAGGAAAGTAAAACTCAGTCTCTGTATTTCAGTCATTGGGGGAAATCAAGAGCACAGAAAGTCATTTAAATGACAAATTTAAAGCATAATGGATCAAGAAAGATAAAGTCTCTCCAAATTGCAAAGTGTTTTCATCTTTCCTGTCCTCACCCTCTCAAAAACCACTCACTCTAAGACAAAAAATGGCAATGACTCATTTTGTACAATTTTAGAGTATTTTTCAGGGAAGAAAGAAGGCAGGCAAAAAGCAAAAAAGGCAAGGAAGAAAGAGCAGGGAAGAGGCAGGAAAGAGATAGGAAGGAAGAAAAGAAAGAAGGAAGGAAGAAAAGAAAGAAAGAAGGAAGAAAGGGAAAGAAAGAGAAAGAGAAAGAGGAGAAAGAGATGAAGAGAGAGGTAAAGGAAGGAAGGAAGGAAGGAAGAAACGAAGGAAGGAAGAAAGAAAGGAAGGAAGGAAGAAAGGAAGAAAGAAAGAAGGAGAGAAAGAAAGAGAGAAAGAAAGAGAAGAAAACAGGGAAGGAAGAAAGAACAAGAAGAAAAAGGAAAAAACAAGACTAAATTCTTCAATGCTGTCCTGCATGGCTTATCTGCTGTGATTTACTGTTGTGATTGTTGACTAGCTGACCACTGGTTTCAACGCAGGGGTATAGAAGAGACAGATTGACATGGGTTTCATTAAAATTCAAGAAACTCAACTCCGCAGAGAGCATGACTAACTTCCTTATACATGACAAGAATCCCCACAGATGGTTCTTCACCCTTGCTAAAGGAATTAAGTCTACCAAAAGAATCCCTGTCTATAAGCAGCCAATTCCCCAAATCTACAGGCTCATCTGCACAGAAATTCTTTATACTGTCATTCTTAAGTACCTTAGGGTAGCAGTGAAAGACAGGGAGCCAACAGGGAGTGCCGACTGCTGCCTCCACTACCCCTCAAGCATGCTGGTGGCATGGGGATGATGGGATTATAAAGTAAACATAATAAAACACAGTACTAGGGCATTCAGTGGCCACAGTATATTTGCTTGCTTATCTTTTCCCTGTAAGAGCTGGGGATGAAATTCTTATTACAACTGCACAGCGCCTGTGTACAAAATTGGCAGTTATTAAACCATTAAGGCAGTCCACAAGCGAATATTGAATTTAGTTTTCTATACCAATTAACTTTCCCTTTTCATATAATTCCTTTTTTTTTTTCTTTTCTTCTTTTCTTGTGATTATTCTCTCAAGCTCTACATTTTATCATCAAATGTTGAAGCTTTCCCACTCTGGTTCCCTGTCTCTCTCTCGCTCCCTTTCACTTGTGCTTATACACACACAAAGCCTGTTAATAGCTGGCTACATTGTGTCACTAAGGATGAAGAAGAAGCAGCTTCATTTACTTAAGAAAAAAAAATCCTTCCGTCCTGTTTTTCTGTCAGTCAAGCAGCAGTAATTAAAAGTCAGGAGTGGGGGAGGAAAACAAGGCTTTTGCCTGAAGAAAAAAAAAGAAGAAAAATTTAACAGGAATAACAGAACAAAAAAATAAAATTAATTCATAGGTAAAAGAATCAGCTGTTTCTATGCTCAAAATGAGGAAACTGTTGTTAGAAACATGGAAATAATGCTTTTAAAGCATTTGTTAGTATACGCTGACATTAGAAAAACACGTTTCTCAGGGTATGAAAACTTTCATCTCTTGGTCACTGGTTGGATCTAACAATCTTGCTGTAATAACAACATTTTATTCCTATCATATCAGGTATGGTCTCTGAGAGTCAAGAAGCATTAGCTCCATGCCACTCAGAGTATTATGCATAGACATCATACAAAGCCTGTTGATTTTATAGTCACAGTTTTCCGTGATATAAGAAAGGAGTATCACTGTCCTACTGATGTAAACAGTGATCATATCAACTGTCTCAAGAAATATCAACAGTTCTCAGCAGAGACAATCAGCCAATATAGGTCTTCTGCAAACTTCTGAGTAAATGAATTAAACATAAGACCATCCATCCTTTTATCAAAGAGAAGATAAGGATACAGAAATTACACGGGAAACTTTCACTGTTAGAAGATCACACATCAGTACCAAGGGTATTGAACTAAGATGGAAAAAACTTATTACACTACTTCAGGTACTACTTAGAAACTGTCATCTCCCTTTCTATCAGTCTGTCATCTCAAGATAATAGCCAGCTGAATTCCCAGTACTTAGGGAGAAGACCAATCTCCTATAAAAAGTCTTTTCCCCCAAAGTGTACTTTTTTCAGAAATTTTAGATGTTCTCCTCATTTCCTCTCTCAAAGGAGTCATCATAACAGAGGAGACATTAACCTGTAGCTGAAAAAGAACAATGGGCTGGCATGGATGATCCTTCTATCATGCGTTTGCCAGGAGAGAAAAAGTGTAAGTACATCCTAGAACAAGTGTGGATGGTAGAAAGTAGAGTACGACAATATGACTGATTGCCTACAAACTCCTACAGGTTGTCAGACAAATGGCCAAACTGTTTCTTATTCACATAGCAGAAAGATCGGCCACCTTTCTGCTTCCTGAGGGTGAGGGCCAAAAGCTACAGGCCATTTCCAAGGCTCTCACCTTCAGCTTGAGAATGCTTTTGTGGCATGTCCTTTTCTTCAGTCTTGTTCTCGACCTGGTTGCTTTTACTACTTCCGAGATTTTAACACACTGCACACAAACATTCTATGTCTCATGTTCACATTTCTTTTCCCTTCCTCTGAAACATGTTTTCCCGCTTTCTTCTCTTCCTAGGAACCTTCTTTATCTCTGTGCTTCAAGATCCCTGATATCTGGGTGCTTCACCCTCTGCTTTTTCCAACCAGCTCTTCAAAACAACATTGCACTAGATCATAAACCACCAACGTCAGAGAAGGTCTGATATTTTCTCCATTCAGAGAATTTCACCAGCTCCAGATAGTAGGAGCCATCAGAAAGTGAAAAAGCAACCTCCTCCCTCTGCTGCTCGCCCTTTTAGCAGAACAGCACAGAACATAGTCTAACACTCAGAAACACACAGCAAACCCGAGCAAGCAAACAAAACAGATGCCATCTGCCACAGTCTGGAGAGCATATTCCCTGCCAGCCTTGATTCAAGACAGCCAGAATCCATTCAACTTAAAGGCTCTAAAGGAGTTTTTTATCATGTCATGCTATATCAGTGTTTCTTTGCAGGAAAAAAAAACAAAACAAAACCAAAAACCCCCAAACAACCAGCTGATAGGATCAGTATTTATTTATTTTCATATTTTTAAAGGTTTTTATTTGCTGTTTTCCTTTGAGAAGACTGTGTACAGGCACTGGAGTCTTCTACATAATAACAGAAACTGAGGTCTCAGAGAGGGTCAAACCTTACAGTGTTAGTTTCTATTATGTGGAGGATATGTCAGGAAATTCCTTTGTCCTGAATAAACTTGCTCCTCTCTTGAAACATTGCCAATGAGTTTAAAAGCCAGCTCATATCAGCTTTGTAGTATGTGGTGAAATTTGCTGTATCTTTACCTCTATACCAAGTTATTTTTATTGTCACAAATGTCCATTTTGGGGTAGGGGGGATGAGGTTCAGTCCTACCAGGAAATATACTAAGACAGGGAAAAAACTTCAATTATTCAGCTGACTGAAATTGTTCTTGAAAGTGTAGGCTGAGGAGAGGAGTTATCTTAGGTGTCCTATAAATAAGCATTCTCCAATACATAAGTATTATGTAATAATTTTTGCAGTAGTACAAATCTTCAGGCTTGTATTGGAGATGCTCCTGAGTGTATAGTGACAGAAGCTTTTGTCACTTGTACTTTACCACTTCAGTCCAAGTAGGAATTAATGCCTCTGGAAAATATTATTGTAATGTAACATGATACAGAATAATCTCTCAGCAGTTGTGAGAAGATCACTGTACATCACAGCGTAGTGACGGCTAAGAGTAGGAAGTATAAAACTAAATGTGAAATGACATTTAATACAACTTCCCTTTTCTACAGCATTAAAATAAGAAAAAAAAAAATGGAATTCCATGGTGGAAACCTTATCTTGAATCAGATGTTTTTTGGTGGTTTCTAGCTGCCTATTCACACTTAGAGTTTTGTCTTTTGCTAGTAGAAAAAAAATACATGACTTCTGGAGAATTCTCTTTTGAATTAATAATTATAAGTAATGACAGTCTAATACCAGTGAATGACAACAGAATGTTCTGACTCTCACACACAAGGCACAGTCATGAGTGGTAAGAAATAGTTTCCCTTCTTTCCTTATTGGCAATATCACAAGAGGGACACACTCCTCATCACAGCATAGGAAATTAATACCTACCACCATTCATATCACCAATACAACTTCATTGTTCCCTATGAAGTGATCTATCATTCTCATAATTGCGTTTTTTGAAAAAAACAATTCAAATAGAACATGCCTAAAAACTTACTTTTTCAAAGGGCACAAGTCCCAAATTAAAAGTCTGTCATCTGAATGCAGTTCGCTCTCTGGTGACTATGGAAATCAACAAAATGTTTGCTAGTGCTCCAACTAGACTGTTTGTTGAGTATTCATCAATAATTCAAGATGTTTGTGTAACCCATATAAGTCCGTCTTTGCAGAGCAAGAGGTGTTAGTGCTTTGAACGACAGCAACTTTTTTAATGGAGAATCTTGGGTCCAACCTGATGTGTTAGATAAGATGATAGCAATCACATTTTCATTAGGTTATGGACTTGTCAAAGGAGTTCTAAATATCAAAAAACTTTAAAATTTCTCAAATGAACTTTATCTAATGATGGGTATTAGTATAAAAGCTGAGAAATCATTGCTTGCTTAGAGATATCAACATAAAATCAACATTTACCTTAACAGCACCAGATACAAAGTGAATACATTCTCTGTATACTCTGGGGAAGTACTTTATTTCTGGGATTCGAAATACTTTTCATTTAATAGAAATCATAAGTGAACAGAAATTTTGAATATATACACATAATAGTCTTTTAGCATGATAAAACATCAATTTAGCCATCTTCCTGGTTTAGCCCAAATTTTATATTTCAAGCGCTGGCAGAATTTTGACCCAGAACTGTGCAAAAGCTGTACAGCTTTTTCTTAATTCCTCCTGCCTTAAGTGCCTCTAGCTCAACATTTAGAAATGGAAGTGCCTCAAATTAGGGACCACAGCTTGAAATTTTGATTCTTGCTTGTCAAAGAGGTTGTCATCCTGTCTCTATTTGGAAAGCATAATGTACTTTATGTGTCTTTGGGAGGTGTGGAAATTGCAAATATAAGCTCTCAAATTTAGTGAAATATCTGTTACAGAGATTGTTTGTTGTATTTCATGCCTTTCATGAGAAATAAATGTCCTTTGTTATAAGAGATTGTGAACATGCTCAAGCAAAATGTAAGCCAAACAACAAATAAAATTGGTCTAGAAAAAACAACTTGTTAAGGAAATTAATATTGGCAATGCTTATATATATCTCCCATAGACATTTAAGAAAAAAAAAATATTTCTTTTAATATTTTATTTTTTTTAAGTTAAAAAAAATTGTACAATTTCTATAAAAAGCAAGAATATGTAGCCAAAAAGTTCTCAGCTAAAAAAAAGAATTCTTTTCACTGACAAATCTTATGACAGATTTTAATGTGTTTTCATTGAATATTTTCATATATAATTTATAAATTTTTTTATTACCCTTTTCCAAACACATATAAATTTAAAGATTCATTACATTCTTTTTTTCTTTCTTTCTTTGCTATTTTTGTACCCTTATGATTCTATTTCATATTTGACAATTCAGATAGAAGTAATTTTTTGGCATTTGGCTCAAAGTAAGTTTTGTATGTTATTGTAAATTAAAAAAAAATATAAATCAATGGCATAGAAAGTGGGATTGAGTACACCCTCAGCAAGTTTGCGGATGGCACCAAGCTGTGTGGTGTAGTTGACACGGTGGAGGGAAGGGATGCCATCCAGAGGGACCTGGACAAGCTCAAGCAGTGGGCCTGTGTGAACCTCATGAAGTTCAAGAAGGCCAAGTGCAGCATACTGCACATGGCTCAGGGCAACTCCCCGTATCAGTACAAGCTGGGGGATGAAGGGAGATGAGATGAGGGATGAGAGCAGCCCTGCTGAGAAGGAATTGTAGTATGGGTGGATGAAAAGCTGGACACGAGCCAGCAATCTGTGCTCACAGCCCAGAAGGCCAACCATATCCTGGGCTGCATCAAAAGGAGCATGGCCAGCAGGTCGAAGGAGATGATTCTGCCCCTCTACTCTACTCGACTCGACTCCACCTGGAGTACTGCATCCAGGAGGACATGGACCTGTTGGAGCACGTCCAGAGGAAGGCCACAAAGATGATCAGAGGGCTGGAGCAACTCTGCTATGAGGACAAGCAGAGAGAGTTGGGGTTATTTGGCCTGGAGAAGGGAAGGCTCCAGGGAGACCTTATAGCAGCCTTTCAGCACTTAAAAGTGTCCTGCAGGAAAGATGGGGACAAACGTTTTAGTAGGGACAGCTGCGACAGGACCAGAGGTAATGGTTTTAAACTGAAAGAGGGTGGATTCAGACTAGATATAAGGAAGAAATTTTTTACAATGAGGGTGGTGAGATGCTAGCACAGGTTGCCCAGGGAGGTGGTAAATGTGCCATTCCTAAGTAGTACTTTGATGGGTAAAGCAAAGGACTGTTTTTCTCCTCTGCTATTGACTTGCTAAGTCAATAGAGAAAAATCACTGAAGCAAACATTTTTAAAGTTAGGTGAATAAATGAAGGTACTTCAACATCAAAATAGATGCTGTTATAGGACCAATAAGATTCAAGGAGAACTTGAATCACTAGAAATAACTCTGTTTTCATACTTTTACATTCCAGTGTTGTGCATGGTCAGATAACTGACAATGTCAACACAAAACTGGTGGCAGGGAGAGGTTGAATCAGAAACAAGACCAAGTGAACAAACTTCTTATCTAACACACGCCATGCTGAATCACAGGGTTCCTCTCCTGAAGGATGATGCATAGGTTATATGTGAGAAACTATGGATCCTATCAGAGTAACATCCATGAAGCAGACTGAATGAGTAACTGTTTACTCAAAAATATTTGAACACGCTTTTAAAACAACATGTCTTACACCTTTTTTGGGCCAGAAAGCAAGACAGGAGAACACTGTTCTGAAAGAGTAATCCCCCTTTTCCTGAAAATCCAAGTCTGAGCCTTCAGAAATGAGAACATATTGCATCTGAAGTCACTAAGCTCATACAGTAGATTTTGTAAAGAGAAGAGTCGGTTATAATTGCTCTTGGAGGGAGTGATTACTGAGTCAGAGTAACCCAGCACTATCCATGATTATGAAGAGTTTATTTTCTTTTTATTTAGTTTGGGGTAGAAGGAGAAAAAAGGTGTGTGTCTGTTGTGGCAGTTTGGATGAATATAACAAAAGATCAGATAATAAAACATCTGTTAAGAACATGTGTTGGAACTCCAGGGTATAGACTGAAACCAGTCAGTAATATCTGTGAGTGAATGAAAGAATGAATAAATAAGTGTATAAAATCATGATTCCTTCCATCATCCCTCCCCTATGGAACCCGCGAGGATTTTTTGAATCTTGTCAAGGGTAGAGGAACCTAACATCTCTGCAGCTGTTATTCAGTACAACATCTTCATATTGACAGATCTATCAAACTAGACAGGACTTCGAGACTAAAGAAAATATGAAAGCCCAGTGTAAAAGAGAAATCCCGGCCCAGAGAACTTTGTCAGTGAGAAAAGGCAGGGGAGGAAAAGAAAAGGTCAGAGAAATGAAGTGACCTGCTCTACGGCCCCCAAGAATGCCAGAGATAAGAACTAAGTCATGGCTTGATGGTTTCTCTCTAGTAGGTGTGTTGCATTTCATGAGTGTAGATGAGTATAAAACATACTCTATAAAGTACAAATGTGTGCTAATGTGTATATGCCTCGGTTTACTGTTACAAAACTACCGCACTCATCCAGGATCATCTCCATTCCAGAAGGTAAGAGGTAGTGTCTTTATCATTAAAAAAACACCACCACTGTCTTGACGGATTCTGATGCCCTGATTGGTGCACCACATTTGCCATCACTTTGCTGTCCTATCAAAAATTACTTTTCTACTTACCCTATATTAGGGAGCTTCTTGTTAATGAATGACAGGCATGGACAGACAGAGATGAAGAAAATAATTCCCAGGAAATGTAAGAAATACTATGACGTCCTGCAGGAAGCCTGTAGAAGTTCTAGGAAGAGAGCAAATATATTCAACTTTAGCTAGATACTCTTTTAGCCAAGCTTTATCCAAGAACCCATTTTTCCTCTTTTGGAAACAGGTGGCTGCAGTTAAAAGCAGTGCAACCCCAATCACTTACAAGCTAGTTATCTTTAAATTGTTTCTTTGAAATTGGATGATGATGAGATATTTTCTGTGTATCTTTCCCTCTTTGAGTTTCTGCTCTGTCTGTTTGAGTTTCTCCTTATAGGCATATTGCAATAGCTGCTGGCTAAAAGAACTAGCCGAGGGAATGCAGGGATTCTCAGTTCTCATTAGGATACTGGAAAAATAGTATTATCCTCTGTATTTTTACTTATAGTGCTGCAGGGACATTACAGCGGCTAACTGTAAAGACAAAAAAGAAAAGATTTTGTCGCATTCCTTTCTCCTCTACCTGAATGGAACTGTTGAAAATATCAACAGAACAATGTAAACAGGGCTTTATGATCTTCCTAACACCTGATCACTGATACTTTTCCTTTTCAGTGGTGGCCATTGGGGTCCACACTATCAGGAAGCACAAACAAGATGCTTGACATTAAACAAACATGAGGTAAAATGACATTTAGGTTGACACAAACAGCTCTAAGAAGTCTTCGGGGAAAGGATTTATCAGCATTGGCAGCTTAAACCTACAAGGTCTTCAAATCCTTTTCCGATCTTCCATCCCATAATTCCTGTACTGTGAGTTAGTACACATGAAACTAAAGGAAGGATAATTGTAGCATAGTTGTAATTTTTGGCTTGTAATTATAATTGAGAATCAAGCAGGAAGACAAAACAATGATCAGAAAGTCAATTACTCACTCGAAGCTCTATACTTAGGAATATCTCAGTCTTCTGATGTGTCCCAATACCTTGCATACTCTTCTTTTTCTCCCCTTCCTAAGAGCGGTGTCCTTTGTGCTTTGGCATACTTTCTACATTCTCCATATTTCAAAATTTAAAAGCAAAATATTATAATAGGGTAATTTTAAACTGGATATCACTAATGAGACAACTAACTGAAAAATCAATGGTCAGTTCTGAACATTAGCTTTAAGCCAACTGTGCAATCCTCACGTTTTCTGGGTTCCAGGGAGGGTGACTTACTGTTTAAGTGATATCTTGCTTCTCATGGCCTCCCAAGAGCTAAGGTAAATTATAAACTGACAAGAGATGTTACTGTAGCAGCTATACAAGCTGCAGTTTTCTACCCACAAGCAGAAACAGAGTGCAAGACCTTTTCCTAATGCCCTGAAAATATGCCTGAATTTTGACTTTAAGATATCATGTCTCAAAACTGAAACACCCTTTGGTCCTTAGTTTTTGGTCTCTGTGTTTTTGGATAGCTCGCACAGTGCAGGGATGTGCACACCTCATGACTGGACCACAGCCACACACTTCTGAATTGGGAACCATGAAACTGCCATCATTTGTTTGTAACTTTCCCGTGGCTTAGGCTGGGGAAAAATCACTGAGTGATCTAGTGAAAAAAAGGTACTGAACGCTATTACCAAACCCTTTAAATGTTTATTCTGGATTTTTTCCCCCAGTTTAATTGTATTTTAAAATAGAATCAGATCATATTAAACAGTCTATTTATTTTCTCCATTTCCTATGCTCACAAAAAAAGGACATCTGTTGGGTTTAAAACATTTGAACGAGTACCAAAAACAGTCATATATGGGCACAGTTCTCACAGCAGAGCAGAAACAACTTTTTAAAATGTTGGCCTATGGGTTGAAGTCATTGTGTTTACCTAGAATGTTGTTACAACTAACACAAAAACATGTAGGAATGCATAAAGAGAATCTATTGATAATTGCAGAATTGCTAACAAAAAATTATGAAATAATATGTCTTTTCTAGGGAAGTAATCCACTGTCATAGGCCAACATTTGCCCTGTATGCCTCTGGCATTGTTTTGTTGAGCAAAGGACCAAGTCCTATGAACCAGAAGTACACACAACCTAGTGGGCCACACAGTAGACCCTTAAGGCCCACACAGTAGACCCTTAAAGCAGAGGAAGGCTGTAGTGATACCATCTTCCTTCCCATTTGCATGAGCAAATATAAGTCAAGCCTGAGTCATTAACTAGAAGAAGAGGAGGCCAGAAGTTGGCTTCAGGAGGTGCTAAGAAAAGAGTATTCACTTGCTGTGGGAGTCATCTTTTCTAGCGAGCATGATGTAACTGGATAAAGGCATCGGACCTTCAGGAAGATGGTGGTGAGGAGTCAACCTCAGGCACCAGAAAGGACATTTTTTCTCCCAAAACAATTTATTTGCACTCCTGGGAAGTGTATCCCTCAATTAGGCTGCAGAATGTATGAAAACAGCATAGGTGGCTGCCACCCTTCCTATAGAGGTAAAAACTGTCTATCTGTCACAAGTGATATATGCTATATACATACAGTATGGTGGGTTTTTTTGCTTTTTTAACCCAGTTCCTGAACTTCACCCCTCTGAATTTGCCTTAGGCTATATCCTTTTTTCCCCTGCACCATACCAAAAAGGTCAGTTCTGGTCACTGGTCACTGGAGGTTGTGACTCCAGGGAAATTCTCTTCAGCTCTGTTACCCCAAGACAGAATATTTAGTGGTTTCAGGGCATGAAGTCACTGTACTCCTGAAAACAGTAATTCTGTAAGAAGATAAAGTATATTTTTTGCAGGTCAATTATCAATTAGTGGGGTTAGCAAGCCCTAGCACGTTTTTGCTGAACCTCTGAAAATAGTGTTTCAATGGATCAAGCAAAATTAGTCAAATTTTCAAACAAGTTATGAGAAGATAATTTGTAAAATTTCAAATCTTTCTAACAAGTAAAGGTCAGGACGTTTCTCAGAAAATACTTTTATGAGAATATTTTTTACAAGTGAGCAAAACCTTGGTTTTTTTTTCCCCTAAGCTTGTTTTCAGAAATTATATGACCATTTATTGTGGTATTTTCCATGCAATATCTGCCTGACACAGGCTGCCAGCATGGAAAATTCCTATCTGAACTTTTGAGAACTGGCAATATTCTTACCAGTTGGAAAGACAGTCCAGATATGGGAAATGTCAGTCAAGTTTAAGTACTGACTTTGCTTCCTAAGCTGCCTGGCTCTGTGATGCCATTCTTCCTACGGGATGCCAACACCTTTTACAACCTGGGCTACCTTCTGCTGCTGACTGCATCCTTGTCATCACTCCACAGAGCTGCCAGCGCAAAGCATTTACAAACCATGGAAGACTGCTGAAAACCACACAATTTTAAAATGATAGGCTAGAGGCTGTCCTTATTTATTATTCTGTTGCTGACCCCTTGAGGTGTGCATGCTGCACAGTTTCAAGATCTTTTTTTGCAAGCGTGAAAGAAAAAAAAACTCTTGGTTTTCTTATAATTAAAGGTAAGCTTTTCAATGATTGACTTTTGCCTCCTCTTTTGGAGCTTTGAAAGAAAAAAATCCCATTAAAATTTTAGGAAATAGTGAGTGCTAGTAAAACTTTAACAAATCAGATAAACTAATCAGGGCTGGAATTAAAAGCAGTGTGTTACTGGTCCTGTAAAACCTATACAACCAGATCTATGCAACCCCTGGTAGAGTGCGATTGCCAAGTGAACAGCAGTGGTGAAGGTGCAACACTGAAGTGACAGAAGAGGAAATACTAGTGGAAGATGCTGGGGAAAACTTCCTTCTGATAAAAAGCTTTAATGTTTCCAGAAAGAAGGCTGGATATTAGTTGCAATTTTGCTTTTCCCTGAAAGACTGTCACAGAATGACCTGCACAGAATTCAATTTCTTTCCCTTGAAAGGAGGCAGAATTGAGTCAACCCTGCCAGAATTTGAACCTGTGGCTCAAGGGAGTCTAAGCAATTCAACCCTTAGGCACGACTTTTAAGCCATCACCCTCCAGCATATGATAAAAGGTATTGTATAAAGAAAGGAAAGAGAATTGTAATGAGGGAAGTTTTGGATGAATCATAAAGTAAGACAGCTTTCAGATATTTTTGGAGGGGGGCATAGAATCACATTTTTTCAGATTATAGGGATAACAGCAGGAAACAACAATTAGGTTAAAAACATTTTCCAAATACTGAAGTGAACTCAAGATTTTATGCTATTTAAGAAAGTTTAGGAAAGTTTTTGGTATGTGTGTTTTGTTTGCTGGTTTCTTCTTCCTGACTTTCTGCTGTCATCTGCTCCTGAAAAAGAACTTGACAGAAAGTAATGTTTGTAGCTGTATTTCTAACACATCTGAAACTGAAAATAATGGAAACCATATGAAAAATTTCAATCTCTTTTTTCCTGTTGCAAAATGAATAACTGGAAGTTTGAAAGAATGTTTGTGAAAATGTTACTCATAACAATTTTACGGATATTTTGCTGCTGAGTCTCTCTCTCTAACTCCCTCCATTTATATATAAAATTCATGGTGAGAATGACCTTAGTTGTGTTGCTTCTGCTTTTGAAGTAAAATTAGGTTCAAAAAAGTAAATTTTACATTTTCTTGGAGATACTAAAACTTTGTCCCTGTGGGGACAGTTTTTACTTATATCAATAAGGTAGAGTTTGCATTTTGCTCAAAATCAAGATAACTTTTATATGATACTCTTTAATATAACTGCAGATATTTATATTATCCCTATAAAAATGTTTGCACCAAATTGTATCTGGTGGAAATGAGTTCCATATTTTTTTAATCAGTTTTAAATGAGCTGCCTTTGAATTTTGCTGAATATTTCCATATGTTTCCATTATAAGAAATCAAAATAAGAGCACTTTGCTCATTTCTATACATCATTCATTCAAAGATACACATACTGCAGTTATTTTGGAGAGGAAAGCTTTCTTTATATTCCATTAGTCTAACGGCATTTTCTTTCTGCAACATCATGTTTTTGTCTCACCAGGTAACTAAAATGGAACACAATACTCTAAGTAAGATTTTCTTTCCTGTTCCTACATGGCTTCTACAGCTGAAGTCTTTCTGAGCACTTTTTTCTGTTAAGCCATTCACCCAAATAAGCAGGATTCTTCCTTTCTCCCATCTTTAGACCCCAGCAGAGTGTAGGAACAATTCAGTTTGCTCCTTCCATTTTGCATTATTTCCTTTTCATTAAAAAAATAAAAAAATTAAAAAAAACTAATTTTGTTAAATCTCTTTGGGATTCTTTGTGTTACCTTACAGTTCTAAATGAGCTGCACTATTTTTGGACACAGATGATATTTTTTGTGCAGAACAGTTCCTTAACCAAAAAAAAAAACCAAACAGTTTTACTCAAAACCAGAAATTTCCATAGGAAACATATTTGTAAATATAAATAATTAAGCAGTAACAGGCTTTACAATGAAAACTTTTGTTATTTTTTATTATTTGGATCAACAATTCAAACTGCAGTATCTATTTTTAAATATAAAATGTGTTATTTGAGTTCAGGTAAAACTTAAACATAAGATTTTTCTCAAAATAGATATTTAAAAGAAAAAATCTACAGAATTTCTTTGAAAATTGTTACAAGAATGAGAGACAAAAACAACCCCATATTCAGAAAAAAAATCTATTCTCTTTTAAAAGGAACTGTTCAAATTAAAAACAAATAAACAAACTAAAACATAACAAAATTGTGTTCTGTAGTTTTCACAAGATATACAAGCTATTATTTTGCATTTATATTCTAGTTTTATCCTAGTGACTTAACTTAGATCATAGCACTAAATTCAATTTATTCTGTGCTGTGAGCAAATACTGGGAGAAATCAAGATGTTACAAATACCTAGATGCTGTGAAATATCAGGGAGTAAGACCAGATGTTCTCAGCAGGTCATCTAGTGGCCGCAGCAAGGATAAAAACCAAAAACATCCCAATGTTTCTGGTGATCTGTCCCAGTCAGCGACAGGGACTGGGGTGTAGTACAAAGTCGAGCACACGATCAAGTTCTGTAATAAAATGGTCTGATTAACGCTGCACAGCGCAGGTACCTGTCTTCTATATCACAGGCCATTTCTGATGTTTCAAAAACAAATTTAAAAAGATATAGCAGCACTTATTTCCTTTCCTTTTGGGGGTGGAAATACCCTAAAGATTCTCCTTTTAGACTTCCAGTTCATTTTTTAAGATCTGGGACTTGATTTTCTTCTCACGTTCATGAAAGGGACCCAGTCATCACTGATAGAAATATAATAGTGGTAAACTAGAATGTTTCATGTTACCCCTCCAAAATCAACATGGTGCTATGGATTACAAAGTCTCAAACCCATTTCTGGGAATTTAGGAGAAGATAGTTTTGGGCTTTTTCTTTGCTTGGGATTTTTGGCTGCATTAAACCCACTGCAATTCTCCTACACATATACAAAGTCTGTTATTCTTATGAGGATATATCAGAAACATTGCATTATGTCAAATAAGGACACTATTATATACACTTCCAATGAATCTTTCTATAGTTTAATAGAGAGTTGTTGCAAGTACAAGATAAAAGGCCCACGTGGTAGAGCTGACAATGTTCCTCTCCAACCCAGTTGTGACCCTCAAAGCGATGGATTTCACCCATCAGTTTTTGCTATGGGTAACTCATTTGTTGCTGTGCCATGCCAGCTTGATTTAACTAGCACATATGAACAATGGCAACACAAGCCTGATTCCCAAACATTTAAAACTAGCTGTCGAAGGCAGATGGCTTTCTCCAGTTCTCACACTGCTCTACTGCAGAGAACTAAAGTTTAAACTATCAGCTACCTGCCATTTTTGAAATTGCTGCAGATAAAAACTCTTTGATGATTTCAGATTTCTGCTGCTTGCTTGCAGGCTTACAGAGAATAATTGCTACCATAAGAAAACTACTGAAATAGACAATAAACTGATTTTGGCTGGAAGTACATTGTAATTCTGTTCTATATTGGTATGTGCTGCACCACAGAGACAAGTGTTTGTTTTAAACAACAACAAAAAAATAGCTAAACTGAGGTGGAAGAAAAACAACCCACCAGTTTAATAGTTCTGATATAATAATCTGTGAACAAGCTAAGATAGAAACTTAATTGTTACTGAAAAGATTAAATAGACTATGTCTGGTATAAAAAACGTAGGGCCATATGCCATCTTGCAAGGCTGCAGAGCAAAGGAATGAGGCACAACATAATCCAGAACAAAGACCCCATCTGTAAGGGGAAACCGTTAACGTGATATGGCTTCCTCATTCTTCTTCAAGGTCTTATCCTAAATGTGAAGATCATCTAAGCTCTGCCCTCCTTCTCAAGATCTTCTTATTTTTCTGGGATAGGTCTTGGTTCCCTTTACTACTGGTCCCTACGATGGTACTGAGATTTATTTTCCCTGGTTATCCACCACAACGCTTAATTTTTTTCAGATTTGTTTCTTTCTGAGACAGGTAAGTATGACTTACTTTGCTCATCCTTTCATGCCAATTTTTATCTTGGACTGTATATTAAAACAGTTATATTTATTTTTGCGCAGCTGATCAAGTTCTGTAGCACTGATTTATCTTTATCTTGTCATCAGGCTTGATTAAGACACTGCAGAGTCACAGAATCACAGAATACCTGAGGTTTGAAAGCATGTCTGGAACTCACCTAGGCCAACCCCTCTGCTCAAAGCCTGCTCAAGTAGAACAGGTTTCTCAGGACATTGTCTAGCCGGGTTTTTAGTATTTCTAGCAATGGAGACTCCACATCCACTCTGGAAAACGGGGGTTCCAGGACTTGATCGACATAAAATACGTTTTTTTCTTACGTTTAAGGGAAATTTCTTGGCTTTTTCACTTTGTGCCCACTGGCTCTTGTCCTGTCACCAGGAACCACTGATAGAAGTCACACTCTGTCTTCTTTACACCCTCCCATAGGGTGTTCATACACATGGATAAGATCACCCCTGCACTTCTCAGTGGTACCCAAGGCTACTCAACTTTTCTCGAATTGAAGTCTTGAGGCTTCAGCTCTGTCACTCATGATAAAAATTATAAATGGCATAAGATCTGACTACAAAAAAACTATTTACAATAAAATGCATCTGTTCATTCTTTTAAACCTATTTATTGTACTGATTCTAACTGTTTTAATTACTTAATCAAATATTGTATAGCCCCAAATCAAATGCCTCACAGACATCTAAGAGCACTGTACCAGCACTGTTGTATTTATTCATTTAACATATGCTCCTCTCAAATGAAGATGTCACATTAGTTAGTTGGGATATACTTCACATAAAATGAGTAAGAGTGAATCTTTCCTACATATATAGAGTTATCCAGGTTTCCTGATTACCTTTTTGAAAATATCACCACTTTTGTATAACAGTTCTCCAAATTACCCCCAGTGAAAACTGACATAGAAAATTCAGAGGTGGCCTTAGACAGTTTTTTTTTAAATTTTTTGGTGTAAACTATCAGATATGTTAATGAACATATATCAAACTTAGTAGTAGTGGTTTAACATGCTTCTTAGCCATTTCTTGGAGCTGAAAGCATACCATCATATGATGTGACTACATTTTTCAGCTTTTCCCAAACGCAGAAGGGAAATATGCACTGAAAAGGTTTGTGTTTGCTGCATTGTTATTCACAATTCTACCATTCCCATCTACTAAGTAATTGAAACATTTGTACAAATGTTTTTGGTCAGTAAGATTTATCAGCTATCACTTCTTTTGCTTTATCTGATAGAACATGAGGCTGGACTACATGTACTTCAGAGGTCCCTTCCAACCTACGTGAGTCTAACATCATACACAGTGATTCAAAACAATTTACTTTTGAAATGTTGATGATTCAGAAAAAAGTACACTTCTCCCTTTCTGTCAACTATGTCCTTCATAAATAGGTTATAAACATTGTTTTAAAATTCCAATTTGCAGTCTTACAATGAGTTTTCCTGAAGCAAAGCTAAGACAAAAATATTTTCATAAATGAAAATTTCAAGTTCCTTGTGTTTCTTATCCAAGATCCTACCACTGCTATTTTTTTTGCTCTCTTGATTAGAGAAACAAAAATCTTAGAATAATTAGGTTGGAAAGGACCTCTGGAATTTTCTGGTCCAACCTCCCAACCCCCCTAAGCCAAGTCCATCAAGATCAGTTTGTTGAGGGCGTGGTCCAATTGAGTTCTGAATAACTCCAAAGATGGAAAACACACAGCATTTCTGAGCAACTTGCTCCTATGTTTGATGATCTTCATCGTGAAATGTTTTGCCCGATTTCTAACCAGAATTTCCAATATTCCATTCTGTGTCCACTGAAATGTTGCCTCTCTTCCCACCCCTATGAAGACTGAAGTAGCAGAAGACAACAATGAGATTAATAACATTACCTGTGTTCCCTCTGGTTTGATTTTGTGCTAAATGGATAAGATTTTCTGGGTTCTTTGTTATTTACACTCCCCTTTTACATTAGTACATTGGTTCCTGAGTAATCTAGCTGATCTCTTTGACAGCTTGACAATTTTTAAGATGACAGGGCTTAACAGAGCTTCACAGACTCTCTCCCACCCACAACCACTTCCCAGGGTAAGTCACCAATCCTTTTGCAAGACAAGCATCCCAACCACTGTATCAGACACAACTTATGAAAGCAGAAATTTATTTCTAAAATCTCCTTGCATTATTTTCTTTCTTCACCTGATCATTTTTCTTCTGAATCATAACTTACTAAGGAACATATAGTACCATTTTTGAAAGAGATTGCTAGGGTTTATCTTCTTTTGCTAAATCAGTCCTTTCTAAATGGTTCACACCCATGGATTTTAATATTTTAGCCTTACAAGTCTTCTACTCTTCACCCAGTGTTTATATTCCACAGTTGTTATGATTAACACATTTAGATTAGGTTTGTTTAGTGTTGGGGCCCAGAAGCCTTCCGAAGGTGCATTTTAAAATAATTTTCCATTTGACCACGTGAGTCTTCAGAGAACTCCTTTATGGATGGACCACTCAGTGGATAAAGAATTAGCTGCATGATCTCATTCAAGTGCTGCAGTTAACAGCTCAATGTCCAAGTGGAGACCAGTGATGAGTGGTGTTCCTCAGGGGTCGGTACTGGGGCCAGTGCTGTTTAACACCTTTGTTGGTGACATGGATGTTGGGATGGAGTGCACCCTCAGCAAGTTTGCCAACGATACCAATCTGTGTGGTGTGGCTGACAAACTGGAGGGAAGGGATGCCATCCAAAGGGACCTAGACAAGCTTGAAAATTGGGCCTGTGTGAACCTCGGTCGGTTCAACAAGGCCAAAAGCAAGGTCCTGCACATTGGGAGAATGGACTGAGAGCAGCCCTGAGGAGAAGGACTTGGGGGGTTGGTTGATGAGAAGCTCAACATCAGCTGGCAAATGTGAGCTTGCAGTCCAGAAGGCCAGCCTGGGCTGCATCAAAACTGGCATGGCTTGTAGGTCGAGGGAGGTGATTCCGCCCCTCTACTCTGGTCTTGTGAGACCCCAGCTGGAGTACTGCGTCCAGCTCTGGGGCCCCCAACACAAGAAGGACATGGACCTGTTGGAGTAAGTCCAGAGGAGGTCATGAAGATGATCAGAGGGATGGAGCACCTCTGCTGTGAAGACACACTGAAAGAGTTGGGGTTTTTGAGCCTGGAGAAGAGAAGGCTCTGGGGAGACCTTCTAGCAGCCTACTAGTACTTAAAGGGGGTGTACAGGAAAGACGGGGAGGGACTTTTTATCAGGGAGTGTAATGATAGGACAAGGGGTAACAGTTTTAAACTGGAAGAGGATAGATTTAGTTTAGATATTGGGAAGAAATTCTTTACTGTGAGGGTGATGAGACACTGGAACAGGTTGCCCAGAGAAACTGTGAATGCCCCATCCCTGAAAGTGTTCAAGGCCAGGTTGGATGGGGCTTTGAGTAACCTGGTCTGGTGGAAGGTGTCCCTGTCTAGGGCAGGGGGCTTGGAACTAGGTGACCTTTAAGGTCCTTTCCCACTGAAACCATTCTCTGATTCTATGATACTTCACCCTTAGTCTCTAGGAATAGCAGAAATTTCTATTTGTAGAATTCTTCAACCCTCTTCTTTCTTGTTGTTTACTGCCCCCTTTTACATCTCCCTACTCATCTGTCACTAGCTGCTTGACCTGCTAATGCAACTTGGTTCTGAACCATATGTTTTCCAGGTCCTTTTTGATGTGTAAGTGGGTATGATGACATCTACCAAATTTAGTTGCTTAGAAACTCTACTTCTCCAAGCTCTGGAGTTACCCATTCAATCTAACAGTTGATATTTCTAGTCCGTTTACCTAATGGTCTTTGCAGAAGTACTTGCACTCCTATTACATTCACACAGGAGAAGCTAATGATAACAAAAACACATTTCCATGTCATATTGATCAATTATTGTTCATTATGGTACAGAGAAGGGTACTTCTTGCTGAAAGAAAGTCCTTGCACTGTCTCTCCAAATATCCTA
Source organism: Himantopus leucocephalus (assembly GCA_003993805.1). Taxonomy (NCBI): domain Eukaryota; kingdom Metazoa; phylum Chordata; class Aves; order Charadriiformes; family Recurvirostridae; genus Himantopus; species Himantopus leucocephalus. Next base: position 4,423,643 of record RSEF01000031.1, read on the forward strand.
CAAAGCTTAAGAGCCATTAAGCTACCCAACTCAATTCCATATCCTCACAAATACTCAAGAAACTTAAAATTTGGCACTATTCAAGGAGCAATGAATCATGGTCCTTAGCTAAACAGAAACGAGGTCTATCCATTGTTTCATTTAGTTGTTCATGGTCAAATTATACAACCTCCACTTAGAACAAAAAATCAACAAAAATATTCAAAAATTGCTCATAAATTTTTTCTACCTGACCATAGTTTTCCACTTCAAAACTGATTTTATGGACATGTCATCCTTTAATCAAAAGTTTCTAATATTCACTTTTCTCACACTGGAATAAGATGTTACCACCGCTGAAAGAGAACAAAAACAAGGTGACAGGCAGGGGGGGAAGAGAGCAAAAGGAATGCAAAACCTCACAGAGTAGGAAAGACAGGCACATGAAGAAACAGGAATTTTCCTTCTGTTTTAAAGTCAGCTTTGCTGCATGTTTAAATATACATCTATCTGATATATCCAGGTTCTCATAAAGCTGAGATTACTGTGTTATGTCAGTATACACACCACCCCCCCCTACACCTCTCTTGATATTTCCTTACTGAACCAGTATTGATTTCTTCCCTAGACCTCATTTCATATTGTGCCCTGAAAATTAAATGATCTATTTAGTTTCAATATGGCCCAGGATTCTAATTGGATTTTGAGGCAGTAATTTATGTAATATTAATGGATACTTTCAGAAAACTACTAATTAACAGCTGACCTTTATTTTTCCTAAGAAGAAAGAAAGAAAGAAAGAAAGATAGAAAGAAAAATAGAAAGAAAGAAAGAGAGAAAGAAGGAAAGAAAGAGAAAGAAAGACAAACCAACAAAAAATGAAGCATTAAAAAAGTGCATCAGACTTTTTTTTCTCCCCCTCTAGGAGTGGTCTGAATTTAATTAGCAAAAGCCAGCAAACATCAGGGACATTTTGGGGAGCATCAAAATACATTATGTATTTGATCACCTTATGACTATAAAAATGGCTAAATAATTTAAATGCAATTCAATAAAATGTGTTTTCAATGAGAAGCTCCGGCTCTGGGTGATGGATTAAAAGCTTCACATAACCCAGAGATTTTATAAGCTACTGCCAAACAAATTCAAAGTTAAAGATTATATTTTGTTTCCTTCTTTTATGTAGAAAGATTTCTTCATTTTCTGCCTTTTTTTTTTCCTTAACAGCAGTGGAATAAATACATACAGCATCATTTAAATGCTTTATGAAAAGAAAAAAAGGGAAGATTCAGAGGTATCACCTCATCATTAATAGAAGAAATCCACTTGCTTGTTCAGCAGGTGTTTTATGTCCTACTTATTGCCACATAGCCCCCTAAAAATCAAGGATTTAGGGAAATGTACCCTGGGATACCCAGAACAATACTGAAACTCACTGTAAATTGATACTTTCACTACAGTTTCAGGAATTAAACATGTTAATCTTTTGGGAAACTGTCTTTAAAAAAAAATTATATATATTAACAGTTACAAATCTATTGAACAAATCATTATCATGTATAAAACTGAGAATAATTGTGACAAATATATGCTTGATTCTCTGTTCATCACTGCTTTGTATTGCCTTTTATGCTCATGTCATTCTTATTTAATGGTATTTTATGCTTTCATACTTTAATGTAAGTTATTAGATGCAAAAGAGGATGAGTAATCAGGGCCATAAATGTACAGCTACATAGACTCCACATCTAGGGATACATCATCAGCTTTAGGTCTGGTCTGTTCAGACTAGCTCAAATGACTGACATGTCAGTATTTACTAACAAAAGCTAAGCCTCTTCAAACCTGCTTAAAATAATTTAAAAAATGAATAAATAAGTCTTTAAAAAGAAAAATTCCTGCTGTGGGTAAACCAGTCCAGTGCAGTTCTTAAGTGTGAATGCAAAATTGGATTTAGGGACTTCAAAGCGGAGCATTGCAATAGCCAATTATTTTTCAGTCCTTTACTCTTATCGTGGGATCCATGATCTCCAATTAGGCAGTGGGGTGCCTGATGACTTACAAAGAAAAAAAGTGGTCCTTTAGCATGAGATGCAGGAAAACTACAGAACAGAGATTTTCACAAGTGATGGCCGTATAATTTTTGGATGCTGATGGTACTTAGACATGAGGTCTGAACAACTTATTTCTGTCAGTATGGGAACAGTAACAGGCAGGCTTACCTGAGGGCTTAAATTGTCAAAATTACGGATGGGAATTTAGCATCTAAAATTTCATTTATTGAAATTTAGGTTTGTGCGTGCCATATTTTCAAAACAAATAAACAATTTCTAGTGCTTTTTTGGCTTTGGACTTTTGCAGTAATTTGAACCTGACTTGACCAGTCTGTGAAAGACGGTTGCAGGATCACAGAAAGTAGAATTGTCCTAATTTCTGTCACCTGTGTCAAAAATACCCTGCATGATTCAAAGTATGTTAAAACCATCTTAGAGAGAAACATTTTTCAACCTGAGCAAAAGTTTGACCTGACCCTTTAATGTCTATGGTGCCCCTCCTTGTGTTTTCAGTAGGTGCCACTGGTGGCTTTCAGGGAGAGGGGAGGAGGGGCGTATAGCCCAGCACAGTAAATGGATTGTATACAGATATAGGCGAGAAATTTTTGACTGGGAAAGGATGCCACACTTCTAAACTGAAGTTTTTCTGAATTATCTAAATTGCTTGTTCACCTTACCATAAAGTTAGATTTTCTATGGCATTCCTTGTTTAGTTGTAGCAAGTCCCATTAGTCCCATTATTAATCAAATAGTTTAGCACTGGGGGTTTTTTGGTACATAGACAAGGATTTGATTCAGTAATATGAAATATGTATTTTAAAAAAAGATATATTTTAATATAATCCCCTCCACCAGTGATAAAGTACAGCTTATAGTAATTATATCTGCTTACATAACATCCTGGAGACTAGGAAAAATTCATGCTTTTCCATAAGAACAGCTGATCAGATAACGGATGCTCTAAAGCTCTCTAATCACAGAAGTATAGTTTTATTTTATTTTCAAGCACAGATGTGCTCAAAAGCATCAGCTGATACTGTCCCCAAAATGCTTCTTCCTGCTGTCTGAATACCTCAGAAGGCAACAATCAACAGTACCAAAAACTTATTTTTCAATAAAATAAAAGATGAGTAGAAAGCAGATGAATGAGGTTATTTGATCAATGTCAGATTGCAGGTCAGTGGTGAAGCTGGGAACAAGAGTTGTGTTTCACAGTTGCTGGCTAATGTCCTAATCGTTATTTAGCACCACCTTTCTTACCAAGAAACTATAGATTAGACTTACAAAGTCTCATCAAGTTGTTAAGACAGGATTTTTCCTCATAGCTTCTGCAGTGACTTGCCAAATTTACAT
>RSEF01000031.1:4434906-4445568 GCA_003993805.1 Himantopus leucocephalus
CTTTCTTTCTTTCTTTCTTTCTTTCTTTCTTTCTTTTTTTCCCCCAAACACTTCAGGCTAAAAACTGCATCCCATGAAGGGACATCCTTTGAATTCTCTGGACTACAAATCCACAAGAACAGTCCTGCTGTTAGCCTTACCTGCTACTTCNGGGACATCCTTTGAATTCTCTGGACTACAAATCCACAAGAACAGTCCTGCTGTTAGCCTTACCTGCTACTTCAACACTTAAAGCAGAGGTCCACCAAAACCTTCAGTCTTGGCAGTGGGCAACCCCGTGCAATGGAGTCACATCTGCCCCTCACTGTGATGGTGTTGGAAAGCTCTCCATGCAGGTGCCTGAGCAACAGAGGAGTGTCTAAAACCCACAGTCTGGCTTTTGTAATGACTGCTGCAGAAGGTATTTTTAACCCGCAGTTTTAGAAATGCTCCTGAAGGTGCCAGCTAGCCCATCCTATGCCATTCAGCAGAGACTCCCTCTGTATCTATTTCTCTATTGTTTTGTTTCTTTTTATGGTTGCCTGTTTCTCTGCAGGTAGCTCAGCGATTAGCGAAGCAACCGACTCTGCCTTTTTCAGCTCATCTCAGGGTTCCAGGCAAAACAAGCCCATTTGAAGCAGAGCCCAACGCTCGCAATAATTCCCCATATGTTGATTTTCACACCAGCCTTGGGTGGCTGCACCTCATTATTTGATTTTCTCTGCGTCAGTTTTGTTTGTGTGTGTGTCTGTGTGTGTGTCTGTGCATGTGTGGCTTTTCCTTTCTAGTTTGAAGTGACTCTGACCTAAATAGAGGAAAGTGTGGGTGGCAGTTTAGTTGTAGGTGTCACTTCAAAGCTTCAAAATGCTACACTCTGCAAATAAGTACTTTAAGGGAGGGGAGGGGGGAGCAAACACCACTGTGTATTCAAGGATGTCACTTGTGACAGGACTAACAACAGATGAACCCCAGAGGCTCTGATTTCTACGTGTAATACACCCCACATGTCTCTGGAGCTTAGGGGGTGGATTTTTAAAGGACTCATTTGCATATCACTAGATCTAATGCAGTTAAGTTTATGATTTTGCAAAACTGAGCTGAGAGGGAAATATCAGAGAAGGAAAATATATGATACCTCTTAATTAAATCAAGAAAAGATCCCAGCTTCCCAAAGACCTTTGAATTACACAGAAAAAAAAAAAAAAGGGGAAAAAAAAGCATTCTTATGAACCATGATCAAATGCATTTAAACCCAAAGCATGAATTACTGGGAACAGCAAAGTCCATTAAGCAGATAATATAGCTTTTACCATAAGATTCAACTATACATGTAAAGAAGAAGCACTCTTGGGATTTGCAGATGTGTATGACTAAGGATGACAGTTATTTACTTCAGCCTGTTACTGCTGTTATGTGTAAGTCTGTCACTCACCCCACATCTGGTTACTGGACATGGTAAGCATTGAGTTTTGACTTTCTGTAAGCTTAAAGCTGAAGAGGCAAAATACAAAAATATATGCATGTGGGCAAGTTGTGGCTTAGAATGGGCTGCAGAGCTCTCCACAGCTTCCTAGTTGTGAGTCCAATTTATCACAGCAAGTTAACTTTTGTATTTCTACTTTCCCTACAAACTCCTTTGGGACCACCCGACACTACTTGTCTTTCCGTTCATGCTTTCCAGCCACTTTCTTCGAGAATCATTTTCACTCTGTAAATCACTTGATGAAAAATTATTCTTCAGGAAATTAATATTGAGAAGGTGTTTTAGAAGCCAGAATTGTAAAACTAACACTGAGAAACATGCTGGTTTACCGGGAGAGAAAGGGAGCAGCAGCTTCCACAGCTGGGTAAAAGACCCAAGCCCGAAGCCCGCCCCCGCCACCCATTGGGCTGCGGTCCTTAAGGCACGCTGCTTTGTACAGCCACCGATAGTGACGTGATATGGCTGACCTCACTTTTAGCTACATGTCACCCCATTTCAAGGCCAAGGATGTACCCCTTAAAGATAAGCAAAGTTGTCTCCTGAGTATACCTTCCAACCAGCTTTATCACTGAGTCTAGAAAACATAGCGCAACAGATCCTACACCCGTGTTGCTAATTTTTCTCTCTGCACCTTAACTGTGGAAATCTAGGCCTTATTAACTCTCTTTTTATACTGAGATATTCAGTCTTGTATCTTTTTATGTATATATAAGATTCGATAATATAAGGAAACTATCATTAAATAAGGTAGGGTTTGAATTTACAGTATACTTGATGATAAGTGCTCACGTGTGATCTTCTAGTAATAAGCAAAAACACTCTCACACTTAGGACAGAAATATAAGTTATACAACAGCTGTAACAGAGTAAGACCATATATTTGGGTGGATGCCCATCTACATCATACTTTACCTTGTACTATCTTGTTTGTCTTTCCCTAAAAAAATGGAATAAACAAATTTAGGTAGTTCAGGGGCCATAAAGACAGTAAAACAGAATTATATTAAGGCTAACAGTTAAGGCATTCTCATGAGTTGTGGTAAGTGTAAGCTGGAGATGCCTGACGTGAAAGAGAGCATCTGTGTAAAACACAAAGTGCAAACTAGCTGCTGTCATCAGTGTTACAAACTCTCCTACCACGCTTCTGAACAGGAGGAGGGGTGCCTTTTGCACAAAATCCAGCACTGTCCCTGTGCATTGGGTTCCCTGGGAGAGGCAGGCAAAAGGATGCCTAGAAATGCAATCCTAAGCAGACTTATGTGAAAACAGCTGCTGGGCTGCTTACCTCTGTCAAGACGATGGGTTTGGGTATGTGCAGTAATGGAGTTTTAAGGTGCTCTGTAAGTCTTGCAGCAAAAAATGGAGACGCCTGTGAGTACTGATATGCCTTAGTAGTTAGGATAGGGGTTTGTGAGTCATTATGATAGAGTTAGGTGCTTAAACTGTGCCTAAAGTTAAATTTTTCAGTCTAGGTTGTTACAGGAATGAGTCTTGCTGGCTCTGCTCTTTCGCACTGAACAAAAATTCTCAAATATCTATGCCTTTTTGATATTCTTTTACACATCTTTTACAGTTTACACAGTATCTCTTTAGGCTAAGGAAAGAACAGAGGGAAGTACAGCAGTAGTTCTCTGCATTTGAATTTTACAGGCAATGAAGAAGGCAACATCAATTTTCCTTCATATTCCTCATGGCTTCAGATTTGTCCTTTTCCTACCAAAACTACCAACTCTCCCAGAAACACCACTGACAGCGCAACCCACTGCTCATGCAAAAAGCAGTATGTTACTCAAGCACATTGTTACTGAATTCCACTGTCCATGAGAGATGCAAAGCTGACAGCACTACTGGCTGTCTACAGAGCGAACTCAGCAGCCAACGGGGAGCGAGACTGATGTCTCTGCACCAGGAAGTTTTGGCCAGCCGAGTGCTTCTGCAATATGACAAGACCTCAGCAGCAGCTGCTCAAGTTACTCTGTAGGAAGGCTCACGTTTAGCAAACAATTTTGGTGGCATAATGGACTCCCTTTATTACCGTGATTAGACGGCAAATTATTCCATTAGATGGAATTAAATTAATATTATTGTTATTGTTATTTATTATTACTAAGTGCCAATTGCACTCAGTAATGTTCTTATCTATTAAGTGGAGGGAAAGGAGTTATTTAGCATGTACACAGACAGCAGTGCAGGTGCATACAGCCATTACAGGTACAGGGTCATTTGTTCATAAGGCAGAGGGTCATGATGCTCTTGCAGAGATCATTGTAGAAAGGTCTCCTAAATGTAAGTTTAAATAGAACACACTGAAAGAAAAAATACTGTACTACTGTATAAAAAAGAGAGAAAAACTATGTTGAAGCTTAAAAGAAGTAGGCAGGGGAAAAGGGTTCTTGGGGACATTTTCTGGAAAAACAAATGGAACAAAATGAGGCAGAGGAACATGCACCTGGAAAGGATGGTTCTGCTGAGCTCCAGGGGTCTCACACAGAAAATGTGGTTAGTGTGATATTGCTCATTTTGTGATCAGGCATTCTGGACAATAGCAGGGGCAAGATTTATACTGAATCCTAACATTCCCAGTTTATGTTGGGGTGAAAGGCTGCACAAAATAAAGGGTCAGACCCTGTCTCCATAAGGAAGCCCAGGAATATTTTACTGAGTCATTTTTCTCTCTTGCTTTGTCTATTGGTATTTTAAGTTCTTTGAAACTGGAACTGAATTTATGGAGGTAAAGTTTCTTAAGCCTCTCTTACTGCTTTGAAAGTTGCAAAAATGCTGTAGTGCTAAACAAGACAATTAATTATCAAAAGCAGCGTTTTTATGCCTTTAAGCAGCAAGAGGTTGAGATACAATTCCACAGAAAGAATTAAAAAAAATCTGCTCATTGAAATAACTTTATTGTCACTCCCCATCTTTTTATGTGATTTTTTTCTGAGTTAATTATACAATGCTGTACCTACCCATCCTTTCAGGATGACTTTATGTCTTTTGAGCTCATGTTTTCCGTATTCGGTACAGGTCACCTCTTCAAATGTCTTTCCTGAAGCTCTTCCGTTTCTTCACCCTGAACCTTTTTGCTTTTTCCCAGCTCCCAGCTTTCCAATTCCAGTTACTCACACAGTTTTAAGGATTACAGTCTCATTTTATTTAATGGAGTGTGCACAGCTATATTTCATTATTGCCAGAAAAATCCATATGCCACATTTTTAAAAATAAATCCCCACTAGAAATGTTGGAAACCTTACAGATTTTGATTGAGTTGCCCCAGGTCAAACTGAACATCTGGGAAAGAACTTCTGCCTAGGAAATGGTTGTGCATCCTTGAATACTCCAGTGGCCTCGCTCTTGGAAGAGGCTTAGGTGAAGCTGTGTGTAAAATACAAGGGTATCATTAAATATTTCCGTATGTAGAGCACTACTTTTCTCCTACACTGTTCTGGCAGACCAATAGTGTACATATGCCATTGTGGTAGTGGTTTAATATTAATACACATATTAATAGAAGATGGTCAAATAGTATTTGCCAGATATATAATTTTGTAAATGCTGGCTTTTTTCCCTTCCTTTTGGCATTGCAAACTATTCACAAATCAGTTGTTAATCTATTCAGTATTTAAGGATAAGGGTCTGAGCCAAAACCCCTTTGAAGTCAATGAAAAAATTTCCACGGACTTCAAAGAGCTCTGGATCAGCCCCTAACAAAATAAGATCACAAACAAACACATAGTAGACTACAGCAGTTTGCATATCTTTAGACACAGTAAACACATTGCTGTCATAGCAATTAAAAGCTCACATCCAAAATCTGAATCTTAAAATTGTCAGTTAGAGAGATCATCTTATTTTCTTTCTGGGGAGGAAATGTGAATCTAGATAGGGAACAAGTGAACTGATAACACATACCAGACACTGTATGTGCTTTATATGACTATATTTGATGGTTCTAATAAAAGGAAAACCTTGAATCATTACATTACACCATGTCATGCAGGTTCATTTGGATGTTTCATCCTACTATAGGTTTTGAAAATTTATATTATAAAGTTTTGAAAACAATCTTGTACTTGCCATATGTTCTGTCTTTTCTTTTTGGTATAACATGATATATTGAACACACTTTACTCTCCTTTTAATATTTTAGATATATGAAATTAGTTAAAAATATTGTCTTAAGAATCCTTTTTTTTAATATTCCTGCTGCCTCAAAATATTGTAACTCATGCAAAATCTCAATATTACAGTGTAGAGTTCATCCACTGCCGTAGACTCCCTATAGAATTCTAAAGTTCCAGGATTTGAACTTAGTCATTTTTATCCAGAAGTATCTCAAAATATTTACTTTTAAGCTTTACATTTAAGATGGATACTAATATGGGTACCACCTTTACTAGAAAGCCACTGGTAAGAAACCACTACCTTTCCCTGTCCCAAGTGTTGGAAAATAGTGCAGCTGTGCAAATGGAGGGACTAATCTTTCCTTTTTGCTATGTAGAAGTTAAGCATGTATGCAGCTATGGGAGACTGAAGGCAGAATTGACACTGAGATAGATGGGCAAGAGAGAAATATTCAAACAGATACTTCCAGAAGATAATTTATCCCACCCAAAGCCAAGGACCTTTTAGGAAAGTGTGGCAAATTTTTATCTGACCCTCAGCATTTGTCTAACATGGCTCTGAACTGAGTGAAAACAATTAGTTTAGTTTAGTCTTCTAGTTTTAAAGCAGTGTGAGTGAGTTGAAACTTACTGCAAGCAGTGCAGGATAAGAAAACTGGTAAAAGTAGGGGGCATTTTCCCTTAGAATTCAGTGTTGAAAATTATTAACCAAGAATATGCAAAATGAAAAATAACTCTTAGAGACAGTCTGGAGCTCTTTGGCTTCTAATGTCAAGAGCGCAGGGAGATGCCACATCGACAGCTGAGATGCACATGTACATCTATACAGGTGCATATATATACAAATATTTCTGCACATAAACATTCAATATTTTGTGAGTTAAAGGGCAATATTAAAACACATGAGAAATGAAGACATCTTCCCAAATTAGAGTTCTTCATAACATGGAAAGAGATGAGCTGATAAGTGGAAATGTCACAGCACTGCAAACACCTAAACTGTAATCTACAAGCTCACGTCTGATCACACGTCTTAGAGAGGAGACTGATACGCAGGCATACATAAATCTCTGGGACAGGGTTCAGAGAGGGATGGTTTGTATAACAGAGGTTTCAGCACATAATCTTAGATGTTATGAAGGGGAGCCCATGCACCAAAACACTTAAGTACTGGCTTACTTAGAAATATATGTGCAAACATTTTAAATCCAAAAGTTTCAAGGTCCTTTCTGTATGAGCATGAATGTTTCATTGAGACATCCTTGGGAGTATACGATTAAAGTTTAGCATGTGCTTAACCTTTACCGAGCAACAATAGAGCTAACAGAAGTTCAAGTTCAAAATCCTTTCCATTAGAAGCTGGCTTATTTCAATTTTTCACTCATTTTTTTCAAGCAGAGTTAGAAAAGAAAAAAAAAGAGAAGAAAGGGAAAGAATTATGCTGCAGTGTTTCTTCTTCATTTTAATGGTTTTCTCCCTTATTTACATTTTGTTTCTCCTTGTATTCTTCTTCCTTATTCTACCCCCTTCCCCTGCCCTTCGACTAAATGGAAGGAAAAAAAGACAGAAGGGAGGGAGAAAGAAAGAGCTTAAAAATTTTAAGGAAAAAAAGACATTTTTTACAAATGAAGCTTGATAATATATTTAAATGAAGAAAAATAAAAATTCAGAAAAAAAATTCTCTTTGGAAAATATTATATCTTATTTTCCCCATCTCTGTCCATTTCCTTCCCCTAATGCAACACTGTTTTCTTCTGTCTATACTATTTAAGACCGTTTGAATCAGTGAACATTCAGTGAAAATCAGAGTGTGTTTTTGATACCAGGAAGCTGTGCTTAGAGCAAGCTTTTGTTAAAATGTTCTTAGTTTCTAGCGCTCTGCTAATCATAGTCTTAGTCTGAGAGAGGGAAAACCTTTCCATTTGCTAAAATAAACATTGACTTAATTTCCCATGTTAAATTTAGGCCATTCCCCACTTTAAAACTTCTCATTGATTTTACATTCACTCCTCTGATGTAAAATCATCAGCTACTGATTTTACATCTGTCTTTTAGCTGCTGCTGCTGAGCTAACCTCAGCTACTGGCATATTGTACCGAATTAGGATTTCTCCCGCTATGGCAGCTGCTGATAGAATAGAGACAGGCTGATACGACACCTCCAGCCTCCTCGCTACTGCAGACATTGCAAAGAAGCGAACGTTGAACAACAGTTGCAAAACATTAGCGCAAAATATCACTGTACCACAGGCAGGGGAAGATGATCTTTCTTTGACTGCATTTTCCTGTGCGTCTAGTCTCTGGTACCTTAATGCAAAATCATTAAATAAAATGTAAACCTCCTGGGTGAGATTCATCTGCCCAAATGTAGCTGTTGACATCTGAGCCAGTCACTTGAGGCTCTGTAATCGATGGAGAATCAAGCACGTTTAAGGCACAATTCATCTAATCCTAAGGTGCAAGTCAAAAATAGGTCATTGAATTGTGCCGTAAATGTTCCTATTTCTCTTTATTAATGGAAAGAGAGACTGAAATACGGACTCCCTTCCATTTCTGCTCTACAGACACTTAGCACAAGGTGAAATGATTCCCACCCCTAGACCTGGCCCTGGAATGGGCTCAGCTGAAGTGAACGCTGATGAATAATTAAAGCTCATTGAAAGACTGGATCCTCAGAGACAAAGTACTCTGAATGAGAGAGGATGATCATCCAAAGCAACCGCATAAGGCTCCTGTGGATTGTGCTGTGGTGCTGTAAGTTATGAGCAATGACTTCCCACAGTAGGTTCCAGAGGTGGCAAATGAGATCAGTGTTAGAGACATTGCCTGAGCATCCAGAGAAACTTGTTCACTTGAAGAGATCTGAAGGTCTTGATCTTCTAAATGAACTTATGCATGTCTCATAGATTTTCGGAAGGTAGGTAGCTTGCCAAGACTATCTATGATTTTTCTTTTTAATAGTTATATATTTACAGAGAGTATGCTCTTTACTGTTCAAAGCAGATGCCTTAGAATTAATTGGAGAAAAATAAACCATGTGAATGTATCTATTTTTTTTCCTTGCTTTTTAACACATTCTGGATCATTGGCAAAACACTATGATGATTTCATCTACTCTCATGGTTGTCACAAACTCAAATAAAACAAGGTATCACTAATTTCCTTTCCTTCTTATCTCTCCTCTGAAAGAATATCTCTAAGAGATGGTGCTTTCTGTGATTAATAGTAAAATTTATTCTTAGGACACACGTATATATATATTACAAATACTTATTTAAAATATTTTTGATATAAGAATCATTTATTTGTTGTATGTATGGATGAAACCAATCACGACTCAACAGGCCAAATAAAGATTTATCTCCTTTCCCTGAAACTATGATTTCTTATGCTTTCCATTATTTGGCCTATTTTTCATAAAGAACAGGAAATGTTAAAATGGGAAGAAAGAGAAAAGAGAAGAAAATGGGTGAGATGCTTTCCATTCTTTTTAATAAACAAGTTAAAAAAAACAAACCTGTGAACATGCAAACTGCTTCTGTAGAGGGACTGCAAAAATACAGAGAAACATCAGCTGAATTCCTATATTAAGGAGGACACATTTTCCCTTCTTGCTGTTCCGTTAACTCTTGCACAAGCTAACTGCAACTTATGCATCCGAGCTGAAAGAAAACGATCAGTGGCATGTGCTAACCAACTCTGACACTAAGATACTCAGGGCAGCTGTCAAGCAACAAAACTTCCTTTTGTGCTTCTTTTCAGAATTAATTAGCGGAAGACCCTTTAATACACATGTTCTTGCCAAGACGAACTTGGAAGGAATCTTACTGTACTCCCTACTATTGCCTGTTCCCAGCAAACCTCTAGAGGAGATAAATGAGCAAGTTCTCAAGCTACCCACCTCCTGTTATCAGCTGGTGTAAGTCAGAATTTACAAGAGGTAACACATATAGCATGTCTTTGAGTGCAACAACAGAAGTTGGCCAGTTTGGAAATACCTGGCTATATTAGCTACTTCTGTTGATTGTACTGCAAATAGAGCTGCTTACTCTAAGTTTTAATTTAATTTGTTTTAGATGCACTTATGATGTGAAACTTAATCTCTGTGGCAAATAGTTTTAGGAAGTACTGCAGAGGTTTGGAAATCAACCTGTAACTTTACTCTTGGAGGTGAGGACCACCTGGACTGCCACCAGTCTCCATTTTCTTCACAGGCTGATGGGACCCCTTGAGAATTTTTAAGACTTCCTCCCCAACTTTGGCTAATCCTTGATCTATCAACAATCTTTCTCAGTACTTCAGTAATCTCTTTTCTTTTATCTCCTCCTTAAGCCAATGGGCAGTGAAAAAGAAAAGGTGAAATCTAGCCAAGAAGGGTTGATAGAACTTACTGAAGTTCAGAGAGATTGAAATTTGAATCAGATCAAATCTCGTGCAGACATTCAGAACAATTTCTGTTTTAACTGAGAGGGTGACTAAACTGATTCAGACAGTCTTGCTTTTACTGGAATTGCTTCACTGTTGTCTCATTTTATTTGAGTGGATCTTCACACCTCTTAGTTTTTTTCAGACCCACTTAATCCCATTTTAGTTCTATCTGTATTTTATCCATCCTCCATTGGTTCAGTAGTAGTACTTTTCCTGAATCCTTTATTGCCTTTTTTTTTCATTTTAAAGTGAATGGACACGTTTCAGGAAAAGTTTCTAGACCCGAGTAGTCAAGGCGATGGAAAAAATCTTGTTTTCAGTCAGATTCAGAAAGCAATTGCCATTATAGTCAAACATGACTTAAGACACCTACAGTCAGACTCACTTCACTTAACTTTAGTTGTCTACAAGTTATATGCTCCATCAAAGCTGGTCATCTAGGCATCCTTGATAGTGAAAGGACAGTAACATCTCCACATAGCAGTTAATTTAATCTGTTTTAGACATCTTTTTTAGGATTGGATGAATTATCTAGCAGCAAATTTATTGCCCTCCCTTGACTGTAAAGGAAATTTGGACGATACACTAGTTTAGGCTAGCTAGGTATCTAACTCTTAGACAGACAGCATTAAATGAAATTAATCCAATGCCACAG
>RSEF01000031.1:4453947-4493384 GCA_003993805.1 Himantopus leucocephalus
TATATAACATACAATTCAAATTTGTTTAATTGATTATTAGCTTCGCTAACGTGAGTCTTTCACAAGATATCTGTACCATTGAAACCTCAGGTTACTGGTCATAACAAAGAAGACACTCATTGCCTTAATTGACCTACACTAAAAAAGGCAACACATAATGTAGGCTTGTTTTCATTACACGGTTTTGCAGACTGAGGAACTTGCATGTTTATATGTTCTTTATGTCCACATGAGCAGTGGCTCAGCATGTCCAAAGAAATTGTTGCACTCCTGTTGAGTGTCTCGTGGCATGAGATTCACCTAACCAGTGCAGATGTCTGTATCTGAGCTAGGCACACCAGGGTCCTTCTATAATCAATGGAAATGTACACTTCCATAATGAGATTCACCATATCCTAAAGTAGATATCTAGGGCAGACCAGATGAATAGAATCACTGAACAATTTAGGTTGGAAAAGACCTCAGGAGGTCATCTAGTTGAATTTCCTACTAACTCCAAATTCACTTTGAATAAGTTGCTCAGGGGATTCTCCAATTCCCTAGAAAATCCTAAAAGTACTGAGTTCTTTTCCTTTGATATAAGGGGTAACTAAGGCAATGAGTCTGCATGAAAGTTGTCCTTTAGAGGAGACAGATTCTGCAGGTTATAGGCCATGTCTATATTCCTTTTCTCTTGCAAATGACAGCTGAAACAGGAGGTATAAGGGAATCTGTCTTATCTGACTTTACTTCATATTTTCAGTGAAGTAGGAATCAGGTCCCGTGTATTAACCAAGGGGCAGTAATTTTCTAAATTAACTGTGCCTGTTGCTTGCAATATGAAAAGCATGCTCCTAATCATATATCTAATTTTGACTCTACAGCTACTTAAATTGTAATTCTTTTCAAACATTCAATTAAATATTCTGTTACGATATAACCTAGAGAAAGCCTGAGACAAATGCAGCAGATATACCCAGAAAACCCATGTATCAGTCCAGAAAGAGAAGCGTCAGTGGTGCAATTGTACTTCTCCAGGTTGAATTTTCTGACAACGTTTCTGCTACCAGTTGCTGAGCTGGGTTGGTGTGCCACAAAGACTTTTGTACTGAAGAACCTTAAGATAATATCTGGAAAACAAGGAGGTTGGCTTGCAAACTTGTTATGAGTTCTTCACTTTTACTTCAGATTTGTTCCATCCCTTTCCTTGCATACACTTCCTGATTTGTGCTGTTATTTAATATCCCACTAGTTGTGTACTTTCAGATCCCAAATTGAATACGACGTCCCCTCCAGTGGAACTCTCACCTTGATAAATTGCCAAATTGTAATTATTATTCCTTCCAGAGCCTGAGATATGGAGTCATGGCTGTAATTTCCAAGGCTTGAGTGCTGAGAAATTTATGCTATACTTCTCTCCATCAGAGTTTTCATCTGAGACCATATTTCAAGCCCTTTTCTGTGATGATATGATTAAGATAATTCCTTTACGAAGTTCAAGCCTCCGTGAGATATTCAAGAAGGAACCTGGTAGTTCTTAAGCTTTGTTTGCTTCCTCTATGAATATCAGCAATATACGAAGGTAAAAATCACACAGACAGGATGTCTGACAGTTTCAAATGCTCCTAATTTTTTCTAACATGAATTATTATGGTAGCATCTGCTGGCCTCAAATATGGGACCACTGTTCTTGTGAGTGTGAAGAGACAGTCTATGCCTCAGTAATTGTGTCCATACCAGAATTTTTTTTTTTTTGCAAGCTTGTTTGCTTGTTTCTTTTTAAATTAAATGCTGATGTGAAACTTTCTAACACCCACTTACTGAGAAGATTATTCAAACTCTAACTTTGCTGAGTTCAAAAGTGGTTGTGCTTCACATCCTTCCTGAGAAAATGGAAGAATAACAGGATATATACTATAATACAGATAATCTGCATTTTCTCACAGGAATGCAAGGAGCATTACAAACATCTGGATATGTATAGCAAAATTTACATGCTATTCAGATTGGACTGTAGTGTATTTTTTTGGTACTCCTGGTCTGAAAACATCAAACAGTTTGGGAATGAGAATTTTGTTATCCCCATTTTACAGACCTCTGTCTAATGGTTTACGTAGCCCATCTGTGTCAATCACTGGTGGTTTCAGGAGAGCAAGACATTCTGTAGTAAAGGCTTGTGGAATAGTCAAACAAAATAAACTTATTCTAACCCTTCCGGTTACTGACTAGCTTATGCCCTGAACCTGAATGTTTATGTTCTGTTTTATAGGTGTTCTTATCCTTTATTCAGTACTTTAGAGATTCTCATTTTCAACAATATAATATGTTTGTTTCTTCAATATCCTCAAGCTATTACCTAAGGTTTGACACTAAATCAGTCAAGGTGTTACTGTCCTGCAGATACAAGCATGCCCCATACAGGTGTTTTCTCATGAATATAAAATATATTCGGATTTTAAAATTAACTGTTTCACTACTGAACTGTGTAGGAGGCAAAACCATTTATATTACCTCCGAATACTTGCCCAAATATTCTTTCCACATAAGAACATTTAAAAACTCATTCCATCCTTGGTGAAGGAGACAAAACATCTCTTTGTTATACATGCGATGTTGAATTTAAGGGGGAAAAAAAAAAAGCCTTGCAGTGTTATACCCTAATCTTAATAATATGTACATTAAAGCTTTCTTCCTGTTATGATCCTGTTTTATAGACTCATTGTTCATGACATGGCCTTATTGTTCATGTACATGACAGATGAACACATTTCTACCACAGTCTCCACTACCTCCATAAATTGTGATTATAGATTGAAATATTGTATGCCTCATTATTTATTTATAGCTTTGAATTTTTCTCAAGGATATTTTTCCTTTCTTTTGTGATATTTTGTTTTAATGAAGGTGAAAGTCTGTAGAAACCACACAAGCAATCCAAAGTCCTTTCTTTCACCATGAAATGGCTTGAAGTGTACCATAGTGTCCCTTCTTCAATAAGCATTATTTCCTGGCACAGTGTAATCTTAGTAAGTCATTACTTTGCTCATTGTTTAGGCTTCAAATCATCAAAGCATTTAAACACATACTTAACTTTAGTGCCTGATTAAGTGCCACTGGAATAGGATTTAAGCACTTGCTTAAAATTAAGTGGGTGTTTACATGCTTTGCTGAGTAAGGATGAAATGCTAAATTGAAATCATATTTGTGTCTGAGTGGAAATTGTTCCCAAGTTTACTAAGAAAAGAAAGCAGATTTGATCATATTGTCTGCATGTTTAACTGTTTCCTCTTCGTCTTCTCTACTTCCCAAAAAAGCTTTTGGACCTAATAGCCAGCTAGGATTTATAATATTGAATTAACTAATGCTTAAGATGCTCTGCGCCTGATCGACAACCAGGAGGAAATAGGGGACTGGGTCGGAGCTAAGTGAGATGGAAAAATGAGATTCTTTTGCTGAAGAGGCAAATTGTCTTGGTGAACACTGTGATATATTGTGAGGGGACAAGAAGACATTGAGGACAATAATATTGTGGGTTCTGTTGGGAACAAGAGGAAGCCTTGTTGTGTATTGGAGAAGGAGATATGGCATGGCTTCTGTGACTGGAGTTTTGGAAAAGAAGGGTTCAGGCTCTTTAGGAAGGACAGGCAGGGGAGATGAGGAGGGGATCTTGCCCTCTATGTCATTGAACAGCTGGAATGCACGGAGCCCAACCAGCCAACCGAGAGCTTATGGGTCAGGATCAAAGGGAGGGCAGGGACAGGTGACTTTACAGTGGGCGCCTGCTACAGGCCACCTGACCAGGAAGAGCGGATGAGGCCCTCTATAGGCGGATAGGAGCAGCCCTGTTCCTCATGGAATTCAAGCACCCCAATATCTGTTGGAGGGACAACACAGCAGGGGACAAGCACTCCAGGAGACTCCTGGAATGCATTGATGATAACACCTCTCCAAGTGATAGAGGAGCAAATGAGGACAGGTGCCATGCTGGACCTTGTTTTCACCAACAAGGAGGGGCTGGCTGGGAATGTGAAGCTCAAGGGCAGCCTTGGCCTCAGTGACCATGAAATGATGGATTTCAAGATCCTTAGGGAAGCAAGGAGGGCACACAGCAAGCTCACTACTCTGGACTTCAGGAGAGCAGACTTGGCCTCTTCAGGGATCTGCTTGGGATAGTACTATGGGATAAAGCCCTGGAGGGAAGAGGGGCTCAAGAAAGTTGGTTAATATTCAAGGATCACCTCCTCCAGGCTCAGGAGCAATGCAACCCAAGAAAAAGAAAGTCAGGTAAAAACACCAGGAGGCCTGCATGGATGAATAAGGAGCTCCTGGACTAACTCAAACAGAAAGAGGAACGCTAGAGAGGGTGGAAGCGAGAACAGGTAGCCTGGGAGGAATACAGAGAAATTGTCTGAGAGGCCAGGGATCAGGTTAGAAAAGCTAAAGCCCAGAGAAAATTAAATCTGGCCAGGGACTTCAAACATCAAAGGCAACAACAAAATCTTCTTGTTGTGGTTTAGGCTGGATTGGCCACTCAGGTGGAATGACACATGCTTTCCCCTACCTTTCTCTGAAGAGGGGCAGGAGAGAGAAAGAGACTTACGAGTTTAGAAGGAACTAAACTACTTTAATGAAATATTACTAATAAAATAAAAAGGAAATAATGAAATATATATAAAACCATATCAAGCTCACAGGTTGACAATCACATCACTGGCTGGCACTGGGGAAGTCCCAGACTGGACTCAGTGACAGATGGGAACTGGATTCCGGATCTAGATTCAGGATCAGGATCAAAGGCAGACGAACAGACGGAGTCCTCCTCAGACGTTGGCCATTGAAGAAAGAGGCTGATGCTTCGATCCCTCAGCTTTTATGCTGATCATGAGGCAGATGGGATGGAATACCCTGTTGGTCAATTTTGGATCACCTGTCCTGTCCGCTCCTCCCTGCAGGTGTGACCCCTCTACGCTTTTCCGCTTTTGACCCTCCAACGGGGCAAATAACAAAGTGAGCTGGCCTTGAGTGTTACAGCAATAAGTATAAGCAGAAGCCTCTCTGCATACTATGCCTTGGCATCAGCTATAAACATAGGTCTTATCACCCTGAGAGAGAACAGTGTCTGCACAATTTCTGTTATTTTCAGTAGTTAGAAGAGGCTTAGCTAAAAATGAAAAATTACTGAACAGAAAATTGGTTCTGTTTTACCTCAAACCAGGACATTCCACCCCTTATTCCATACCATTTGCATCTTGCTCAGATTACTATTACTTTTTATCTATCAAATCTATACACACATACATATATGTGTATATAGATACATGCAGGTCACTTATCTATGATTTCTTTTTATACACAAAAGTTTGTTAAGTCCATTTAGTTCATGACAGCAGGATTTCATCTCAGGGCAGGAAAGATGGTATGAAATTCATTGTGGTTTGTGCCCATGGGTAGCATGTGCATCTTGAAGAGTTTGCTGGGCGCCACTTGATGAAACTAGATCAGGTTTCATCACCACTATGTTATCCTGAAAAACGCTTAGTGAAAACTGTTAGTATCATGTAGCAATCAACATCATACAGCTCAGAATTGAGTATTCTCACCAAGGGTGAGCTACACGTTAAACTTCTCTATTCTTCAGCATCACCCACCAAGTACATCCAGGTCCTTGAGCAAAAGCAGTCCCACGAATGGGTTTGCCTTTGCCTAAAGCAGGAAAAACTCAAACACTTCTAAAGGTATGTCATTGATACAAGGAAGACTGGGGAAAACGTGGGCCCTCTCCAGAAGGAAACGGGAAACCTGCTCACCCAGTATATGGAGAAAGCTGTGGTACTGAATGACTTTTACACCTATCTTCACTGGCAAGTGCTCTAGGCACACCACCTAAGTCGCAGAAGGCAAAGGCAGGGACTGGGAGACTGTAGAAGACCAGGTTCAAGACCATCTAAAGAACCTGAAGGTGCACAAGTCCATGGGACCTGATGACATACATACATGGGTCCTGAGGGACCTGGGGGATGAAGTTGCTAAGGCGCTATCCATCATATTGAGAATTTGTGGCAGTCTGGTGAAGTTCCCGCTCACTGGAAAAGGGGATACATAACCCTCATTTTTAAAACGGGTAAATAAAAGACCTGGGGAACTACAGGCCGGTCAGTCTCACCTCTGTGCCTGGCAAGATCATGGAGCAGATCCTCCTGGAAACTCTGCTAAGGCACATTGAAAATAAGGAGGTGATTGGTGACAGCCAACATGGCTTCAGTGAAGGCAAACTGTATCTCACAGACTTGGTGGCTTTCTACAATAGGGTAACAGTGTTGGTGGATAAAGGAAGAGCAACTGACACCATCAACCTGGACTTGTGAAAAGCATTTGATACTGTCCCGCACGACATCCTTGTCTAAAAATTGGAGAGGCATGGATTTGATGGATGGACCACTTGGTGGAAAAGGAATTGGCTGCATGGTCACACTCAAAGACTTGAAGTCAACAACTCGATGTCCAAGTGGAGACCAGTAATGACTAGCATCCCTCAAGGGTCAGTACTGGGATCTCTGCTGTTCAACATCTTTGTTGGTGACATGGACAGCTGGTTTGAATGCACCCTTGGCAAGTTTGCACGTGACGCCAAGCTGTGTGGACCAGTTGACATATTGGAGGGAAGCAGTGCCATCCAGAGGGACCTGGATAGGCTTGAGAGGTGGGCACGTGGGTTGGGGCAATCCCAAGCGCAAAGAAAGTCTGGGCAGAGAATGGATTGAGAGCAGCCCTGAGGAGAAGGAGGTGTTGGTTGATGAGAAGCTCAACATTAGCTGGCAATATGCACTTGCAGCCCAGAAAGCCAACTGGATCCTGGGATGCATCAATAGAAGCATGGCCAGCAGGTTGAGGGAGGTGATTCTGCCCATCTACTCTGCTCTTGTGAAACCCCATCTGGACTACTGCATCCAGTTCTGGAGTCCTCAGCACAGGAAAGACATGGACCTGTTGGAGCAGGTCCAGAGGAGGTCATGAAGATGATCAGAGGGCTGGAGCACCTCTGCTATGTATACAGGCTGAGACAGTTGGGTTTTTCAGCCTGGAGAAGAGAATGCTCAAGGGACACCCTATAGCAACCTTCCAGTACCTAAAGGGGGCCTATAGAAAAGGTGGAGAGGGACTTTTTATCAGGGAGTGTAGCAATAGGATGAGAGGTAATGGTTTCAAACTGAAAGAGGGTAGATTTGGATTAGATATTAGGAAGAAATTCTTTACTGTGAGGGTGGTGAGACACTGGAACAGGTTGCCCAGAGAAGCTGTGGATGCCCCATCCCTGGAGGTGCTCAAGGCCAGGTTGGATGGGGCTTTGTGTAACCTGGTCCAGTGGTAGGTGTCTCTGGCCATGGCAGGGGTTTGTAACTAGATGATCTTTAAGGCTCCTTCCAACTCAAAGCATTCTGATTCTATGACACGAGGGGACATGTGAATGGCATAGAGACAGCAGCTTCAGTCTAATTCCATTTCCAGACTCAACCATCTTGAAGGCATTAGCCTATTGGAAACCACTCTTTGTTGCTTCCAGTGAAGCAGAGATTTAGGAAATACTTATATGCTTTTTTGCAGTTGTGTAAATGGCCATGTCAAAACACAAGCCAACACTAAATCAGGCTCTAAAGCTAGCTCTGGAGAGAGAAAGGGCAGTGCTTATGATGACAGAGAAGATTTGTTAAAGGATTTGAATAATCCTAACAGGAAACTAAAACCTCAGTGAACATAACCTGTTATGCTTTTAAAAAATAATTTAAAAAAATCCTTTATTTTCTGCTAGATAATTGGTTGTGAAGATAAATCAATATCAGCAAACATGTTCTGCCCCTTTCCATATGTTCTCAGACAGTAATTCTGTAGGAATTCCCTTCCTAACTTGCTTTGGACTTCTTACATTTTGAAACCCTTTAGACACTTCTACCATCACCATCTGCATAGGTCTGGACACCGAACTCTTTCCTTGTCTGTTCATTTTTTGCCCCCATTCCCCCAGTTCCCCATTCCTCTGCCTCTCTGGATATGGATACAAGTAAGCTGATCCGCCACGCAATGCCACCAAAGATAATCTTGCATTAACTTCATTAAGGCTCAGGGCAAGACCAGTTTCTGGACAACTGCTTGGTTCAGCCTCATCTTCTCAGACTGTCCAGCACACCCTTGCTCTCATTGTGTGTGAGCTGCTCAAGACAGTGAGGCCATTGTCAAAATTCCTGCAAGGTAAGGGCAGAGTTTCAGTTGAATGTCTCTTTTTCCTTAAGGCACTGCTGGGGCTAGGAGAAGAGAAAACAGAGTCTTCATTTTTCATCTTTGCTTCCCATTTCCTTTTTCAGTGTATCAGCTCATACATGGAAGGATTTTAAACTAATATTGTTAAGACATGTTTGCAAGCATTTTCATTGATCAGCATCACAACTACTATTCATACAACACTGGTGGGACAGGAAAAAAACTAGTCATGATTCCTGTTATTTCGGTTGTTTTCAGTATTGCCAGAAAGACATAAAGCTTTCTTTCTCTCTCTCTCACTCTTATAGTCTTTTTTTTCTCTTTACTGTCCTTCAAGAAAATTGTCCTTTTATTTATTTTTCCTCTATCCAAGAGTGGCAGCTGATTTTGAAGTGTCAGACTATTATTTGTTTTTTTGGATGTTACCATTTATTGCAAAGAGGATAAAATCAATGTGACATTTCCAGAACAATGATAGATGAAAATGATGAGTGGTCTTTAAACGCAGAAGGCTAATTTTTAAAAATGTCACTAGTGTACTATTTCAGAGTTTGTCAAAGATAAAACAATAAAAGTTATAGATATGAAAACTAATAATATTTCACTGGGTAAGCTATAGATAAGCAGACTGTACAGTATACAAGTTCTATATGCTTCTAAATACAATATGATAGAAATGCTGCAAAGAGGACAGTATTAAATACAGTTACTTTGGGTTATTTGATTAGACGTTCATTTGTGAAGACCTTGATTTCTAAGGCTATGACCTTGCAATCAGTTGTTCTAGCAAGGACTCATAGACTGGCATTTTATACTACGGAGAATTCACATGGACTCAAGGGACTGTGATTTGATGGCCAGGTTTTACGAGTTGCCTAAACAATATAGTCATTGTGCTTTTAAAGCTATTAGTGTGTTATACTGTGAGTGCAAGCCTCACTTCAGAATGATGCTAAAATCTGTGCCGTGCTCTGAAAGGGTACTGTTTCTGATATACATCCTCCCTTCGTTGACTGTTGACTGTAGTAACCTATAAAGCATACGAGAGTCATGTTTCCCCACAGTTCAGACTTCAACAACCACCTCTGTGTGTGTGTGTATTATTACTTTTGTGATGGTTCCTGGCTATTTCATTTACAAGTCGTGATGAAAATCTAGTCTTGAAGGCAGAGACCTTCACTATTTGATATCATTGGTAAAGCTATGTGAAATTAGTGAACAATATCTGCTCTCTTCTTAAACTAGGGTTTACAGGCAGGAAGAGCTGGTGTGACTCAGTTGTGCTAATCTGGCATGAACCCTTTGATTAACAGGGAGAAAACACAGAAGCAATATGCGAACATCAGTAGTGGGACTCTTACATGAGACTACTTGACCTAAGCATGTGACTAACCCACATTTGATAAATTGAGAGGTAGGAATATTTAAAATTTAATATGTTATGCTTCCACAGAAAGGGAACTAATACTAGCACACATTTGACAGCTATGAGACATAAAAAGATTGTTGCCTCTAGTGATCTTGGCTAGATTATAATAGGTACTTTACATCTAACATGGCAAAAGGTGTTCTATTATCAAATCTGAGAGGTCTGTGAAATGTCAGTAAATAAAATTTCAAGAGGATCTCTGAGAAATTTAACTCATGTTTGAACAGCGTCTCTTTGTCTATCTGAATAGTATATTTACACAGTTCTAGTTCAACTGGTGTAGTTTACAAGTAGCTGCAAACCAGATGTCAGTATTTACCATGCTCAAATAGATGCCTTGTTTTGCAGTTGTGAAATACTGAAGTTAAAAAAAAAAAGGGAGGAAAAATATCACACATAGCAGTTTAAGCTTGATGTTGGTTTTACAACCTCATTTTGGGGGAAAAATAACTTCACAGTTTAACTGCAGATTAAATCTGATCTGATTCAGCTCTAATCATCTCATTAGAGGCAAATGAACATAAATTGTGAATCAACTTGGAAAGAAGGGTGTGGGAAGATTTATGATAACTCCTCCCATCACTACACTATAGAGACAAACATCGACCAAAATATGGGAAAAAAGGAAGCAGTAAGCACCTGTTTAAGGTCTTGTTTAACCTTTTTCAAATCTACATAATAAGAGACACGGTTTTATCTGAATGTTGACAAATAAATCAGTCTTTGAATTAAAGAATTGTAAAACGGCAAACTAAAGAGATAGGTCTCATGGTTCTAAGAGTGATATTCAAAACCAGGTGTCACAAGTTGTAAGGCTAAGCTTGGGTAGCTATTCGCTAGGACTAAATCTAATTTTGTGCAATATTTGCACCTAGTTCCAGACCACTGCAATTAATCTGCAATGTTTCCAGATGCTTACTTAACTACAAAATGTATGTGTTACACATATTCTGCATTTTCTGAAACCTCTGAACAGAGAACAGTTCATCTTCAGCTTCAGGGGTTTACCTCCAAATATTTCAAAGCAACATGTGGCTTTTGTTATACGGAAGTATACTTACTTCCTCTATCCTCTTCTCTATGCTTTGAAAAGAAAATTGGTAAGTACATGTTACCTCATATACAGGTTTCTCTTGGTCCATTATAAACATTTAACCCAGCTTACACATGATATGTATTTAGAAATATTTTGAAGGAATTTAACAAAAAACCCAAACCTCAATGAAGTTATTAATTGATCATTCTTTTACTGCTTCATAAATGTGCTATATGGCAAGTATTTATTAAAGGAAGATGTGCCTTTTCTGTTCACAAACATTTATTAATGTCAGATATTTTGCTTACCTTTAGCCCCACCAAAAATGTTAGAGAAGGCCAAAGAGAACGGTTGCATAGCGAGCCCTGCTTTACCTTTGCAGGCCTAATATGTAAATTCAGGAATGCGAAGCATCAGACCGTTGGCACAGGGGAGTTGTAGGGGGTGGAGTATGTAGGGGACAGACAAAATCTTCAGAAAATAATTGCTAACAATTGCTGTCAGTGTGTATTGACCATGTGGGAAATGAAAGGCCTGTGCATCAATCACCTTTGGAGGAATATGAAGAGAGGAACCTTGACACAATCATAATTACACTGTTAAATGTAGTATTGTGCTATAAATCGTAGAGGGTCCAGGGTTTCCCAAACACATGCATATTAAATTAGTATTATTTTGCTGTTGTTTTCTNTTTTTTTTTTTTTTTTTTTTTGTTTTTAATATGGCCAAGAGTAGCTTAATTTTTCTTCTTTTACCTTGGTAATTGAAATAGCTAAATCATTTTACCTGAAATTTCAAGTAACATAAATAAAATAAAATAAATAATAACTCAGACACAAGTAGCCACCAAGGAAAAAAAAAAAAAGAGAAAATCTGAAATGGTGAAAAATAATACACTACTGATACTACTGAAACCATGAAGACAGAACTTTTTTGTAACAAAAAGTGATGGGAAACCTCATTGAGTGCTAACATGACCAATCCTGTCTATAATTTGATGTCAAAGTTCTATTTGTATGGCACGAATGATTTCAGAAATCTCTGGAAACTCACCTGAGATACTCTATCTTGGATTGTAGCCCTTTGAAATATTAAAAAAAAAAAAAAGACTTTGAAAAGGGCATTCAATTTCATTTTTAAGTACAGACCATAGGATAAACACATATTTCATATCAAATATGAAAACCCAACAACCTATAACTCTTTGGATTTTAGTATGTGAATTATCATTTTGATTATGATTTTACAGTTTACATCATCTTTCCAATAAAAGTAAGCTCGCCTTAGGAAACAGCCTTCATGTTCAAGTATCTGCCCAAGGTAAAAATGCCTACGTACTTTGATCAATAAAAAGCAAGGTCCAAAGGGTCAGGAAAAACCGCTGTGTTCCCAAATTAATAAGAAAGACATTCATTTCAGCAGGACTGGCCATCTTAAAAGATTGTCTCCAGTGCACCTTAGAGACCTCAGTTTCAGGCTAGCTTGATGTCCTAATTGAATTGCCTTTGCTGCAGAGTGTAGAAAACAAAGCCTCGGAGAGTTTCCCAGACAGAGAGAAAGAGGTGGGTGAAGGGAATCCATGATACCTGCTCAATAAACAGTTATCATTTTACTCCAATCTGAGAATACAAAAAAAAAAAAGGAGGAATTTATTGACCTCTGGTGATAGATTTCTTAGAAATGTGTTAACTTTTTGTGTATGATATATAATTCATAACAGTATGTAATAAAAATATTTATTATATGATCTTATTCTTACCTAACCCTTCTTATTACTATGTCTCAAGGCAGCTTATAGACAAAATTTCCCTCATTACCCCTGTTATGCAGAGAAGTGACTTCATCAAGGTCACCCATCAGCTAGTGACAGAGAAGAAATTAGACTCTGGAGCCTCTTCACCCTATACTGTATATTCCAGGCTACAGCATTAGGTGTAGACACATGTGTATGTATAATCTACATATGCGTACCGTATCTTGACATCACATTTTTACAGGGAATCAAGGAAGTGATCTCTGTTTATAACTGTTTTGCCTGCCACCCCCCCCCATCCTACTGGTGACAGTCTAATTCTCTACGCCTTAATTTTGCCCTCAAGTACTTCAGGGATAATTTCAAAGATGAAAGAGCCAATATCTTCTCAATAGTGGTCGGTGACACAGTGAAGGGCAGTGGGGAAACAGTGCGCAGTGGGAGGTTCACGTTGGGTACTAAGGAAAAACTTTTTCCACAGGGCGGCTAGTGCAGCACTGTAACAGGTTGCACAGGGAGGTTATGAAATCTTTGGAGGTTTCCAGCACTTGGCTAGACAAAGCTATGTCTGACCTCATCTAGTGTTGGTTTTAAGGAGAAGGTTGGAAAAGATGACCTCCAGAGGTCCCTTTTAATTAACCTTTCTATGATTCTACCTTCCTCCCAGATGGCCTCTCATTTTGTCTCATATGATTTTTCACCATCACTGGTACCCTTATAATTTCTGCTGCAGTTCTAATCCATCCCCCTGTGTGCCTGTTTCAGCCATCTGTATCATGAAATGGAGTTAGCATCTCCAAACACTGAGCTACTGCATCCACAATATGCACCACAGTGTGCTATAGCCATACTGGCATGCAGTATAGTTGCATTAGCAACAGCACTTCTCCTGCCCATTTCTGAGGCAAATGTTGTCAATGTCTCGCTATATCTAACAACTAAAACGTAGCCACCAACAGACAAGTGGAGAGGACACTGAGATGTGAATAAGGGGTAAAAAAATGGATTAGTACCCTAGAACTGCATCTTGTCATGACAGGGCAATGCCTGCTAACCAAAATACCTGGAGCTGTTAAGCAAGGGAAACAGGTTTGCATGGGTTTGGAGACTGAATTAGAACATTTTATAGCACAGAATGCAAATAATCAGGTAATTTACTCTGTAGCTGTACAGTAATTGCAGTGTAATTAGAATAATTGCATTTTACCTGCAGGACATGCACTTATGGCATGTTGTATTTGCATTAAATATTCAACATATACATTCTAGACCAATTCATCTTTGCTGTAGCTCTGTGCTGAAGTCAGTGGATACACTACAGGGATGAATTTGGCTCTCAGTATTTTAACTTGTGTAAGTTACAATCCTGTTGGAGATACCCATTTTGCAGAAAAAAGATTTCTTTACGAGAGTTTGATGAATTTGGTGGTGAAAACTTGCATAGCCTGGGAGTAGTTTGTCCAGTCAAAGTTTAACTTCTACTCATTTGAATAACAGGCAAACAAAAACGTACAACAACCAGGTAATCATTCACTGCAGTGAGCAATCAAGCAGTTCACTTCTGGCAGTAGTCTCACACAGACCATACTTTGGGGTCAAGCCAAGGCCTCAACTCCAGCTGCTTTCTGCTAATGAGGCAAGGAAAAGCAACCAAAAATCTGCCTGAAAGGAGTAGCTGTAAATGCCACCCCCCCACCCCCACCCCAATTGCAAGAGTGTTTTTGAGTGCCGTGGGTCTGATACACTTGGCTCTCCTCCACGTGTCCTCTTCCCTTGGCATAAGGACAAGAAGCAGCCATGCCAAGAGCAGCAAGGGGTAAGGGATAGTGTGTGGGAGGAAGGATCAGTCAATAAGTCAATGATTAGGGCAGGAATTTGGGACGTTGCAGACCTGGGTTCAGGTCCTTGGTCTGCAACAGCCTTTCCACATGACCTTAACCAAATCTTTTATAATTAAATCCACAAAAAGACCTAGGAGAGGTAACATCTAACTTCAGGCAGGTAAGAAATACTCAGACCTATTCAGAGTCTAAAATTTCTGGATTACATATAATGAGCTTGAAGTCTGAGAAAAAAAGCCATCAGCCCAAGAAGAACTAATCAGTAAGAGAAAGGCATAATTTGAGCGGCATATCTCCAGACATATAAGGTGTTTAAAGACAGATAGGGCTCTCCCACATGTAGAAACTGTTCTACTTTTGACAAAATACCAGCCTGTTCTTTGGAGTAAGGAATAACACCAATGCTCTTCCCCTTTCAACTTGTGCACCCTCATTGCCCAATTAAAACATTTGGAAAAGAAAAAAAATAACAACCCTGGAAACTCACTCTGGGCTCAAAAAAGGGCTGAGATTAGGACAAAGTACAGCAAAGCCCATGGCCCGTGTGCCATTCTTATCTGTATGGTTAGCCTAGCTGCTGGTACGACTCAAACTGCACTGTGCTGAAAGACAGGTAGTGGTATCTAATGGGAGACTAGGCCATGTTATATTTGCCCTCTTAATCATATGACCTAAGCTGCATAAAAATCCCTTTTTGCTATCACTAATATGCAGATCATAGAGGCCTCCAAAGTCAGCCTAGAGTGGAGATACAGGAGGGAATTATGGCCAAATCGGAGAACACTTATGGTCCTGGGCTTAACCACCAGGACACTGTAGTGTCTGTCTCTTTCTGGCTGGTCCAGTGGCTGGACAGTCCCGATATTTCCAAACAGACTGGAAACATATGCAGTAGATATTGTCCAGTCTTTGTCTCAGAGCTTCCTTAAAATTTCTGAGCTCTACTTTGAAGATTCAGTAACTACTAATTTCAAGAATAAAAGGGAGACTGTTCTTAAGAAGACAAAGTCCTCCTTGGCCTTGATATTTGTCTGACAACAAGTGCACAAGTTAGCATGGAAACTTCTGCTGTGAGACACTGGACCATGACATTACTCTGCTTTTCTTTCTCTTCCCTTGCAATTCTTTCAGTCATCTACTAAGTTTGTGCCTCACGTTTTTCAAAATGTGTTCCCTGCTCCAGTCTCCATTGTCACTGTCTTTGGAGGCATCCATTCAACATGCTAATTGCCCTGTGTGTTTGCTGAAGGAGTTCCTCCAGAGCCCCTTAGATCCTAGTCCTTTCTTAGCTAATTACCATGTGCCATACACTGGAGCTATGGGGCCTCAGGGTGAGTATTTTGTTGACAATGTGCAGCAATAACCATATAATCACGGCACAATTATGGAGCATTTATGGAGTTATTTGTGCCGTGTCATAGATGAAGTTAGCAAATGTAATTTACCTCTCACCACTAAAGGGGACAAAGTCTTAAGGTCAAAGACTGAGCTCTCATTAGAAACTCAATTTTTTAAAACTGCTTTTATAACGGTGAGTTCTCTCGAATCAACTGAAATGGTGTTTTTTGGGCTTCTTTTTAATTTCTGTTTTTATCAACTCTAAAACTCGAGCCCAAATTTGCTGACAGGAAATTAACTTTCATAAGCTGAAGGACTAACAATGAAAAAAAACTCTCAAAAAAACTCCCCACAAAAACCATCTCACCCAAATATTCTAAATAAATAAATAAATGTATTCATACATAAAAATGTTCCCCATCAACTTCTATCTGTCTCTTGATACTACTTATCTGTTCATATAAAACTCCTACCAGGTGCAGAGTGATTAAGAAGACCAAAAATAAAACTATTATCTATCAAGCTAACATTTCCTCACATCATCTGTAGCAGTACATTGGCTACTGCCTGGATGCTCAATCATGTCTAGTGTTGTAAGGTGACATTTGGATAGGAGCCATTCCACCACAGATTAGGAGAGGAAGCAGGGTTTAGCACAGTGGATATGATCAGCTGAGAAATCTGATGGATAGGGGAAGGGGGAAAGGAAACTGACATTTATGAAAGATGCCGTCCAGAATAGGTCAGATTGAGCAGAAGAGGGCAGGCTTTGGAAGGTTTATCAGAAAGAAAAAAAATAGTTCTTAATATCACTAGGTCTTTTTTTTCAAAGACTGGTGTGGATATATATGGTAATGGGATACACAATAGATGTCTACGCATATTAACATATATACATATGCATATATATGTTCATATGCATACAAACACACAGAACATCCCAACATAGACTGTCCTATAAATATATAAATATATAAGTATATAAATATATAAATCTACAATGTATTTCCCTTTTCCAATAAAAGAGGATATAGGCTCTCAGACCAACTTTCATATATGGCAGCTTAGAGCAAAAATGTTTTATTCATGAATGATGTCTTTTTTTTTTTTTTATAAACACATAAAAATGTGAAACAATAAAAGTGATATATACCTAATAATGAGTGAGCCAATAAACCCCACCAGGCAACTTAGCTTTGGAAGTGGAAAAATTGACTTTGTATAACAAATTGCAGAATTATTAATCCTGTTTGAAACCCTTTTTATATCAGACCATTTACTTTAATTCTTGCTACTTTCAACATTATCATACATTATGCATTTTTCTTTGTAATTTTTTTTTTCTTTCTGCAAGTACAGTGTGCTCCCAAACTTTAAAGGGCTGGAAGCATTTTAAAGAGAAACCTACTGGGTAAAAGAAAAAGCGAGGGATAAATTATTTAGGCCATTCTGAGGTACTCATCCCTGCAAAAACTCCCTCACAGTGGTCCCTCACAGACCACTGATGAATTAAGCTTTGTGAAACCCCTGCAAGGGAAGGAAATATCATCTCCTTGTTACGTGAGCAGAGAAGTGGAAGCAGAGAGCTATTGCTGTCTCTACAGTAGGCTGAGAAAGAAGCCCCCAGAGGCGCCCAATCTCACCATACTCACCCTTCTTCGTATCTTCTGTCCACACGGCTGCCTGGTGAACATCCTCTGGCATTCCTGCAAATGGTGGAAAGGGAGAAGATACAGGGACACCTTGCCTTAAGGTGTCTTTCTAAAGGGACATAAGCAGAGACAAATATACCTAAACCAAAGCTGGCACACTAACTTAAGAATGTAGGTTGGTCTTCAGACTCACCTGCAACACAGAGAAAGACATGTGATCTGAGTCAAAGGGCAGCTGAGGAGAGACAAGGTGGGTTTGTGTGGGAAAGCCCACTTTGTTATGCCATGATTCATCCCTGAAGAGCCTCAGCCTGGTACCTGGTGATATGAATACATTGTATGTGGGCTTGGGCATGGGAGCTTGTATGGGTGGGAAGCTATGTAAGCTTCAGGCTGTCTGCAATATGAGAGGCAGACATATCTGGCCTTGAGAGTGCTCAATGCCCACCCTTACTGGGAAGTATCAATATAACCAGTATTTTCTTAAAGACAACCTTTAGATGCACAGTGCCAAAGATGATACACTGAAAGTAATCTAGAACCTGAGGTCACTGAATATCTACAGCGCTGTAAGGTTTATGAGACTCCTATGTGACCTGAAGTTGAATAAAAGTTCAACGGCAAGGCTATCTAGTTTACTGACTCTAATCAACTGACTGACAAAAATTAGACTAATACTTATTCTCAGACTGTGCTGGTCAGAATCATGGCTAGCAACAGGCTAAAGGCACAAACGTGACAGGTATGTAGGTATATCCAGCACATGTACTTTTTTCTCAGGAGAAAACTCCTAACCTTTGCACTGTCCAAAACTAAATCTGAAAAGAAAAATCAGCAAGGAATGTGTTTCCAGCTGTAATCTACTGTTAGTTCCTGGATACTTTTCCATTCAACAACATTACCTCTTTCACACAGTTCTGTATTTGTTCTTTTTAATTCATGAGGTGCTTGCTACAACAGTGATGGCAATAATGCAGGTTTTTTTGCTTTCAGACATTTTAAGCATGAGAGATCTTATGATCTCAAAAAAACTCAGCCAATCACAAAATAGGCAATCACAAAATTCCCATTGAGTTCGATAGGACTGAGTTTGAACTATACCCCTTTGAGTTGAGGTAGAAGAATTAACTGGTTAGTTTTTGTAATTCAATATAGCAGTATGCCAAGCCTGGCTAGACCAGTAATAATTTTTTTAGTCATTAGCAGAGCATTTCAGTAAGAAGGTATGATGTCAATTGGCAAGCAACTGTCCCAACTAGGCAATCAGTGAGGTCATGTTTCTATGGCGGACCTTAAAGACTGAAATCCCCTAAACTCAGCTTCGGCAATGCCCATCTTCCAGGTGTGTTTAATCCCTATATGTCTTTTCCTCTGATTTACAAGCCATGGAGTTCAGGAACAATAACACCAGTAGTAGCTGGTTAATTCTGATGACTTTTTTTGGCTAGCACAGATATAAACATGTCAAAGGTCACGTTTATAGAGAAGTGTATTCTTGAGAAAACATTTTGGCGTATTACAAATTCTACCTCTGGGTAAGCCTTCTTCTAATCTTTCTCAGAATAGGTTAGATAACCAGCTTGAACAGCCTTTAAAGATATCAAACATTTCTTTTTGCCTCTCCTCCTTTGCCAAGATCAACAATTTCAAACTTTCACACTTGCTAACTATGCATAATGCATTTCTAGGTGTGAACACTTAGTTCATCCAGTGAACTCTCCTCCAAAGTCATATTTCCACTTAAGGAAAAAGGAGCTTTTTGTGTACAACCTGGAGTTCCAACAACCTAAACTCCTAAGCTTTTCTCTAGTACTTTGCCACTAGTTACCATCTCCCTGTCACTCTGTACAAAAAGCTTGTTACAGCGTCAGTTACCACCTTGGAAAACAAGGATTCCAGTATCCTCTTCTCAGTTCCTCTAGGAACTTGTACATCTCTGACAGATATTTCTTCTTCCTTATTTTCTAACTGTTGGTATCCTAACTGAGGCATCTTTTAATATTCAGCTCTGTAGTAAATTGAGTATTGACTTACCTCTGCAGGAAGGGAAGAAGAGGTACCTCCACTGATCATTCTAGCAGCACCTATTTTTCTCTTTACTGATCATATGGTATGTAAAATTATAGTCTCACCTCCTGTAT
Organism: Himantopus leucocephalus; assembly: GCA_003993805.1. NCBI lineage: Eukaryota > Metazoa > Chordata > Aves > Charadriiformes > Recurvirostridae > Himantopus > Himantopus leucocephalus. Next base: position 4,473,370 of record RSEF01000031.1, read on the forward strand.
CTCATGTAGGGAACACTTTATGTGTGGTGAATCCATGAAGTTTTAACTTTATATAAACAGTGTCTCTCAGTGTTTATGTAAAGGAGTTAGTCCAAAAGGGGACATAACAGCATATGGATTTTGCAAGTACAACCAAAATACCTATCATTCATAATAATCAAATAATAATTTTGTGCATTTACTTCATTGATACTCTGTCTCTTTCCTGTCCTTCAAAATTCCCATTATTCTCTGCTCATGCTTCTCTCCATGCTCTCTTTCTTGCATTACTTTGTTAGTAATCTGTGTAATACTGATTCTGAAGCTCTGAATGCAGTTGACATTGCTGATAAAAAAACAAACAAACAAATAAAAAAAAAAACAAAAAACCCACCCTATTCTATTGCAAAGAAAGCTGTATTGTGCTATAATACAAAGCATGTGAAAAACAGACTTATATGGAGTAATTTAAAGTTTCCATTTCCAGACACAGAGGGAGACAGAAAGAGAGTAATATGGGAATGGGATGGAGGGAGGCTTGCTGTAATTTATGGTTTGAAAGCATTTCTATTTAAACTTTTCCACACAGAGGGTCAGTTGCATAGAAAGAGGTTCATTTGCATGAAGTGCTAAAGGTGTGAGCCCCTGAGCAAGTCAGCTCTTGGTGCTCAGGCGCTAACAATACCGTCCATCACGGCACAGCCTTCGGTAGGAAGGTACTAAGGCCTAAATGAAGCTGAGCATTTTTTATTGTGGTGACCCCAGCACCGGGCAAATATTGTACAACATCCTGTGCCAGCAGCCAAAGTGATTTACATATATTTTTTTTTCTTCTCTCTGAATAGAGTGGACAGCTGGTGAATCCCTACGCCTATTAATCTTTCAGTGCACAATCATATCTTGGTATGTAACAACTATTTTTCAATCTTTGGGGCATCAAGTGAAGTAATGAATAATTCTGTTATATTCTTACAGGACTGATGGGCATTACTGAACGACACATTAGGTTTGAGGGTGAAGAGAAAGAGGGAGAGGGGAAATGCTGGCATAAGGCAAACAGCCTATTATTGCCTTTTCATTGCGGCAAACAAAAAGAATTCTTTCTAATCTGCTCCTCAGGGGATCACCATAAAACTCCGACCATCTATATATATTTTCTGTGTGTGCGCATGCATGTGAGTATCTGTGTTAAACTTTCTTGCTGTCAGGTAGGATTTTTAGTACTTCAAAGCTCTTGGTGTCTCTAGTCTTGAACTAAATTGGTGAAGCTATAAAAGTTTTAATCTCTCTTGGCCCTGAAACTGAAATTTCTGTGCCAGGTGCACAGAATAAGTCATGGCAGTGTGTAGCACAGAATATAAGACATTATGTGTGGTTGAACAATGAACTCAGGCACCCAGTTTTATGCAAAGGGAAAGGAAATGAGCAATACTTTGATAATTTAATCAGCTCTACATTGAAAGGAAGATATGCATTTGATGGAGAATGGGGTGGTAAAATTTATGGGATTAGGTTTTGATGTGAGATTTTAGTAATTTCTTATAAATATGTTTAAAAGTAGAATCTTAATAATTATTCATAACAAATCACATCTGCCTGGAAAGTGTCAATAGCAGGATGAGAAAAAGGCTGGATAAGTTTCTCTATGAAACAGGGATCCTTACTCCAAAAATTTCTTCTTCCCCTTAATTTTGAGGACTGTTTGGAGAATTTAAATAACTTTTCATGGTCCCTCTCAATGATAGGTCCCAGACGCAATCCAAATGTGTAGTCTCTAAACACTGTGCGTGAAGGATTGTAGTCCCTCCCAAATGCCGTACCACAGATGCATCAGCTCTCTTAAGATCCCTGTTCTAACTTTGATGGGTTATGATCTGCAAATACTTTAGATCAAGGTAAAGCAGACTGGAGCAAAATTTAGAGACTACACACTGATCTGGCTTAACACCCTTTTGCAGTATGTCTCTCAGCTTTGCTGTCTGTCTGTCTCTTCCTTTGCATTTTCTTTTCCTGCCTTTCCTTATTGCAATGTGCGTAATTCCCCTTTGAGTGGAAGCCTTTGAGTCTGTGACAACCAAACTGATTGAGAGAAGGCATACACTTCATTTTAACAAAAAAAAACCAGTCACTGAACAAGAAATAAGGCTGGACTCCTAACAAAGTCAGGAAGATTTTTCTGTGCAGTAAGTATATTAAAAAGTAATCTTTGCTGCGTGTTGCAGAAAAGAAAAGAGAAAAAAACCCAGTGTTCAACGAAAACTCTGTTGTTAAAGTTCACAACTATGTTTGCAATTTGATCCAGGTATTATTATTATTATTATTATTATTATTATTATTATTCTCTAGCCTACATAATGTGGCAGCCTAAAGAAGAGGAGCACAAGTAATATAAATCATTCATTCTATTGCAAAAGAGAGGTGCTTCTGCAGAACGGGATGCTGAGAACATTTCAGGGGGTTACCCCACAGAATGCTCATTAACTCCCCCCCAGATCCCCCTTTAAAGATATACAAAACAGTAGCATGTAATTAAATGTGTGTTCTTTGATTATCAGTCAAAGACTCATTGCGAATGGTACCAGCCCCTTTGGAAGGCACCCAGCCCACTTCCAATTAAAAACTACCTGACCATAAATAATAAAAGCTTATTACATACATAGTAAATAATGGTTCTTAAAATAATGTATTTCAGGAGCTATATTTTAAGGACACCATATGTGTTCCCTGTATAATGAGCTCTTCCCTCTATCAGTATAACCTGCAGCCTCTCAAATCTAGAGAGCTAAAAAGATTAATTTGTTGGGTTATGTTTTTTCTGAACATTAACCAGTTGGTTTTCTTTCTCCGTCTTTAAAATTAAATTCCCTGTTACATTCCCATTCCCACAGGAATTACATTCCCATTCTCCTTCACAGTAGAGAACAACCTGAAATTTAAAAGTAAATTTTCAGAAAGGAAAGAAAGAAGATTCTCATTTTTGGAGATGCAATCTTAATGCATGCATGAGGATGCTTATATGGAATACATATATGTCTGTGTGATATGTGTGTGTGTTTGAGATTACATTTATATGTATGTCTTTATTTGTATATATGTGTATATAAATATATATGTTATGTAGACATAGCGCTAAAACTAGTGCATTAGATCATAACGACATACTTGATAGTGAATATTTTATCAACTTCTTTTTTTAAATATAGTGTTGATTATTACAAAAACAAAAACCGAACCCAAAACTTTATGCAGTTCCTTATGTACTAACTAAAAAAAAAAAAAAAGTGTGGAATTACTGGTAAAAACAGGAATGGGACTCTTCCATACCGTAGTTATACCATAACCCTGAAGGACATTTTCTTACTGTGAGTTTGTGGTGACAACCTGAGTGTGTGTGTATTTGGCTATATTAAGGAGGTGAAATTATCTTTTTCCCATTTGAAAAGTCTTATGTCAGGAACAGGAAAGACTTTTTCCATACTGGCTACTCTATAATATACTCCATACTCCTAATCTATAATAAGACAAACTAATGGTTTCATAGGAAATCTTAATTCTTACATTTTGGAATTTTTTAGTGCTTAGATCTTTCCCAACAGAGATGTCTATATGCACATATATACAAACATACGTAAACACACATTATACTTTGCACATCCAAAGAAGAAAATGGAAAACAGAAAATGGAAGGAATACAGATGTCATTCCGAGTTTGAAGAGAAAAATGGAAAGCATTCAAAGCACACTTTGGACCAGATAACAGCATTTACATTTCCACTTTTTAAAGTGTCATGACTTATCCATGACTTCAAGTTGTCAGGATCATGACTTTAATTAGGAAGAAACTACACCAACTTATAGGTTATTCCATAATTGGTTATTTCAGAGGATTCATATCATTCTGTGCTATAAAAGCACAAAACAATTGAAAACAAATTATTAAGAGAAATGGATCAAAAGTTAAGAACAGTATCAGGAAAAGAAAACAGTGAGCATCCACCAACAACAGCCATAAGCACTAGACCTAAAGCAGTCTGGTTTCCAACAGATTTGTGAGTTTTTTGTTGATTGACTTTTTACTGAATTACGTCAGAATTTTCTGTTGTCTCCACATTTACATCTGTAGTGGTTTATGCTTCTTAGTAACAATATAAATGTAAGTGGCCTTTGAGCTGTCTGCAATCGTGAAACAGAGACAGTGTGTATACCTCCATTTGTGCATTCTTGCCATTAAATGATAGTATTTGCGAAGCCAGGAAGTTCTGCTACTTATTTTTTTCAGCTGATGTTCAAGCCATTTGCCTTGGACTAGGACTTTGAATTGTTTTGATTGTGAGAAGAGTTGCGTTTGACTTCCACAATGATGACCTCAAAAGTTAAAAACATGCTTGTGTTCTATCTAGCTACTGCAAATATCTCATCTACTTTCTCTGTTATTATTATTTTTAAAATCTGTGAGTACGTAATTATCTTGAAACCATCATGCCTCAGCCCCACTGGTTTTAGAACAGTCAAGAAGTTCAGAAAAATATTATGGGAGACCCAGATATACCTACAGACCAATTGATTGTGTTGCCTCTTTCCCACGGGAAAGCAGCCTACACATGACTATAATTTATTACAAAAGGGACTGGAACCCCCATGTTCCACAGATAAGTATCTAGGCCACGGAAACGTGCCTCTGTGCCTGCCTGCATCTTCTGACCATCTGCCCCTGTTTCTCTATTTCTCTTGCTCTCTAGCTCCCACATAAACTAGAATAATTCCAGCAACAAACACTAAAAAGGAAAACAGTTTCATAACATTATATGTACTTTTCTTAATGGTGGCAGTTTTAGGTCTCAGTATACCCTAAGGAAGCGGGGGAATCTGATACTAAATCTTTTGTAAATGTGTAACCTCACTGTATAAGGAGCATCGAATATGTAACTGCCTGTAAACATTTTATTTTCTGTCTGTTCTTTAAAAACTCTTGAGGGATGTTTCCCAGAAGTGAAGTAGGTAGCATGGGGATTAGATCTCAAAATAGACAGAGGTGTCTAGTACAATGGGAAATTAGTCATTGTATTTCTCTTTCTACTGTATTAAGAAAGCTGGATATTTAATGGGAGTTACAACTTTGTCAGGAAACAGCAAAGAGACACTGAGGACAGCAACATGTTTGAAAATACCACTCTTTTTTAGTATCCGAGCACTTCTTTGAACAAGCCATCTCTGGGAGCATGGTCTCTGCTGGGAGCTCTCTCTGGGAGCTTTCTGAACTTAGGTATGTACAGTATTCCCTTGGGCTGCCCTTTACTGATACTCTTGTTATTTAAGGAAGAAGAGGGTAAGATGGTGCAACAAGCATTTAACATAACATCTAGCCACTACAGCACCTGTAGAGAAACTGAAACACATGGATTTAGTTCAGATCTCAGCTTCTATGGATTAAATTCCGTATCTGTGAGGAAAGTGGCTTAAATGTATAAACACGAAACAGCAGCTGCGACCATGCTATACAGCTGAAGTGAAGGCATTACCCAGCAAAAGCCATGGACCCAGAAGGACAAGAGTGAAACATGGGGTAGTATGACTTAGCAGAGCAGTATTCAAAGGAGACCTCAATTTAAGAGCAAGTCTATTTTAATCATCACTAATAGTGAATGAACTTCCTTTGTGCAGGGACCATTAAATGTCCTACAGAGACAGCTCAGTGAGCTGGCAGCAGAACTCCTCTGCTCTCTCACTGAGAGCTTCCATGAGAGGTGCATCATGATCGTTTCACCTGATGAAGGAGAACACCTCCTGTAGCCATTTTTCACCTCCACACAATGTAATGATGCAAAGTAAGAGCTTCACTTTGTCACTGCTTCAAATGCATGCCCCATGCTTGTGACCACTTTCCAGCAACATTCCAAAATAAACCCAGGAATTTTAAAGAAGGTTGCCCTACCCCTCACTCAGGTATCATGATCCAATTTAGTGAATGCTACTTTATAAAATCCATATACACATCATCACTATGACTACTGCTTGACTTCATAGTTATCTTGGATTCAACCAGAAAGATAATCTCCTCGGATTTCAAACCATCTTGTGCTCCAGACTGATAATGTTATTTTTGATGCCTATGTTCCTTCATCTCCAAATCTCCAGATTAATCAGGTTTTCTGCAGCCAATTAAAAATTATTACTATTTAGGCCTGGAGGGAATCATTCTATTTGAAGTATTTAAAGTATACATTGCTTAATTTTTTTCACAGTGTCAGGGAAGCATTTCATTTGAAGTGAGCTGGAATCAGCTTTAAAATGGAGGACAGCTCATCCAGAAAGAGAGTGTTCTTGTTTGTAACCAGATATCCATGTGTTGAGGGAGACAAATTTCTGCAGCCCAGTGTCCACATCCCAAAACCGTGAAATGAATTTGGACATGTGTGACAANACCTAATATATTTGAATGGGAAAAAAAAAAAAAAAAAGTGTTCTCTTTTCCTTTCTACTATTTTATCTCTCAGCTCTATATGAGCTAACGTGATACTTGTCAATCAGTGCAAGCAATGCAATAGGAAATGAAACAACTGGAGTAAGTCTCTGTTTATCTGAGATGTGCAGAACTGCTTTCTGTTTATTTTGTTTCCTTTACCGTAGACACTATTACATTTTCCATTGCCACCTGACAAAGAAACTTATGATTTACTGTGATACATACTAATGTGGCACATGTACAGTTTAAAAGAAAAGGGTAAGAAGAATCTTTTGTTGAATAAACTTTTAGTAGGGAACATTGATTTGGTAGGTACTTCCTTTTGAGAAGAAGCTGTGAGGAGACTCATCTGGGCTCTCCATCCTCTGGCTTGGGAGATACTGTTGATGTCTGAGCCCTTGGTCCTTGTCTGAGCCACACTGCAGGTATGCCTGTGCCCCAGTCCTTGCTGATGCTGACCTTGACCTGTTTGACTGGGCTTCCTGGCTTGGCCTCAGACCTATTTCATCCCTACGCACTTGTCTAGGAGTTGCTCCCCGGTGGCTGACCCTGGGTACCATCAATAGACCTGCTCTTCTTGCTGTCAACCTCAGCTCCTGGCTCATGTTCCCTTGCAGAGCCTGCTCTTCCCACCACCTTATGATATATGAATCCTTTTATACCACCTTCCCCAGCAAAACATAAACGTGCTAGGAGGACTGAGGTTTACGGGACTCAGAAGAAGTCCAGTCTACTCCCACAATCAATTTTGCATACCAGGTGGTCAATGACATAGCTCTTTGTGGATGTACTTGCATACTCATTTGAAGATGTCAAATAAGTAATTAAAAAAAAAAGTTCTATTTATTATTAATGGAGCACATTGATCCTCAGTGTTTTCATTTTCTCCTTTCATGTCACATGTCTTCTGTTGCAAATTGTATTTAAAATACCCCCAGAAAATAGAAAATGACTACTTTAGTTTCTTGACCTTATCGCTCTCTACCTGAAAGGAGGTTGTAGCGAGGTGGGGCTCAGTCTCTTCTACCAAGTAACAGGCATTAGGACAAGAGGAAATGGCCTCAAGTTGCACCAGGAGAGGTTTAGTTTGGATATTAGGAAAAAATTCTTCACTGGAAGGATTGCCAAGCATTGGAATAGGCTGCCCAGGGAAGTGGTTGAGTCACCATCCCTGGAGATATTTCACAGAATGGTTTAGATTGGAAGGGACCTTAAAGATCATCTAGTTCCAACACCCCCTGCCATGGGCAGGGACACCTACCACTAGACCAGGTTGCTCAAAGCCCCGTCCAGCCTGGCCTTGAGCACTTCCAGGGATGGAGCCTCCACAACTTCCCTGTGCAATTTGTTTCAGTGCCTCACCACCTTCAAAGTGAAAAATTTCTTCCTCATATCTAATCTAAATCTACCGTCTTTCAGTTTGAAGCCATTACCACTCATTCTATCGCTACCTGCCCTTGTAAAAAGTCCCTCTCCAGCTTTCTTGTAGGCTCCCTTCAGATACTGGAAGGCTGCTATCAGGTATCCCCAGAGTCTTCTCTTCGCCAGGCTATTTAAAAGACGGGGTGCTGAGGGACATGGTTTAGTGGTAACTTGGCAGTGTTAGGTTAATGGTTGGACTTGATGATCTTAAAGGTCTCTTCTAACCAAAATGATTCTGTGATTCTATAATTCTATGAGTCTATGAGTCTATGATTCTACTATGGTATGTAGGGCTGACCTAAAGCAAACTCTCCCTCAAGTTAATTTATATGTCAGCTACTTACACGATTAATAAACTCTTGGCCTGGGTTGAGGTAAAACAGAACCAATTTTCTGTTCAGTAACTTTACTTCTTAGCTGGGCCTCTTCTAGCTACTGAAATTAACAGCATATTGTGCAGACACTCTTCGCTCGCAGAGTGATAAAACCTGTGTTTATAACTGATGACAAGGCATGGTATGTGAGAGGCTCTTACTTACACTTACTGCTGTAACACCCAAAGGCAGCTCGCTTTGTTATTTGCCCCGTTGGAGGGTCAGGAGAGCAAAAGCGTAGAGGGGTCGCACCTGCAGGGAGGAGCGGACAGGACAGGTGATCCAAAATTGACCAACAGGGTATTCCATCCCATCTGCCTCACGCTCAGTATAAAAGCTGAGGGATCAAAGGGTCAGCCTCTTTCTTCAATGGCCGACGTCTGAGGAGGACTCTGTTCGTCTGTCTTTGATCCCGATCCTGAATTCAGATCCAGAATCCAGTTCCTGTCCGTCACTGAGACCAGTGCCAGCCAGTGATGTGATTGTCAGCCTGTGAGCTTGATATGGTTTTGTATATAGTTCATTATTTATTTTTTATTTTATTATTAATATTTCATTAAAGTAGTTTAGTTCCTTCTAAACTCATAAGTCTCTTTTTCCCTCCTCTGTCTCTCTGCTTGAAGAGAGGTGGGGCAGAGCATCTGTTGGTCCCATCTGGGATGCCCCACGTCCCCAGCAGCCAGTTCAGCCTAAACCACAACAACTCTATTCATCCGTCTTCAGTGGCTATCTAGCTTGGCCCTGAAAGTTGTACTGAATGTCTGCATATAAGGCCTGCCTTTTTCTGGAATCTACTGGTTACTGCTGCCCTAGTGTGACAGCAGCAAAGAGGTTTCAAATTCTGTTTTAACTGAAACCTTCTATATGACCTCAGAATTTACATTTATTCCCTCTGCGACTAAATATCTTATATTTTCCTACCTCCCACTAGTGCTCAAATATGGTGATAACAGGACCCTGGACCCTGTTATTACCATAGACTCATGTGTGTAAGTACTTGTCCCCTCAAGCAGCAGGAATCTGCGCTAATTTTCATTTGAAATGATTACTTTTGCTTGGTGCACTCAGCTGTTTTCAGTACTGTGAAGTGCATGACCCAGTGAAATGGTGGATCTCTAGCACAAAACTCTTTTTCCTTTCCCTAAATGACAGGTCAGACTCCAATCTTGTTCTTGGCATTTTGCACCATTTTTTCCTCCTGAAGCGTTGTCATTCTGTTTGGAGTATTAGTGTAGATCAAGAGGGCGATGTGAATTGAGGTTGGCACAAAGTGTGTCATTGGCACTAGTGATGAATTCTTATTGTGTCGAGATTTTAGGCATGACAGTTATTGGTAAACCAATCCGAAATAATCCCATTCAAACCTGCCAGGTTTGCTACAAAGTGATATGTTCCTGAAGATCCTTGCCAGAATAATGATTGATGCCCGCTGCCAATCAGTGCTGAGACTCAGTCACTTCTTGTTGTCATTTAACTATGGCTACACAGAGCATTTAACAAAATGAAGGGGCATATTTGATGTTTAATGAATAAGGCTACTTACAGTTGCTCATTTAACAGGTGCACACCTTTGTTCACTGGAAAACGAGCCTGGGCAAATGACTTGACTTTCTTGTGCTTCAGTCAATCCATCACTTGAGTAACAGTAAAACAAACAAACAGACAAAACCAGCATAAACATACACAAAAAAAACCACCAAAACCCAAGCTCACCTGAAAAACAGCCAGCATTTAAGGTAGTACTTACTAGGGAAATTATATGTGCATTGTCCATGTTCTAGCATCTTATCAAAGGAGCAGCTAGTTTCAGTGATTGTACTTTACTCCACATATGTCATCAAGATATCTTTGCAGAAAAAAAAAAAAGATTTTTTGATTTTATATTATGTTATTTTACATTTTTTGTCACTTGCAAGTGAATATAATTAATGGATAAGGATTTCTATTTTGACACTATTTTGCTTAATTCTGACAGAAGTGGGATGCTATGTTTTGTGGATCACTCCTCTCCAGCAAACTACTAAATTTTAGGAAAAATCTCACTGGTACCAATGGGGTATCAGTGTACGTTCACATTTAAGCCTGTATTGAAATACTTTCTGAATAGGNGGCCAAAAAAAAAAAAAAAAAAAGGAAAATTTGAGGCACATCACACCCGAGATGCATAAACTAAGGGATTATAAACATGCCAAGAAATGTGGCAAAGGTAGGTATACTCAATAAAGATCCCAGTACTTTATCTCAAGCTTCAGTCTTAGTGTATTAATTAAAAAAATCCCAGAGACTCAGGACACAGCAATTATGTTTATGCAATTTTTCTCTTTTATGTAAGGAGAAACTCACCTGATAATACTAATAATGGCACTTAACATAGCACTTTACATTCACAAAGTGCTGTACCAACAACACATAAACTACACCCTGGTTTGTATTATTTCTTTTACTGCTGTTATGAAATGGGTTTTAGAGGACAAGGAATCGGGACAAAGCACCCCTGCAGTTACTGCACTGTCCAAGGGCTTCGTCCAAACTAGTCTTTCCCTTGGGTTCTTGCTAAGTCAGGTTCATCTTGCGTACAACTTTTGTACCTTTACCACAGTAATTAAAAACAAACAAACAAACAAACAAACAAAAGCCAAAAAAACCCAAAACCTTCTTCTCTTGACTCATATTATAGCTATGTTAAGCAGCATCACTGCGGTGTTCGGACTGGACATCAATGAATTCTGTAGATCCTTGCAAGTTGTAGTTGAAATATTCCAAGAACTTAGTATCAGCACAATTTTGTACTCACTTGAGACAAAATAAATGACACACAGCTTGTTTTTTAAGCAAGTTTAACGACATTTAACAGCCAGGTGATGAATTATAAAGTTTTCTGTGATGTACATTGAGACCTCCCAACAGAAACCAAGATGTCGGTTCACAAGTCCAACCTCAATGAGTCAGCTCTTCTCAATATGTATAATTCCACTCCTCTAAAACTGGTGATCACACTGATCCTGTTAAACACTTTACACTCATCATTAGCTACAGATGCCGCTCCCCCCCTCCTCTTTATTTCCGCACTACAGCATATTAAACCAGTTCCGCCTTTCTGTGGGAACATGAACTAATGAACTCTTTTACAACTTCTTCCACGCATGTTGGGAGAGAAAGGAATAACTTCCCTTTCTAGGTCTTTCCTTCTTTTCATTTAAAAATCTCAAAGCTTTGCAGTCCTTACTGACCTGAAGTCATGTCCAGCCTAGGTTCAAGAATATTGAGGATGTCAGTTCCCAAAATCTCCTGTGAATGTAGCCAATACTCTCAATATCCTACCGCAGCAGGATCTGCTCATAAAAACTTTCCTTTCTCTCTCCTTATAGTGCTCTCATATTTCCAAAACTTATTTACTTTGCTGAAATAAATCCTAGTATTTTTTTCCCTAAACTCTGCCCTTTACTTCCAAATCTTCATCTGTGTCTACTAAAGGAGTCTTTTACTCACAGGGCGAAGCTGACAAAGTCCAACTCCAACAGATCAGTCAGTAAGCTGTGCCTATATTCAGCTATGTGCTGAAAGAAATGTACACATTATATTAGCCACAGGCTAATCTGCATTAACCAGAAGCGTGACTTGTGTCTTCCTTCATAAGAAGGAATTTTTGTCATCTTTTGAAAACCATTTGACCAAGTTCACATGAGTAACTTCTGCATTATTCTGCTGGCTTTTTTTCAGAGCCATGCAGCTTGCCAATTAAATCATCTGAAGTTGCTGAATTATTTGCTGTGTGTGATAGTCATGTAGGTGTATACAGAATGTGCTGCATTTAATCTTCAAGGGATGGAAAATTGCTGGCACTATGAATTTTGCCAACCCTTGCTTCTGCCCCCCCTCCCCACTTTGCAAATGGTTTTAGAATCTAAATGCAAACACATTAAGTATAAAGAATGAATTTGGCATATAAATTAATGGTTTCATGTCAGAGACAGTACAGGTTTTGTTTGTTGGAGGAAGAAGCTAAAACATGCATTAAATCTACTGAATGGCTTCAGGTGATTGACCAGCACATTTTGTCCACAGGATGAGTTGCAGAAACCATCTCAGCTGTGAAATGGCTGGCTGACTTTCATTATTATTTTNTTTTTTTTTTTTTTTCTTTTGCTTCAAAGTGTCTCTACCCATGAACCAGTAGAGTTTCTCCCAATACAAACTATCAAGTTTCACACTACAAGTTTTCAATGGCAGCCAATCTGGAGGACTGCATATATCTACCCCCAGACAGCTGCATTATGGAGCTAAAGGAACTGCATCTAAATTCATGAGCCGATAAAAAGTAATCTGGCTAAAGTCTTTTTTATACCAGAATATACACTGATAATCACACCCCCTTGAATTACAAATGTTCCATAACCATTCAAACTGGTACCGCGTTACTGACATTATTTGAAGTAATGACATAATAAAACACACTTTAAAAGACAAACCCATAATTTACTTACTTCTTGCTTAAAAAATGTTTCAGAAATCTTTTGAGATCGTAATTGATGGGATACCAGATTTCATAGACCATCAAAAACTTGAATATGTTTTAATAAACCACAAAAATTAAAGTCACTTTAGCTTACTAGCTGGCTTTATATTCTTTTATTATTTCCTATGATTTTCCCCTTTCTTTTATCTTCCTGATCAGCTCACTCTCTCTCCCCCTTCCTAATATTTTAAAACTGCAGCTAAAAATTAATTTAAAATTATATTGACCTTCAGCTTTATCTTATTAATAAATATATGAGTTTTTCTTTCCTTTTCTCCTTAGAAACAACAGATATATCTCCATTCTCAACTTGATATTGCTACAGGGAGGTATGCTGAAATGAGGCATTTGATGCACCCAGATTAGACAGGGCATCTAACTTCCTTCGTCATGGTGTGACTACCTACCTGTCTATGCTCTACAAAACAGTGATAATTAATAAGGTTGCTCAGTATAAGGTCTTGGAGGAACCTGCAGTGTCCATCTATCTTTCTAATTGGCACTGTATACTAGCTGAGATTTCAAGAAAGTAAAAATCATGTTGATACCTCTTCCCTCCTTCCACAACAGGAAAAAGACAAGTTAATAAAACTCCCCAGCTTTTGTTTTCAAGTAGAAGTGAATTTTTTATTTAAATTCTTTATTCAAACAAATTAAACTAATTGTCTAAATGACTATCCTACTTTCTTCTCACCAGGTAACTTCCCACATAACTAAGAAAATTTTGCGTAAGGACAGAATAGTCATCAAGGTGTCCAGTTCTCTCAAAGTCATGTGATTAAGTACTCCTATTGCGTTGCTTGAACAGAAAACTTAACAGGTCTTGGCCTTAAAATACAGGAAGGAAAACTGTCATTTCCTGGTGAGATCCTTAATCTTTTCACTTTCAAATAAAGCAAAAGAAAGTGAATCAAACCAGTTTCCCTCAGTGCCTGTGAGTGAAAATAGTAGGAAATGTGGTTACATATTGCAAGCTACATATTTTCATTAAAAATAAGAAAAAGGCAAACGAAGCAGCAGAATATTTTTCCCTCACCCAAAACAAACCTAAGCACATAATAATCATCATGGATAAAAGACTGCATTTCTCATGGGGATATCTTTTAGCTTATGATGGCGGTGAAATGGTGAAACAAAAATAGTTCATTTTAGAGTCGCAGGGAAGTTCGCAGTTCCTAATGCCAGGCTCCCAACTCCTAAGGTGCCCTCAGTGAATCCTGCAACTCCCAACTGACTTAAGTAACTTCCATTAACAACCTCCACACCCATTTCCTGCGTACCCATGCCCTAACCTGCCTGAAGCTGAAAGTTCTTCTTTATTGTAAGAAAATTTGGTGTAATAACACCACAATGACAGTTTGGGAGCTGAATTCTGTATCTGTAGACAATGCTCATCTCCCAGTTTGTATTTACATGGTAGACCAGGGGACAAGTACTTTACAAAATGATGACAGGTAGTGGTTTTGTTGCAATGAGTACCAACATCTGAGTAGACTGAACAGAAGACTACTTAAAGAGATTCATCTTAACACCTCTTGTGGCAAATTGACTTGTGGAAGACTCACAGCTCCTTATCTCTAACATCTGGACCTTTTAATACACCCGGGTCCAGCTGCCAGTGTGCATGCTACCTCTACCTGTTCATGCCTTAAACTTCGGTTCTCCACCCACATGTCCACACTCACTGATCATGAAAGTGAAGGGCCCTGTGTGTGAAAGTGGAGTGGTGATGTGACAGCAGGAGAGGACAACTTGCTGGCCTATAGTGCTTCACTGCACTGCAGGAACTCCTGTGTTGTTTCAAGCTGGTGGTCCCTCTAGTGGCTGTTCACAATATACCTCAAAGAAGACAGAAAAACCCTGTAATAGGCAGTGACTAAATAACCTGTCTTTTCAGAGCTGCTTCTGTCTTAACTTTTCAGAGCTGCTTCTGTCCCTAGAAATTCTTTACAGTGTGAGTGGTGAGACACTGGAACAGGTTGTCCAGAGAAGCTGTGGAGCCTCAACCCTGGAAGCGTTCCAAGGCCAGGCTGGATGGGACTTTGAGCAACCTGGTCTAGTGGAAGGTGTCCCTGGCAATGGCAGCGGGTTTGGAACTAGATGATCTTTAAGGTCCTTTCCAGCTCTAACAATTCTATGATTCTATGATTCTATGACTCAATGGAAAGTTATACTGATATATAAAGTACTTTTGTCTATTATGTCTTCACCTGTTACACCTTTAACCTGTATTTTACTTCTTTCTTCATGTAATTTCCCCCTTTTAATCAAGGAATACATCTTATTTCATGAACAGGAAGAAAGGCAGAGATTAATTCCACTGAATTTTAGGCTCTTAGCTAAGATCATTTACTTAGTAGCTTAGTCTATTTATATAATCAAAAGAAAAAAATATACTTCCTGAAGTGGCAATTTAGTCTGCTTAGATCTGAATCATCCTGGAGGTTCCTGCAACTTTCCAGCAGCTAAAGAGGGAGCAGAGAGTAATTTATCTGAAGTGTTCTAGCCTAAATACCTCAGTTATGACCCTAAAGTTAGGTTCAGCTTGTGTCTTCACACTCACAATAACACCTGTAAATCTTTCCTTGCCTCTCTCAACCACCCATTGCTATTCAACCACTTTGTTTAAAGGGTGGCCTCATTGCTGTCTGGATACCACATTTTCCTCTGTGGGCCAGATCTTGCTGACTTGCTGAACTATTGTAATGCAACTTAGCTCAAGAGTCAACGTAGAAATAATCAATAATAGGTTAGTAATACGCAAAAACAGCATGATGCATCATTGACAGAATTACTGTCTCCTCAACTGTAGTAAATTAAGGACAGGTGAACACTTGCCTTTACACAAACCTGCAGACAAAGTCTGAATTATTAAAGAAAATGGTATCAGTACAACTGCTTTTTAGCCAGGCACTTGAATCCTATCCCTTTAATAAGAAATACCAGAAGCTGTGGGGTTTTTCTGTTTGTTTGTTTTGCTTTTACCACAGCCTATCAGCATAAATACCACTTCCTTAGTTAGAATCCATCTGCTCTGTTGACAATGTACTCAAATTGCAAGCAAGCATTTAATGGTGTCATGCTGAAGCACAACAGAGTAGATGCTGAGAGCGCCTTAGGAGTCACTAAAATGAAAGGGCTTTTCTCTTAATTTCAGTCACCAGAAGACTTTGAACAGAACATGACATCTTAGCCATCTGAGCTTTTTAAACGAAACTTTGGCAGATACACAATGCTCAGCTCTGTGGTACCTAAATAATTGAGGCTTTGAAACATCAAAGTGCTCACACCTTCAAACACTCAAGTAGCTTTATTTGAAAGATTTTTTTCACAAAAGAAGACTAACTCTGCCATTTGAGATCAATGGATCTCTCTGAAACATAGTGTCCCTACTTTAGATTGGAACACATTGGTTGTTTACTACATATTGACTAGCAGTGTCCCAGGTGCAGAAGGCATTTGATTAAATGGATGTCTTTGTGATGGCATGATACGCTACAGAATTAGGGGTGACATTTGAAAAAGGGGGAAGGGGAATCACTATGGCAAAAATGAGAAATTCTCAGACATTTCACTGTGTTTATGTGCATTTTATTTTATTTTTAAGTAATGTAATGGAATTTAGTGGAATTTAATTTATTTTAATTTTGCTTTGCTTTATTTTGCTTTGCTTTGTTTTATTTTATACCCAACAGATTTCTCCAAGACTAAGAACTGAGGTTTGTGGCAAATCAACAGATTAGTCATTGGTGACATAGTCTTTTCAAAGGCTCTGCAGTATCTCCTGGATTCTCTTCTCATTAGCAGGTTTAGCTCTGAGCGTTAAAAGTTCTCCTTCACTGTTGTGTTCCTCTTCCTCTCCCAACTATCCTTCACAAACCCTGGCTAAGGCAAAGCATTAAATTTGTATTTTACTCATAGGGATCTTGCAGTTTTTCACATCCAAATGTGCTTTGCCATTGAAGTTATTATAGTTGTTTTTTACCATTATTAATTTATTCTTCTAATTAGTACATACAGTGGTCATTTGCATTTCTTGTTAGTGCATAATATACAAGAAACCAAATCCCAAAAGGAAATTACGCCTTTAAACTGATCTTTATGTCCAAGACAGTGATCCTCAACCAACACTTCTTAAAAACTTCAGCTTCTTTAAAGGTATAGAAACCTTTATTTTGCAGTATAAACTTAGAAGGACCTAAAGTTATGGTTTTTCACTTGACTACTGTGGCAGCCAACTTGGCCTACCTATATTCATTTACAGTTCTTCAAATCTCAAGTGGAGATTTGAGCAACCTGGTCTAATCTTGGATGTCATCTCTAAGCATGTAGAGGAAGAGAAGGTTATTGGGAGTGGTCAACATGGATTCACCAAGGGGAAATCATGCTTGACCAATCTGATAGCCTTCTACGGTGGCATGACTGGCTGGGTGGATGAGGGAAGAGCGGTGGACATCATTGTCCATCTTCAGCAAGGCTTTTGACAATGTCTGCCATAACATCATCACAGGTAAGCTTAGGAAGTGTGGGTTAGATGAGTGGACAGTGACGTGGATTGAGAACTGCCTGAATGGCAGAGCTGTGATCAGTGGTGCAGAGTCTAGTTGGAGGCCTACTGGTGTTCCCACAGGTCAGTATGCCCAGTCTTGTGTAACATATTCATCAACCACCTGGATAAGGGGACAGATTGCACCCTCATCAAGTTGCTGATGACACACAACTGGGAGGAGTGGCTTACATACCAGAAGGCTGTGCCACGATATGGCGAGATGTGGACAGGCTAGAGAGTTGGGCGGAGAGGAACATAATGAAGTTCAACAAGGGCAAGTGTAGCATCCTGCACCTAGGGAGGAATAACCCCATGGACCAGTACAGGTCAGAGGCTGACTTGCTGGAAAGCAGTTCTGCAGAGAGGGACCTGGGAGTCCAGGTGGACAACCAGTTGACCATGAACCAGCAATGTGCCCTTGTGGCAAAGAAGGCCAATAGTAAGCTGGGGTGCATTAAAAAGAGTGTGGCTAACAGGTTGAGGGAGGTTTTCCTCCCCCTCTACTTTGCCCTAGTGAGGCCACATCTGGAGTACTGTGTCCAGTTCTGGGCTCTCCAGTTCAAGGACAAGGAACTACTGGACAGAGTCCAGTGGAGGGCTGTGAAGATCACAGAATCACAGAATGATCAGGGTTGGAAGGGACCTCTGGAGATCATCTAGTCCAAACCCCTGCCAGACCAGGGTCACCTACAGCAGATGATCAAGGGAATGGTGCATCTCTTTTGTGAGCAAAGGCTGAGATACCTGGGTCTGTTTAGCCTGGAGAAGACTGACGGGGAATCTCATCAACGCTTGTAAATATCTAAAGGGTCGGGTGTCAAGAGGATGGGGCCAGGCTCGTTTCAGTGGTGCCCAGTGACAGGCCAAGGGGCAATGGGCACAAACTGGAACATGGGGAATTCCATCTCAACATGAGGAAAAACTTCTTTACTTTGAGGGCAGCAGAGCACTGGAACAGGCTGCCCAGAGAGGCTGTGGTATTCCCTTCTCTGGAGATATTCAACACCCCCTGGATGCATTCCTGTGTAACCTGCTCTAGGTGAACCTGCTTTGGCAGGGGGTTGGACTAGATGATCCCCAGAGGTCCCTTCCAACCTCTATCATTCTATGATTCTGATTCTGTAATCTGGCCCTGATTCTGGCCCCTTCTTCTATGATAAGTAGGAATTCTCATGCCCACTACCCACAGGGGGCTTAATTGTTAGAAATGCTCACAGATCACCTACTTTATATCCATGGAGTTGAATGCAGAACAAAGCAGAGTAGTTAGGGGCAGTTTTACATGTAAATATGACCAAACCAAATGAGTCTGTGTACGCCTTTCAGTATTGTCACATATGAATTGAAGAAAACAGTTTCTAAGTTCTGTCCTACTCTCTGTAGATCCGAACCCTTATATCTTGATGGTATTACACTAAAAATGTTGTTGATTCAAAAGGGAACACTATGTCTTGTACTTGGAGCTAAGGCTTTATTGTTAGTTTTATTAATGTTTAACAGTCTAATAAAAACTTAATCTTTTTTTCTTATTAGTTCCAGTACCAATACACATAGTGGAAATTAACACAGAAAAGCCCTTTACAGCTAAAATTGTTATTCAGAAAACTTACTAGTTCTCTTTGTGTTTATGCTTACCCTTCCAGTGTGCCTCTGGGTCACAATGTTGAAAGCTTCAGTCCTCCCAAAGAGAAACGCATGAGATGGAGTTTCAAGTCAACAGTGTCCTGATGCAGAGAACTTTATGATGGTCATGGTGGGGGATTCCTTCTCCTCAGTTTTCAGTCCACTTAGGTCTTTTATTTTTCCCCCTCACATTTTCTTTGCATGATCTACTCCCTCTTTACGGGTTCCCAGCTGAAGTTTGAAAGTGCACTACAGTGAGCTCGTGGGGCTCATTGACCAAGCTTTAAACTAGGCTCAATGGGGGAGGTGGGTATTATCAGGCTTGCTAGTGACAAGCCAAGGGATGACACTGCAAGGTGTGGGGGATGGGTTAATAGTGAGGGCCCTCAACCTGTTGCTCTGAGATGTACTGAGTACACTGCAGCACACTCGAAGTCTTATGGAGATGAGCCAGAGGCTCCTGAGGCAATAGGAGCCAATGGGGAAACACAGATAAAACACCTCAAAGGAATGTCACCTGGAGAGCAGCACTACGGATTTGCAGCCACTCCAGCCAGTAGGTCAGCTTCAGCAGGGACCCTGCAAATGCACATAGCATGTGGAACAAACAAGAGGAGTTAAGAGACATGTGTGTGCCTCCAGAGCTATGACCTCATTGGAGACACATGGATTTGATGGATGGACCACTTGGTGGATAAGGAACTGGCTGGATTGCTGCACTCAGAGACTTGCAGTCAACAGCTTGATGCCCAAGTGGAAATCAGTGAGTGGTCTTCCTCAGGAGTCAGTACTGAGATTGGCACTGTTTAACATCTTTGTTGCTGACATGGACAGTGGGATTAAGTGCACCCTCAGTGAGTTTGCTGATGACACCAAGTTCTGTGGTGCGGTCAACATGCTGGAGGGAAAGGATGCCATCCAGAGGAACCAGGACAGGCTTGAGAGATGGGCTCGTGTGAGCCTCATGAGGTTCAACCGTGCCAAGTGCAAGGTCCTGCACGTGGGTTGCAGCAATCCCAAGCAGAAATAAAGGCTCGGTGGAGAACGGGTTGAGAGCAGCCCTGAGGAGAAGGACTTGGGGGTGTTGGT
>RSEF01000031.1:4506048-4544494 GCA_003993805.1 Himantopus leucocephalus
AAAAAAAAAAACAAAACCAAACCCAACTAAAAACAAACCCATGAATTATAGTAAACAATGATGAGTAGCATCTTAATCAGCTAAAACCTGAATGGTTTTGACAATTATTGTTTTATTGGTGAGTTGAAAACAAATGTTCTCAAGCTTAGTCACACAATGAAAATTTTATTTTTTTTTTATTCTTTAAAAATCTGTTACTGTGTTTCACTAGCAGAACATCCTTTAATACCAAAGGTGAAATGTTGCTACACATTTGCCTGGAATTAAATATCTGCTCAAACTCTCAAGGAATTTAGTGGAAATGGTGTTATTTTCAGAAGCATCTCACAACTTCAGATGTCCCTGTAGTGAACACCAGCTCTGAGTGCTCAAAATATTTAGGCAAATTTGTGTAAGTACACAAGAGGCACTGAATGGTAAAGTACATGCAGGTGGTCATCTAATCTTAAGCAGTGTGACATATTTCAATAGGTAACAGACAAACTTATTTATGTCTGTCTTTGTAGTGAGCCAACCTTGCCAAGCTGCCAAACACCCACCCAGCTGCTCCCTCGCTCCCCTCCTCAGTGGGACAGGGGGGGAAAAAATGGGATAAAAAAGCTGGTGGGTCAAGAAAAAAGACAGGGAGATCATTACCAATTACCATCACAGGCAAAACAGACTTTGCTTGGGGAAAATTAATTTAATCTATTGACAATTAAAACAGACTTAAGTAGTGAGAAACTAAGGAAAAAAAAAAAAATTAAAACAATGCTTCTCTTCCCACCACCCCTTCTTCCAGGCTCAGCTTCACTCTGAGCCCCTCTACCCACCTCCCTTGAGCAGTGCAGGGCGCTGGGCATGGTTGTGGTCCGTACACAGCCATTTCTCACTGCTGCTCCTTCTTTCTCACACTTGTTCCCTGCTCCAGAGTGGATCTTTCCCACGTGCTGCAGTCTCCTTCAGGAACGTCCACCTACTCCAGTGTGGAGTCCTCCCCAGGCTTCAGCGTAGACACCAGGTCCACCATGGTCTTGTCCCACTTGCTGCTGGAGAATCTCTGCTCTGGGGCCTGGAGCACCTCCGCCCCTTCCTCCTGCTCTGTTCTTGCTGTTTGTAATGGTTTGCGGTTTTTTTTCCCCACTTTTGTTCCCCTCACTCCTCTGCCCAGCTGCCATTTTTGGGGTTTCTTAGGTATTTTTTTCCAAGAGGCGGAACCAAGCCTGGCTGACAGGCTCAGCTGTGCCCTGTGGGTGGGGCTGTTGTGGCGCCCGCTGGAACCAGCTGGAACTGGCTGGAACCGGCTGTGTCCGGCACAAGGCAGCCCCAGCCTCTCCTCACAGAGGCCGCCCCTGCAGCCTGGGTGTGTATATCCGTGCACAAGTACGTGTGTATCTCCTGGTGCGTGTTTATACATGCAGGAGTGATTGTATAGGCAGCGTCCTGTGGAGACTGGCTATGATTTCTGGTGATGGCATAGGATCACAAACGCCATGGGAAAACCGCACAGCTTGGAAGGAGGTACATCTTTCTTCTGCTGAAGTCTGTGGCAATGCTGCCCTTGATCAGAGTGGTGGTGCCATGGTAAAGACTCAACCAGGGCTGGTAGGTGCGGTGACTGGTTGATGGATACAGGCGATGCTCGTGGTCATCTTGAGGTGCGATCGTCACTGCTCACTGACACTAGCCCTGATAACTTCAAACAACTGTGGACCAAGTCCCTCTGGCAAACATCTTCCAATTGCTAAACCAATATAATCAGATTTGCCAATGACACAGATGGCTTTTAAACATCTCTTTTTATTTTTAATTAATTTTTAACTATTCACCCTATCATACAAACATTTACTTCCATAATTAGCCATTTTTTGTATGCTTATGTGAGTATTAATACAACCAAAATAATCAGATTGCTTTTGACGTCACTTTAAAATGAAATGCCTTTGATTTAGATGTGATTCAGATAACCCCGGTAACTTGCTAAAGCCCTCAGTTACTGCCGGTGGAGAAACTGGGCATTTCTGAAGGTCACCAGATTTCCAGGGCCTGATTTTTGGAGTCAGCCTCTGGCTACTGACTGTATGTAGGGTGAAGGCATGAGTATTTGTACGCTGAAAGGGAACCAGAGCAGCCAGCAAAGGGTTATAAGGAAATCTTATGTGAGATGTCTCAGCAGGGGACTTTGCTTCTGTTATCTTCTACTATAACAGTGAACGCGTCAATGAGGCTAAAAGAAGTAGGTGTTCACAGATGAACACGTGTCAATGAGAATTTAGGCATTTCCCTCTCTTCACTCTCAGCAGACGTTAGCTGCTGGCTGGGTCCTACCCACCTCTCCAGGACACTCTCAGCATCTTAACAGGTGCAGTAGCTTTTGTTTAGAACCGGTCTCAGCTGAAATCTAGAAAGAAAGCATTAGTGGTTTAGTTTGATTCCAGGCTTTTTTGGATGTTCTAGCAGACAACATTGCTATTCTGATATTTTAAAGCTATGTGTTTTTTCTCACATTTCCCCCTTCGTAGCTGTTCCTTAGCAAAGTGATAGCTGCGATTCTGTGAACAGATTTATACGTTATCCTGATAACTTCAGTGAGGATGATTCAGTTGCTGAATACTGGCTATAAAGAAAGGCAACAGGTGGGATTTGTCTGCCCTAGCTTAGACATCTAACTCTGGGGGAGTCATCCTTTTGAAACAATGCATGAAAACTGCTACCTCCAAAGAGCAAGTACTCTCACTCCAGGACAAGTGTCTAAAATAGGCTCAAAGAAACTTCATCTGGAAGTAATTATTTCCAATTATTAAAAAAGAGTCCTTATCATAATTAGTTCAGGTATTGATAACTAATTTTTAGACAACAGTTAGGTGAGCATAGTCTTGATCTGATACCCAATCATTACGTGAGGGTCAGGGAGGCAAACACGGCAGAAATTTTCCATCAGTTCAGTAAGCTGACCTGACTTGCCTGCTGCCCTGATATTCCCAGCCACGGTGCAAAGAAGGAATATTTCTGGAGATGGAGAAAATGTATACAGCTGTCTTTTCAGCATTGTCCCATACTTGAGGAGGACTAAGCAGGATGTGGAACTGCACACTTTGTCCACTGTGGCATCTGTGCAAAAGACAAAGATTTCTTAGTGAACAGTTTGAGAGAATGGAACACTCTGGTGTGATTTATGAACCTGCACAGATTTTACCATGTTTGGTCCTCAGGTAAAACTACATGATTTTACCCCACCACCTCAATTTGGGTAATTATTTCATAGGATGAAAATAAAAGACTACCAAAATGAAGTAATTGTCTGGGCATGTATAACTCTGACTGGAGAGGGGATGAGAGAAAGAAGGAGTCAAACCAGGCAGATGTCAGTCATGTTACTTAATTCATTATGGTCTTAAATATAGGTAAATGGATGACACTGAGAGCATTATGCAACTAGCCTCCATAATGAGAGCTTAATTCCAGCTTCAAAGAGCTTCTTTATATCCTTATGTACATATAAAGAAATACATACAAATATATATACGTACATATATATGCTTACACATATATTTATGTGTATATATTTAAGCAACATATATAATTATGCAGATGTAGAGTTATGTATATGTATATTTTTGTGTGTATGTATATGAAAAATAGATCTTTCATTTCTCAAAATCTGGTTTTGCTCCTGTTTTCCAGTACTAAAGATATGATCTGTCAGGAGGAAGAAAATCCACAATAATAAAATATACATTAAAATTAAATTATTAGGAAAAAAAAAGAACATGAAGAAGACAACACAGGAGGAGAAAGAAAGACAGAAAAAGAAAAGAGGGAAAGAAAAAAGAAAAAGCAAGTGTGAGATGGAGATATGCATTTTAGGGTGACTGCATTCTCAGAGAATAAGAGCTTTATCTTGATTTCAAGCTCTCCTTCTAATAATATGGGATAGCATCTCAGAAAATGGGACTTCTTTTTTCTTTTGCTGACCTACTAAAAAAAAAATAAAACACAGTACAAAAAAAAAAATCTCCATTGCTGAGATATTTCCTTTTTCTTACCTTTCTGCTGATAAGAGCTCTCAGTGTTTCTGGATAAGAAGAGATACTTTATTGTCTCCTGCAAAGATATAAGAGAAGAGAGGCGAAAAAACAATGCCTTTTGTTAGAAAGGAAACTAACTGCAATTTGAAGAGCGATTGTAATAGACAGTATTGCTGAAGGCAAACAGAAACTAAAAAGTAAGCTCTTTAGAATATTATCCTTCCTTAACATTTTGATAAAGTTCCTTAAAATGGGAGCCACTTTTGCCTCTGCAGCACTTTAATTTCCTATAATCATCTCTGATGGAACAGATGATACACACAGAGTTACCCCAGGTATTGTTTAAGTGGGGACTGAATTACTTTTATACTATCACTAAATGATTGAAAAAAGGAAACAAAACACGTTTTCAGCATTGCTCTGCTTCCATGCTGCAAGCCCAGCATAGTGATGCTCTCTCTAATTCTGTTTAAACTGCATTCCAGAGGTATTCACAAGTCAATTTTTTTAAAGCCGTTAAAAAGAATGTACAAGCGACATAGGGTGGAAAGCAGACGCAATGTTCATTATCAGGCCCAGAAGAAAAGGACGTTTTGAAGAGAAAACCCACAAACTACAGGACTTTGAGGAATTTCCTAGTTATCTTTTCCACTTGGGTGACTTTAGGCTTCACTACCAAATTGAAACACCATTTTCTGAACAATAATACTATACATTTTTTTTGACATCACAAAAGAATGCTTTTAAGGCATAAAAAAATGTATTTCCCTTATGTAATCAAAAACAAAACTCTATAAATTATAATGCAATGTACAGTCCAATTCCTCCATTCAATGCATTTAAATGGTATGTGCTGATTAAGCTCTTAGTCATTTATGTTAAATGTCTAATGAAAAGCTCTTTGAATCTGGTTTAACCCATATTAAATGCCCTAGTGGTGCCCCTGGAATTAAAAAAGAAGAAAATTAATCCTATTCTTTGTTCCCTTTATACATTTTAATAAATTATACTACATCTTCGTAATGCATTTATGTCTCAGACAAAATGCCAAATGGTTTGATCCTTTCAACAAAAAGCCAAGGAACAAATTTGCACATTAAAATGTAGAGTTATTCAACAATTCAAGGCATAGTGTTTTCCAGAAGATGATGTGTTTTCCATGTTTCTTAATAACTCTGCACGATGATTTCTGCTTTGTGTGTAAGCAGGCTCTGTTGAAAGTTTGCTGAGTTTATTTTTTTTATTTTTCTTTCACTCTGTACAGCTTAACAGAATAAACATAATTTTCAAAATGCAATAGATCCCAGAGCATAATGTTGTGTTGGTACAAGGGCTTCAGTAAGCTGGCAATTGACAGGACCATAGATAGCCAAAGTAAATTCAGAACCGTCAGGATGTTCCCTTCATGTCTTATTTACATAGAAACATAGAGATTCAGCATTGGCACTGACCTCCAGAGCTTACCTAGTTGCTCTTTCAGGTCTAAGGACAAACCATATGGCCAGACAACTCTTAAGGGATGTTTATCAAACCTTTTTTTAAAAATCTTCAAGGATGGGGATTTCATAACCTCCGTAAATCACCAGTGTCTTTCTTTTTTATACTTACAAAAAAACCCCACTTCCAACAGGTCCCCATTGCCATCTCTGTTATACAGGGTAATTTCTCTGGTTGCAGAATCAGCTGACTGTTTCTTGCTTCTCCCAGAAACATGGAAAATAGTCAGTTATTGCAGTATTTAAGTATGCTTCATCATCTGAAAGTGGTCTCGTCTTTTTTGCTCCACAGTTAGCAGACTTGTAAGTTGTTTCAAGATCCAATACCTTAGCACTGAGAGTTTTCGTGATACAAATTTAAAATCTAGTGAAGGGTAAGTTTCTATAAATTTTAGGCAGACATTAAGCAGAATAATGTCAACAACCACAGTAATGATGTAAATGCCTCAACAAGAAAATGAAACAAGAGATGGAAATACTTATGTTAACAGAATTCAAGATATGGGAATTAGAGTGTAACTAATGATTGTTTATGTGTGTATGGAGAAGTGTGTAAAGGAAAAAAAATAAATTGCATTTAAGTATGCTCTGTTTCATCCTGATTACTAAAACATTCTTCTAGAAATTCCTAAGACTTGCCTGGAATAGGAAAAATCTATATCTACAGATTACAACTGAGAGTCTTCAGACAGACTTTTATACCTAAATATGCTGTAATATTACAGGACCTCTGTTGCTTCATTTAAAGGGGAAGCGGTATTTGTTTGCTTTGAATCCAATAATGATCCAAATTGGAAAGTACTAACATTATTAAATATGACTTCCGGACTACATCTTCTGGGAAATGGAGGATTACAGTGAGAGTTAATGGTAGCAACTAGATACTGTGGACTTTAGCTCATTCTTGATACCTGGGTGGCTACTGAAGAACCTGATGCCTCAAGGTCAATGACTTCTTCCCTGGAGGCAAGATGTTCATGTTTTTCTAGATTTTTACCCTAGGTGTGTCTGAAACTCTGAGTGCATGATGCTTCCAATTTCTGTGGCTCAAAGACGGTCTTGAAGCCACAGAAGCTTATTCCTAACTAGATTATGTGATCATTAGTAAGAAAGTCTCAAGAATTTATTCTTGAAATTCCTGATGTGCTTTCTATGGAGTCAGGACCTTGAAAGTCCTCAAGTCCCAGAAGAAAATAACCCAATAAAATTTTCAGCCTAAAATTCCAGATATGCATGAAGAAGTCTGGGATTCTGGAAGGTTTTCGAGACTTGCAAACTCTTCACTGAAAAACAGAGTTGCTAGAAGCAGTGAGAGCAATGATCTTACTTATGTCAGTTTAAATTTCTGCTACTGTGGTCCCTGGAAACCTACACCTTCAAGGTACCTGTTGCAAATCTGGGGACCTGAAAACATGATAACTCTGTGTCTAGTAAGAAAAAAACCTTGGAAACACAGTACTTACACCTTCATGTCTTCAGAGTCTCCTGGTTCCTCTTCTGGCCAGCCACTTCCACACAGTCCATAAATTAAATGTAATAAATTTGCCTCTATTATCCATTCTGGCAGCTGTAAAAATCTTAATAACATATTTAATTTTGGAGTACCCATTCGTAAGAGTACCTGGTATGAGAAGGCTTGCTTGTCTGTTTGTTTTAATGAAGGATTTCTTACCTTGGGAAAATTTTAAAATGTGAAAAATGGCAAAGTTTGGATATAATTCTGGTTTGTTAGTTACTTATAACAACTCCCTTTGTTCTAATGTTTTAGCTAGTATTGCTTGTAGAGAAGTTGGAGAAACTAAACTGATTGAGGATGAGGAAATGAGGTTGTCAGCAGCGGGAAGTTAGGAAGTTATATGCTGGACCAGCTGTACAACATTCATGCTGGGTACAGCTGTAAACTGCAGTGCATAAAACTGCAATGAGTACTTCTGTGGCCTAATGAAAAAAATAGAGAAACTCCCAAGAAATTCAGGGAAATCATGGATGGATATGAATGGGATGTAAGCAAAAGCACTCATTGCATAGAAAATACCTGTTCTTGTTCCATATTTCTGGTCATAGAGAATGATGGGAATAAGAATGCTAAGCAGTGGATGAAAAAATCACAAAAATCTCCCTGTGCTGTACATTCTCCCTTCCTCATGAAGCCATGCTCCAAACCACCATCACCAGCAGGTGGTACATCCTGAAGATGAATCAGCAGCCGCTCACAAACATCTGCAAAGACCTGGCACAATCTTTCCCAGTTTGTATTTGCCAGCTCACTAGTCAACAAACAGAACTTAGTAGCAGGTTGGGAGTGCAGGGTCCAGTCACCTGCAGAGGCTTCATATAGAGAAAAAGTGGGCCATATAGTCTGATGCTTTTATAATAGCTCTGCACTCTGGACTTGTCTGAATATTCATCCACAGTCATGCTCTGTACTCCCCCCATGCCATGTTATGGTTGCCTTCCATAGGGCATCACTCACCTTTGCATCCGTAGCCGTAAAATAAATGATTTGGGCTGAAGTGTTCTGTTGGGCACAGAACAGATGGTACTAGCCACAGAAAAAAACAGCAACACCTGGTTTCAGATACTCAGGCAGCAAATTCCCTGCCCCCAAAGCCATGGCTCATTATTCAGTCCAGATAATGGACCATTCATACAAACTTCTGCTATTTAAATCTCAGCTTCTGAAACCAACCAGACTCTCCAATTCCCTCTGCATATCCAGCTTTGCCTTGGCTACATCTGTCCCCGACTGTTCTCTGGATGGACTTTTCCATACATTTGAAATCCTTTCCTCATAACAAGTATATGCAGCTGTAGCTGTTTCAAGCTGTTTTCTATGTAATAGTCTCAGCAGCTGTTTTCACTTCAGTGGTCTCCTGTTGAGCTATTATTTAAAAAAAAGTTATTCTCTAGTCTCTTATCTTCATTCATTATACCTGTCATCTTCTGAATCAAGTTTTAAATTTTTCTTTTCTCTCACCCATTATTTGACACCTCAGCATAACGTGTTGTGTTTACCCTGAATTCCTTCATAGTAGCTGACATGATAAATTTACTAGTTATGTCTAAACTGTAGATTGAGGAGCAACTAGAAAACAGGGATTGACCACAAAACCCCTTTTTTGGTGCTACGTTTTGTAGATGTAGTCAGATTTCCCCGTACTGCACGTTTCCTCATTATGTCTTGCAATTCGTCACCAGAATTCCAACTTTGTGTGCACAATAATGGGATATGATAGGGGACACATACATCTCAGGATTCATAAAAGTAGGTCACATCCATAACTGGAAACTAGATCTCTCACAGATTGAAAACTGGACCTTTATCTTGTGCTGCAGAGACATTAGAAACAGTTATGTTCTCTCTACATTACTGAGCTTTATAATTGGCTTCTTTTTATTTGCACCCTCAAAATAAACTGTCAGTGAAACAAATATTTTTGTTTTTCAGGACCCTTAAAAACAAAAAGAATCACATTTATTTAATGTCCTAACCCTTCTCATTAGGGCCACCATGAAGGTTTAGGTATCTTTGCTAATCAATGAATTTATGGGGGGAAATCTGCAGTGACATCATTATCTGCCTGCCCCTTGCAAACAACATCAAAAATCCCCAGTAGCCATTCCCAGGGGGTAATTTAATCCAATTATACCTTAATATATGGTCATTCCACCTTCCTCCAGTACGTATGTTTCCACAGAAAGAAGAAAGGGTGTGTATGGCTCCATAGTTGGTAAGGGAGCTGCATTCATGTGAGGTACTCTCTAGGCATACTTGAAAGGAAAGTTTTTAAAGAATCAGTATTCCTCATGCAAAAATATGCCTGCACTGAATGCAAACTCTGTGACTTCTTCATATGTTATATGTCTGTATAATGTAATCCCAGACTACGTTATGCACCCAGAGGGACCTAGACAGGCTGGAGAGTTGGGCCTTTGCAAGCCTCATGAAGTTCAACAAGGCCAAGCGCAAGGTCCTGCACATGGGTTGGGGTAATCCCAAGCAAAAATACAACCTGGGTGAAGAATGGATTGAGAGCAGCCCTGAGGAGAAGGACTTGGGAGTGTTGGTTGATGAGAAGCTCAACATGAGCTGGATATATGTGCTGGCAGCCCAGAAAGCCAACCGCATCCTCGGCTGCGTCAATAGAAGCATGGCCAGCAGGTCAAGGGAGGTGATTCTTCCCCTCTACTATGTTCTGGTGTGATCCCGCCTGGAGAACTGCATCAAGCTCTGGGGCCCCCAACATAAGAAAGAAATGGACCTGCTGGAGTGGGACCGGAGGAGGGCCACGAAGATGATCAAAGGGCTGTAGCAGGATGAGAGAGTTGGAGTTATTCAGCCTAGAGAAGAGAAGGCTCTGGAGAGACCTCCTAGCAGCCTTACAGTACTTAAAGGGGGCCTACAGAAGGCGTGGGGAGGGACTCTTTATCAGGGAATGTAGCGATAGGATGAGGGGTAACAGTTTTAAACTGAAAGAGTGGAGATTTAGATTAGATATTCAGAAGAAATTCTTCACTGTAAGGGTGGTGAGGCACCGGAACAGGTTGCCCAGAGAAACTGTGGATGTGCCATCTCTGGAAGCGTTGAAGGCCAGGTTGGACGGGGTTTTGAGCAACCTGGTCTACTGGGAGGTGTCCCTGCCCATGGCAGGGGGATTGGAACTAGATGATCTTTAAGGTGTCTTCCAACTCTAACCATTCTATGATTATGCTGGTGCTTGGGTGAGTGACAGTGCATAGGTCCTGTTCTTTGCTTTCATCCAGTCTGAGATGACTTTAGGGATGCTCCTTGCCCTCAGTTCTTAACTTCTTCCAGCAGCAGACCAGCAAACCTATCTAAGGTCTTCAAGGACTCAAATGGTGTGTGATTCTTCTACAGTTAAGCAAATTGATGCTGAGTGATTTGCCAAGTGTCGGACAGAGAACAGTTTATAGGACTCAGGATACCTTATTCCCAGTCTGGAGCTCTACCGATTAATGACACTCCTTTCCTCAGCAATTCTTCATGAAGCTGGTCAGATTCATCCACCACCTGCTGTACAATATAGCTAGGCTTGACATCTTGCAGAAAGATTTACTCCCATGTGCTACGTGCCGATGACAGTTTACAATTGAGGGGACTGCTTTTTTTCCTCTGTTTCTCCCCTAAAATGAATTATTTGGTTCCACAGACCTTAAAGATTTTCCTTTGCTCTTAATTAGATAATTAAACTCTGAGTTCAGATCATAACATGCTGCATTAATGATATCTATTTAATCAAAATGTCCATTTGTTTTCATTATATTATGTTTAGTAAGAGATATTTAAGAGAGTTCTATGTTAGTTCAGCTTTTTTCTTCCTCTTGGCCTTTTGTTATTTTTTGGAATATGAATATTATAATAATAATAAATAATTTTTATATTTGGAGTAAAAAGCCATGGTATCTAAGTCTGTTGGCATTATACTGTCATAACAGAAAGGGCACGGTCATACGTCCAACATTTTTGAAAGTTTGTAGTGACCACACTCAATCCATCTAGCAATTCAGAATTTGGGTATCACCTTTCAGAATATTTTAAGGAAGCTCCTTTTGAACTATATGTTCTTCATAGACACTGAGAAATAAAGGTAACTGAAAATAATCAGTTGTGTTTTAAAATCCTGTCCCATAGATTTGTAAAATAATTTCCATAATAGTAGCTGGAATCTGGTATAGCACACCATTGATTTTGCCTTCATTATTTCTTATGAAGGCTTAATCTTCATCAGATGTAAAACTCAAGATAGAAGTAGTGGAAGTTATGTTATTCTTGATGATACTGTAGGGTTCCTCCCCTCCTCCCCCTATGTATTTGTTAGCATTCTTTTACTTTTATTTTATTTTTTCCCCTCTTACAATGCAGCGATTGTACTTAATTTTTCAAAAGATAAAACTAAAAATGATGAACTCAACCACATAGTACACCAAAACCACAGAGAAAATGAATGGCTACCTGTCCTGTGACTTTCTTTTAAAAGACCTCCTTGGCCTTGCCAGAAATTCGGCAGATAATCATCCTTTAACATGACAACTCCATTAATGAATGCCCCGACTCTTTCACTTGCTGACTCATAGCAGGATGCCTCTCTAATGGAATACCAACTGCATCAGCTCTTTTTCTGCTGTTACCATCAAATGAGGAATTTTCTACAAAACCTATCTGGGAAACCAGATTAGGAACAACGCTGAAGCTTCTTCGTGGAAACAAAAATGGAGTCATTCATCAGGAGCATTTATTTGAGGATCTGAATATTTTGGGAACCCTGCAAGAAAACATGAGTTTGTTAAGACTGTAAAGATAAGATTGTTCATACAAATATCCTTTGAAAACTTGCTATGATCACATAAATGAAACTTGAATAAATACATCACTGTAAATTACTGGTCTAAGATTAATGTAGAAAAATGATGTTTGAAGTAAGATACTAAAATGAAAAATATAAGGTTGGTTTAAGAGTTTGGGCACAAGTTTGTTACCTACCTATGTCTGCTTCCAAACTCAACAAAAACACCACCATAAAACACAAAATGAGGGAGAGAAGAAGGAAGGGAAGAAGGAATGGAGGAAGGAAGGAAGGAGGGAAGGAAGAAGGGAAGAAAGGAAGGAAGGAGGGAAGGAAAGAGGGAAGGAAGGGAGGAAGGAAAGAAGGAAGGAAGGAAGGAAGGAAGGGAGGAAGGAAGGAAGGAAGGAAGGAAGGAAGGAAGGAAGGAAGGAAGGAAGGAAGGAAGGAAGGAAGGAAAGGAAACAAGATTTTTCCTCTCCTGTTTGAACTATGGTAAATTATATTCCTACTACCACCTAAGCGGCAGTCTTAGTGTAGACAAAGTGTAAACTTCTTGGCCAAAGTTCGGTTTATGAACTGTATTAGAATGAAATATAGAATAGTGAGTCACTATTCTGTCAAGCATTTTGATACCTTTCTCTAAATTAAATTTAAAAAAAAAAATCCTTACTGAGTTCTAATTCAAAGAAACCTGAAACTAAATTTGTGTTTGGATTTCCACTATTGTTAGGAAGAAAAAGCACAATTTCTACTGTTTTGATTTTGAACATGGTTCGGATACATATGGCTACACTTCTGCCAATCCTATAGCATCGTCTGGTCTTACCACATTACAGAATCCAACATGACATTGTCGTTCCTAGTGAGAGCTGGTTTTATTGTATTTGACAATAAAATTAATTGAGGAATAAATAAACATGGGTAATAACATCTTCAGTAAATCTTACACAGACTTCTAGCTGCATTCATTTGCACATGCATGGCAGCTAACATCTTAGCTGGGTGTGTGGCACAAATGGTCTGTGGCACAAAGCATTGCATATATTTGAAATGGCTGCATGATGAAGCAGTGACTAATTGTAAATCCATGCTGCCCATATTGCATGCTGCCATTTATAATACATGTTACCAAGGGTTTTCAGTGCCAACTTAGGGGTTTTTCCATAAATCTTACATAATTTATAAAGCATAATATGATAATGCAAATACTTTGGGAATGGACAGAACTGTTTGTGAATTAAAAAAAAAGCTACACATATTGGTCCAAATTCCAAGATTTGCTAATATGTTTAGAAAACTGACAATTTCAGTCTTAATCCTATACCATCCAGTGCCTTGTAATCATGCACAACTAAACAGTCATAATTTATGAAGCAGTAGAAGAACATCCAGACTGAAGCTTTGCATCTGACGTCAGGCTATGGGGACAGGAACAGTGGTGGGGACAGCCTCTGAAAGCCATCCTGCTACTTGCCAATCTTATTTAAATTTTATTGCTGCCCAAATTGGAAAGATTAGATGGTAATTAGCAGTTTCCCCACCAGTATAGATTCTGCCTCTCCAAACAATCTTTGATAATGATCCCGTCCCTCCTCCCCGACAACTTCAGGGAAATTTCAGAGCCAAATATTAAACAGGCAGTTATGAAATTGTGCTCAACCACCTGTTCTCTTGACCCGTGGCTGACCCACTTAACAAAGGACTATATATCTCAATTAGGCCAGGTGAGCCCATAGATTGCCATTCGATAATTAGCACGCTCTCCCCCTCTCTCAAGCTTATACAAGGCTCTTCATGAAGATGCCTTCTGTGATACAGAAGGGGATGTCAAAATGATGCCCTGTCAAAAACTTAGCTAAAAATTTCAGTAATATGTTTGAAGAGTGATAAGGGACAGATTAAATCATGGATATGAACCTAAGATCAGCTACAGTGTGTTATACCAAAGGCTCATCTAAAACAATATCCTGTCTTTGGCCAAAAATAGACGTCCGGTAATGAGTATAAGATTAGGGTTAGTGTATGTGATATTTTTCTTGCTACTTCCTGAGCCTGCAATAATTGCAGCTCAGGTTTTTTTGAGGTGGAGAGGGGTTCTACAAATGTAATTATCCTCAGTGACCTTGTCCAGTCTCCCCTTGAAACCATAGGGACGTTCAGGTTTGACAAGATCCTGTGGCATGGAGTTCCATGACTTAATTAATGCAGAAAAACTGAATAGAGAGTGATCATTCATTATTTCTCAGAATGCAAGAACAAGAGAAATTATCAGGCAAAGGTTAAAAGCAAAAGAACTAGTTTTTCAAACAAGTCACTGAGGAAGTGGTTGCTGCTGTACATTGTGGAAAATGGAAGTATCAACATATTCAAAAATGTGTTGACATAATGGATGCATCTAACCATGGCTATTAATTATTGTTGATTTAAATATAATTTTCAGCTTTGGAGGACCCATCATTATCAGAAGATGGGAGGTTATTCAGGGAGGTGAAATATGTCCCATTATACACATTCTTTGTGTATATACAAGCACTGTATAAATCTACCACTAGACAGTTTGGAGGCACAGTTCAAATGGATCTTGTTGTCCTATAGAGACTGTAGCTATATAATCTAATCAATGCTGAACTTGCCTCACATCTTCTATGGAAGTGGCAAGGGAATATGGTGACTGTCATGGTAGCAAATGCAAAGGGAGGACTGTGAAGTGATTATGAAGATTTACGGTAAAATATTTGTCCTTTATCAACTTTTATGAGAGCCACAATTATTAAAAATAATTAAGTATTAAAAATACTTGTTGCATTACAGATCCTTTAAACTATTTGAAGAGGAGACAATTAGGGGACAAGACTGTCAGAGAAGTAGCATAGAATAAAGGAATGAAAGACATAAAAAAGAAAAAAGAACTTCAAGGAAGGGAAAAGAGGCAGAAGGATTAGATAGGAAATCAAGGAAGACAGGAGAAATGAAATATTGGTAAATGAAAGAGGGAGATGAAGGACCATTTGAAAAATGAAGAAACAAAAAAGCAGAAAAAACAGTACAGAGGAAAAGATGAGAAAAAAATATAAAATATAAATTAGACCTGGGAGAAAAGAAAGAGAAGTATTTTGAAGAATGGGATAGAAAGGTGAAATGACGAAATAAGGAAATGAAAAGAAGAAAACAAAACAAAACCCTCAGCAACCTAATATAAATTTGAAGTTGGTCCTGCGTTGAATGAGGGTTTGGACAAGATGAACTCCAGAAGTCCCATCTACCTTCATTATTCTGTGGCTCCATGAATGAAAATATCTCCATGTTAAGCTTTAAATATTTTTGCATATGGTCATAGTTGTGCATATATTGATGAAAAAACGTTGCTATTTTATGTAGTGTACTTTGACATCTACAGTTGGAAGGTTCTATAAAAAGTTGCAGGAATTTCCCTTAAATGCAATACAAACCAAACAAAGGCATTATTTTCCTTGAAAGAGTGAAGTTTATTCCAAGGCAACAAGTTCATATGCAGATCTTGCCATTTCTTTAACTAGGTTATAAATTAATTGCCATGATTTAAAGAAAATTGCTGGCCTGTGAGGTAAAAACCCATTGAAATACTGAACTGAAAGCTTTATTGCCCTCTGCGATCAATGCTACTAATTCTTTGAGTATTTTTACATATGCAGTTTCAGTTTCAGGCCTTCAGTCTTGAGTGTGTATTTGGACATTGGTAATGGAAAAATCAAACATGAGCACTGTTTTCCATTCTGTTCCCTAGCCCTTGAGATTCATTGTGATAAGACAGACTGGAGTGAGAGACTTTCTTCTTCCCTTGCCAACCATCACAGAAGCACAGAGGTATTTTTTGCTTTGTTTATTTCCAATAGGCAGGAGTTTTGCTAAGTTTCTTCAAATAAGGCAGGTCACGAAGGAAACAGATGAGAAAGATAATTGCACAAAGGAACTGATAGCAACTCTCTGCAAATGCAGATGCTGTAACCTGGTCAAAATACAAACACAATGTACCAAAATTCCTAAATTTCTTGTAGGTATATCTGTAACAAATTGCTTTAGCAAGATGAATTTCTTATAAAAATCACCTGGCCACAGTTTTCTGCTGCCCAAAAATGTGGTCCAGTCAAAAAAAAAAAAAAANAGTCAAAAAAAAAAAAAAAAAAAGACAAAAATAAAATGACATTTGCCCAGGTGCAAAAGTCCTGGAAAAATAACCAGTATGCTTATGGAGATGTCCTTAGCCTCATCCTGTCT
Source organism: Himantopus leucocephalus (assembly GCA_003993805.1). NCBI lineage: Eukaryota > Metazoa > Chordata > Aves > Charadriiformes > Recurvirostridae > Himantopus > Himantopus leucocephalus. Next base: position 4,522,111 of record RSEF01000031.1, read on the forward strand.
CTTCTTCGCTGAGCAGGAGCAGATGTGTCTGCACAACTCTAGAAGGGAACAGAGAAAGAGTGTGACGAAGAACAGGACAATCTCCTCTGGCTCTCCTGGAAAGCTGGAATGGAGAATAGAGAAGATTTGAAGGGGTTTATGGCCACATCTATTCTAGTAAATTAAACATAGGACAATTAAGATTTGAAGAGAGCTCCAATTCCTTCTCAGATTAAAAGTTAGATCACATTGGTCAGGCCTGCATCATTGTTACTGTAAAGAACTTTTTACCTTATATCTAATTGCCTTGCATTTTTTCTCTGCATGGAAGCCATACATGCTTGGAAATGTATCTGACAGTAAGACTAACTGTCACAGAGTGCCACATCCAAGCTATTAAATCCTCTTACTCTTCAAAATGATGTGTCTGTTTCTGAATTGCATTTTGCAAGTTGTCTTTGGCTGGTGCCAAGTCCTGAGCCATGGTCAATAATTCTTTGAGAGAATGCTAATAGGTTTGTTCCAAAATCTTGGTATAGACCACTGTGACAATTTCACAGTATGACTAGCTGACTTCCAGTGGTCAAGAATTCTTCCTGGGACTGCCAAATTTGCTAGTGTAGACAGAAATCCTGGGGAGACCATAGCAGTAAATGATCCCAAAGCCAAAGATGGAGAGAGGGGAACAAGTGTTGAGTACCACAATCTCCTTCAGCTGTGGGATTAAGTCCTCCAGGAATGGACTGTGCTCCTCTCATTTTGAATATATTGGCTATTTCTCACAAATTGTACTTTCCTTACATGCAACTCTTCTGTGCTCCTGAACAATTCATCCATATTCTGAAGCATCTGAAAACAGCTCAAACACATGCTTTCATATGTCAGAGAGGTTGCCTGCTACTACTTATTCTCTGTGTCCAAAGTTAAGAGCCCCAGCCCTGGAAAAAATAATTTTCTCTGTCAAAAAGGCTATTTTTTTCGTCTTTTTTTGTTTGTTTGTTTACTCTTTTATTCATTCAGAGTCTACTGCCACCTTTGGAGTCCTTCTGGTTTGCTTTCAATTAAAATGAAAACCTCACCATCATTTCTGATCTCTTTGTTGTACTTGCTCTGAGCTCTGGTTGTTTGTGCAGTCAAAATAATAGCCTACCAAGCAAAAAAGGACAGTGATACCAACTCCCTGTGGTTAGTGCAAACAATTTGATTACTATTAAATATCCATACATATTAATATCCTTTGGACCTCAAGGAATAAAATTATGAAATAAAATCCTCACACGTCTTTTGCTCAGCAAACAAAACTGATGGATCAGGTACTCATCTGGTGTAAATGGACATAGTCACAGGCTCATAATGGAAATTATCAGGCAGGGTTTAGGTGGCTAGTATGAGTCAGTGCCTTTCTAATCTTTACATAGGTAGGTTTCACCTCTGAAACGCAAATGTATTTTCTTGCAGCAATGATTGATGGTTATCATCAGAAGAAAAGCTATTTCCATGTAAAATGTATATAGAATGGACCACATAATTAGCAGGAAATTGCCGGTCAGTTAAAATATCCTGATCTATTCATGGTTCTTCCAAAAAAAAAAAAAAAAAAGCCTGAGGAGCAATCAATTATAAAAGTGCTTGTTACAGATGATCAGGTCATTGGATGCTTTAATCTCTATGTGGTCAAATATCATAAAGAACATGACTTCTGATCCACAGTCAAGGAAGTTCCTGGTAGGTAACTAACTGCTACAGACTTTTCCTACAGCACACAAATGTGTGCCTGAATGTCTCTAAATTGCCTCAAAAGTTCTCTTGTGACCCAAAAGAAGCACAAGAAGTGCCTGACATTTCAGAGAATGGAAGATCAAAGGTAACCCAGTGACATTCTGAAACCTTGCTTTGTTTTTTGTGTCAGTGGAATAAAATCTGTCTTTTCAGATAAAGGCATAAGGATTCACTCCAAGTGAAGGAATCAGCATGTTTCATTTGATTTCACAGGACTGCTAAATTGAACAACCTTACATTTCTGAATTAAAAATTGACACAAAGAAGGAGAAACAAATACAACTAAACCAGCTAACAGAAGCTTCTCATCCCTTAAGCATGACTGCAAGAAGGTTGGTCTGACTCCCAAAGTGATAATATTTCAGCACATTTTCACTGAAGTTAGCACAGTTACTGGTTTAAAATGCACAGCATTTTATTTTTATTTGTGTCGCTCAAAGTCTTCTTATCTCTCACAATAAAACCTGGGCTGCAAGAGGCATAGTGTACATGTTCAAGACTGCTATGATCATTTAGTTTGACCTTCTATGACACAGTTTTTCTAAAAAGGCGAGTATCTGATCATGCTGACTACATTTTATTTACTGAACAAGTGAAGGGACCACATATGTTTCCCAAGAAGTTGCTCTTGATTGCAGAAAGTAAAGAACTGTGAGATCTTCAGATGTAAGTTGCTGTGGAGAAGCACAGGTCATATATTTATGAAGAAAAATGAATATAAGTCAGGTATAGGTAAAGTTTGTTGAGTGTTTTTCTGACCCTAACTGCCCACAAGGGCACTTCAAGTACCAGCTAAAAGAAGGCTGATGTGAGAGTCAAACACATCATATTAGGAAGCTGCTAGTTTCCTAATGAATCTTCTGCTTCTATAGCAGTCCGAGGATTTATTCTGACTTGTAGACTCATATTATAAGCCTGTTTCCATTCGAGTGAAAGCATAAACCAACAGATTACCTAATCAAGAATAAAGCTCCACAAGAAAGTGGAAAGCTTCAGTGAATCATGAAGTCATTCCACCATTTGTGTCCGGTAACTCGATACCTGTAATCTTTGCTTCACCAAACAAGCATTAAGGCCATTTAGCTTCCTTTTGCTTTTAAACCCTGAATGTTTGCTCTGTGGAAAAATCTGTAGTAAGCAGGCATTTGAGTGACATCTTTCACGCAAATTCTCTGCCCATTTTCAACGTAAGAATGTGTTTGCAGATGCCTGGGTAGCACGAGGGACTTCTGGTGGAGAAAACTTTTCACATGTAGAGAGATTTCCTCTTCTGTCCTGTTGAAAACAAGTCTAGATTCCAAACTAAAAAAGTGTATTATGGTTGCTATCAGTCTAACAGAATCTAGGTGAAAGTTAATTTGACGATCTCAGTCCACTTCTCAGAAATCAGGAGCATGTCACAACCCATAGCTGGCTCACTGCACAATATGCCCACTTTTTAGAGGTCCCAGCTTCTAGACAAAGGATTTGCTATAAGAATTTAGTATGGCATTAATTAAACTTTTAATATTTTATCCTACCTGGTTAAAAAGTATCCCTCTTTCTTTAAACACCCACCTGACACGGAAAAAAAAAAATGATCTCACTTTTCTCCCTGATGCTGTTTTTCTCTTTTTGTCTGTACAATGTTGAAAGTACAGTGGAGTAAATCTATCCAAGACCTGAGGTATTTGAAATATATGCTGAATCACTGCTAGTAATTATAGAAATAGAATAACTGGTCTACAATCTCAAGGTAAGCTAGATACATTTCAATATTTTCTGATCAGAAATGCAGCTAATGCACTTGGAATTAGTCTATTAAAGCTCCTTTGCAAATTCTCCTGATATCACTTCACATTATTTCCCCTTAAATCTCTATCTTTCTAAAGAACATTTCAATATTGGGTCAGATTATGAATATTAAAGGCTCTCCAAAACCCACGCTAATTTTAAACTACAGGCACTGTGAATTGCAAATGACCTGAACTGTTTAAGCCTCATAGTGTATGTGACTCATCTGCTTCCAAAAAATCAGGTCATGAAATTTTCTGTGTTCACAACTCAAGTCCCTGAAATACCAAGTCAGTGTTATGATTCTCCACACTTTTCTTTTCAGACATATTTTTAAAAGATAATTTATAGCCTGAGAAAGGCCTGTTATCAGAGATGCACAGCGCCCCAGCGACTAGAAACTTCAAGCACCAGGTAGGGTTTCTCATGCACCATAATACCTCACCTTGGACATAACTGCTGCTGTTCTCTCCCAGATCACCCCAAAGTATCGTATTATCGTTGTGACTACAGGGCAATGATTTTCAAGAATTCCTTTGCTGAGGTTCAGGATAGACATATCAATCCATATTCTGCAGAAGAAGTAGTTATTCATGAAGATTAAACTAATGAGCCTGAGACTGATCAGCCTTTTTTTATCAGAAGACTAGATAACTTATATAGTTACATTTACATATACATATATCCCTAAACATATCAACAGAAATATGCTAACTTTGATAGAAGTTGACCATAAACCCTGACAAAATTTGTTTTGCAGTCCCACCTCTCCCCATCTTCCTCTTCCTTAATCCAGAAGATGTTGTCACTATTTTTTCATCACAATGCAATAAAAGATATTGAAGTGCAAAAAAAGATGTTAATGACCTCTGCAATAGTGTAGCAAGACATGGAGTTTTTTCATAGAGAACTGTTCAATTGCTTAACAATAATAGATGACAGAAACCACAGAAAATAGAGAAAACACTGGACATGATGCACTTTTCATTACTTTTCCCGCTGTGTTTGTCCACAAAACTATGGACTGACACAGAATAGCTGGTGAAACCTGGGGATAGGTTGACCAGCCTTGGCTAGAAGCCCCCCCAAGCCCTAAATTTCTTAAAGAGGCTGATTCATCTGATCTAAAACCCGTTTTTTAGGATCAGTTTTCTTGCACTCTGGAGTTCCCTATTTCTCTCTGTTATTTATAAAGGTGGTATGGGTTGGCCCAGGCTGGCAGCCAAGAACCCTCACTCCCCACAGAGGAAAACATGGGGAGAAAGAGAGTGAGAAAAAACATGGTTCATGATAAAGGCAGGGAGATCGCTTACCAGTTACTTCACGGGCAAAACAGAGTTGACTTGAGGGAATTAACATAATTTGTTGCCAATTAATATAAATATTTAATTACTGATTTGGGTACTGGGAAACAAAAACAACAACAAAGAAGGAAGAAACATTAAAATACTTAGGGAAAACAATTTTCTACCCACTTTCCCAGCTTCCACATCACTCTTTCCCGCCAGACCCTTCTCCTTGCCGCTTGCCACCACAGCAGGTTACATTCAGCCCCTTCAGAGAGGACACAAGGGGTGCAGGGGGGTGGTTAGTTGGTACATAGCAATTTCTCTACATTGGCCCTCCCTTCTTATGATTTTCCTCTGCTCCAGGGTGTGTCCTCCAAGAGCTGCAGGGCATATCTGCTCCACCATGGAGCCCCCTCCTCCTCCACCTCTGGTCTTGGTGTTCCCTTTGCTATTGCTTGCTCTTTTCCCCTTCCTCCTCTGTCTGTGTTGCATTTTATGCCCTTTCTTAATGATGGTTTCACAGAGGCACCACAAACTTGGATGATGGGCTCAGCTGTAGCCTGCAGTGGGTATACTGTGGAGCTGGCTGGAAAAGGCTGCACCCGGCACAGGGCAGCCCTTCATCTCTTCTCACAGAGGCCACCTCTGCAGCCCCTCTGCTACCAAAACCTTGCCCCAAATACCCTATACAGAAGGAAACCTATGTAGTGAAAACAAAAAAGAAGATATCTTTTTGATGCTTAAATTACTGCAAATCTTGTCCATCTCTACCCTTTAACAGCTGCAACTTTACTGGATAAAGTGCTTTCTCGTCCCTATGGGCCCATGGACAACCAGCAAGGCTAAATGAGTTCCCTGAATGAGCTGTTCTCGTAACTGATCCTTAAATCTTTTCAATAAAAATGAATTCAGATAGACAAGATGACTTTTATGCTTGGAAGTACATAGTGGATAGTTACCTCTGGAATAGGACTTTTGCTGGTAGCCTAACATGTAGCACACAGACCTTTTCTCCTGGGCTGTAAACATTTTGTATAAGTTTTAATTAACCCTTTCTTTGTTTGACCAGCTCAACAAACAAAAGGTCGTAAGTCTATTACAATTAGTTGGCCTTTTGCATGGCAGCACCTTTCCTAAGATCTCTATTAGCATTTAAATGAAGAAAGGTCAACTGCACACATTATAGCTCAATTGTACAAAGCCAGCCAAATGATCAGGGAAAAAATACAATACTGCAATAAAAGCAAGAGTTGGGAAGCACACTTGGAAGACATGTTGGCCTAACGCATTTTCAAGAAAGGTATAGATGCAAGATGAAAAGTTAATTCTGAACTCAAATGTTTTGTTCAGGTTGTTTTATTTATTTAGTGGCAAATTGTTTTTCCTGTTTTCTTTTCTTATAAGGCCAAAAATCTGTTTGGCTTTATAAAAGCCACAATCTGAAGTTATTCCATATTCATGTTGATCTACATAGAAGCAGAATTTGACCAGTAGGCTTTCTAAATCAAATCGGATTATTGACTTCGGTAATGTTAGAAGTTCAGTTTTCCACTTGGCCATTGAACCTGATGACCAGATTCAACCTCTGGCACAGGAGGTTCCCACATTCCTTTTGCTGGATGGACAGTTCTAATGAAAAACTATTTCATATTTGTTCTTTTTATATACTTTTTCTATAACTTTTAAGGTATCCTTTCTGGCCAAAGTCAGAGGCAAGATGCACTATAAATGGAATTTCATTTTGACCCATTGTGATATTATTATAGTTGCATTACCATGACATTCCCGTACTTTCTTTAATCTCTGAAAATTTGCTGTAAAATACTATATAAGCAGGTGTCCTTGTTCAGTTCTGCATGTGTTGTATTTATTGAACCACTTAAAAGCCCAAATTTTTAACTCCTTCAGGATCAGGAATGGTACATGCTTCCCATTTCAATCCTGTCAGTATCTAATCATTCTGTACTGTGCCAGTGCCTGAAGGGAAAGAGAAATGCCTCAATTTCCCCAGACTGAAGGCCTGCACTAAGACTAAAATTGCCCAAATGGTTTAGGATTTAACTTTTCTTGAAATTTATAATTCTATGTATCTTCAAAAGAACCCCAAGCAATTGGTCCACCCAAAATCTTGTTGTGGAACAAAAAGTAGATTCATATTTTTTAGTTCCTGGCATGAGCACCTATTCAGTTTGGGTTTCAAGAACACAGTGTGAGTTCTAATGTAATTAACACAAAATAAAAAAAAATAATTTAAGTATGTGTTGTTGCTAAAAATGAAAAATAATATTTTCATTTTTACATAACAGCAACACGGGGCCCCTTGGAGACAGAGGCCATGCTGTGTACATCTGTGATAGCTCATAGAACCCCATCCATGCTCAGCTATTGAAAAATTCCTCTCCCATATGGCCAGATGCTTCCTCTCTCATTTTTTGGTTTACTTTTTCTCTTTGCTGGTTGCATCTCTGAGGTGGTGATGACGCCTGTGTGTTACTGTCATTTGCTCCACACAGTTCACCTTTACACTCAGCCACAGAGCCGACTCCTGAAATCTGATCCACCCACTGCCACTGCCTCAAAGACGTGATCGCTTGGTCACTTGAAGACAATGTCCAGCTTCACTGCTGCTCATGGTAACCTATAGTCTCCCACTTCCACAGTCACTTTATATTACATTGAAAGAGAGACCATTCCCAAAAGGTAGGTCACACCGTCCTAAAATAAGCAGCTAACAAAGCTGGGATGAATTGCATTTTTGGAGGTGTCTAATCCCTCCATTAAGAGATCCTGGACGGTAGCCAAACTACATGCTTAACTATCAGATGGATAAATTTAAGTCAGGTTATCCCACCAAAGCTGTTTATTACTACTAAAGCTGAGAAAATAATTCTCTTCTAGAAAGGTTTCTTTAGAGCTTTGTTTGCCCAAAGCACGGTGCTCAGTGATGCTCCGATCCAAGAATCAAATTGTTAATAGCGTTTGAAATCCCAATAAAGCAATAAGTAGTGGAGCCATTTCTATTTTGAAGGGTGCATTAGCCATCCATGATTTTCTCAGATGCAATTTATTTTAATAAATAAAACTACTTTTATTGTGTTGTTTACCCTCACAATAGAAAGATAGTATAACTAAATTTAAACAGGATTGTATGCAATCCTTTACAAGAGCACCCATTTAACCCCACATTGATCATTTCAAATTGATCGAAGTCATGTTTTATTTGTCCCCTTCCCTGATTGGATAAGTGTGCCAAAAGACTTGGTCTCAAAATTTGTATTAAAATTAATATTTTTATTAATATTTATGAACACAGCTTTTTGGATTCTATTCCAGTCATAGTCGAAAAAGACCATTTGATGTATTCATGAGAAAGCCAGTTTTACCTAATTGCAATAGATGTACAAAATTGCAAATTAAAAGTACTTTTCCACAGGGACTGTATCCATTTCTGGTTTGTTTCAGGAGCAAATTTCTTCAAAAAAATACTGTTCCTCCTCTACGTATTAGAGAGACATGCCATGTTTTCACCATGCTAATAACTAATGGCTTTGTAAACAAATTCCTGTTACCTCCAGCCAGGCCTCGCTGAGTTGATTGCTTGCAAAAAGTCCTCACTAATCTTTGTAAGAATCTGAAAGTGAAAAAATGCAGTAGTGTTGTCTAATATGGCAGACCCTCTGGGTCACAAGATCAGGAAATACTTGTCTTATCCCTTCAGCTTCCCTCTTGGCTGCCAGCAAATCTCGTGTTTGGCTGTATCTAGCCTCCTGCGTTTTCTTCCTGTCTTTCTGGTGGATGGGTCTCATTGAAAGATTTTAGCACGACTTCATGGTCATCAGTGCAGCAGTAATGAGAGAGTCTGAGACAGTGATAGAACTGCTTTAAACAGTGACAATTTATTTTAGAGAAGACTTTAATGTTGTTTCTTTGTTTGTTTTATTAACAATAAGGGGGTGGGTGGAAACAACCTACCTTACATGAGCGATGGGATAAGCAGTAGAACAGGTATTCAGGTAATAGCTGACACAGCACAGAATCATAGAATAATTTGGGTTAGAAGGGACCTTTAAAGGTCATCTAATCCAACCCCCCTGCAATGAGTAGGGACATCTTCAACTAGATCGGGTTGCTCGGAGACCCATCCAACCTGTCCTTGAATGTCTTCAGGCATAGGGCATCTACCACCTCTCTGCGCAACCTGGGCCAGTGTTTCACCACCCTCATCATAAAAAATTTCTTCCATAAATCTAGTCTGAAGCTTCATCCGCAGTTCACTCCCTAGTTTATAATTATTCAGCTTAGTCTGGTATAATTTTCTCCTTACAACAAAGCTGAATGTCCCTATTTCTTAGATTATCAACTTAGAAATCAGCACGGTCATCTGGCAAGCAAATGGACTAGTTGACAGAGCATTGTATTAACCAGGTGTGAATCCATTAAAACTTTTCTGACACATGCTTTACAAAATACAGTTTCATTCTAATAAACATGCCTTGCTTATGTTTCTAGGTTTGTTTGGGGTTTTTTTTTTGTTCCTTTTTTTTTTCCCCACAAAGCCAGACATGTTGTACCATGTCTGTTCATGCTCATTATTTTTTAAAAAAGTGTGAATGACTGTGTGTGAGGGTGTATTTATGTGTATGCGTGTACTCGCCACACTTGCTAGATAAGCTTTACCCAAATAAAACGACATGACAAGCAGGAGTGCAAAACTCCATTCATTTACTTGTCAGCCTGTGTACAAGACAGAGAGGAATTGCCTCTAATGATGCTTCCTTCCTTGTTAGTATTTAAAAAGGCAAAACCATCATGGAGGTCACTTTTGACAAACCTGTTTATTTTCCATTTTCCACAGCATTTGCTGAGCATCCTGCTCAGTTTGTGATTTCATTTATTTATTTATTTATCATTTTATCTGCACTGCCCCCTCCTCTCCTTAGCCCTTTCCCCCTTTTTCTTCCTTTGAAAACTCTAATGACTAGAATCAACTAAAATGTCAACATTTGCAATTCCGGAGCTTCATTTAAGCAATAAAAATAATAATTAAAAGGGTAAAACCTTAGAGAGATTTCTTCATTTTATATGGTTTGCCAGAGATGATACACATTCAAAAAAGCCAGTAAAAGAATTAATTAGAAACAGCTAAAGCTCAACAAGCTATGCAAGTTAATGAAGCAGAGAGGGAAATGTCATCTTTGAGACCCAGAGCTACATTGGCTTGGATAATATATACTCCTGCCTTACTCTCCTAACTAAACCTCTTTTAATCTCTCCTCTAAAAAAATCAATGCTAATGACACTGATTTACCAGGAAATGACAGGCAAATAATACCACAGGAGTCATTCTTGTTTAATGGTAACTTAGTTCTGAAGAATGGCAAGGATTTTATTTTGAAGTGTAGGTTTGGCTATTTCAACTTGCTTTCAATGTTTTTTGTTGTTGTTTTTTTTTTTTTTTTAATTTTCTCCTTCTGTTTTCTTTTGTATCTCATCCTGAATTGGAGCAAAACCTTCCTCCATTCCCTGTAAGAAATGGCAAATATCTTACAGATACAGACCAGAAGAGATCCATCTAGCCTATTGTCTTTGCTAGGTTTCTCTTGCTTTTTCTTTCCACCTCTCATTTGGTATGCTGAAAGGTAAATGAAGAACAGCAAAAATTACTGCATATAAGCAGCACTTACCAGAAGATCTTGTTCTCCACAAGCTACGTATGCATTTTCATATTTGCAGAATAATATCTGGCACTGGAGGAGGAATTCATTTATTTTAAAAAACTAAAACTAATCAGAAGTTGATGGTAATAAAATCACATGAGACAAAGGAAAGTGAACATTTTCTCTGAATAAGTATTAAAAAATCCAGGAAAAAAAGTTTTTTACGAAATGTCCTTTTATTTATGAGAGTGTTTAACAGTACAGTCCCATCAGTTAAGCTCTTGCTGTCATCTAAATATTTTTCCCAAATATTTCATATACATTTCCAACTTCTGTCAGTATTAACGTGTCTGAAAATCTTCCAGTAGTTCTGGGGCAATTTTCAGCAGGTCTTCTGAATTATCTTCCAGGAGTTCATCATGAGAATTGTCATGGCTTTTCTATGCTTTCTTATCATTTTCCCAAATATTTCATTTTTCTTTTCAGAGACCTAAAAAGAGCTTGCTGTGTTATCTATTGAGATATTTAAGGTATTTTTAGTCTTTTTTGTTTTTCACTAAAGCCCCCACCTATGCAAAGAAAGACTATATACCTAGCCATGCAATTGCTTGACAGATCCAAAAATTAAGTAGGAAAAAAAGTACATGAAGTGTGAGTCTAAACTGGTGATTTTCTAATGGATATATAAATTTTCTTTATTCAAAAATTTCTGCTTGCCTTTTAAAAATTTTAGTTATATAGTTATATATGCATCTCTGTTACTTTTTACATAGCCATAAAAAAGCATTTTATTATTATTTTATTGTTATATATACGTATGTGTTATTAGCAGAATTTTGTCCTACCTTGTTATATTATCGACCTAGTGAACCTGATTAAGCTAACCTGCTCGATGATCTAGTTGGTTCAACCTGCTCCTAAAGACTATACATCTACAGAATAGATGTTGGAGGAGGAAAACCTTCCTGTAAATGATCATCCTTGCTATGCAAAATATGGTAAAGTGGTTAGAGGAAATCATATACAGCCTAATCCCTTAGGGTGTATGACAATATCTAACAGTGCTGTTTTGCACAACCCTGAGATGGACATGAACTCTGGAACCCTGACCCAAAAAGTTCTTGGTCACAGTTGTGATAAATGTAAAGTGTGTACTATACCATTTGCCTCCTATTTTGTACTGCTGTGAGCAGTAATATATAAATAGATTGGATATTCATTAATATTTTTAAAGTTATCTAAGAACCTTAGCTCAAAGGTGCCATATTCATGCAAAGCTTTATTACTGCTATCACACAGGAGAGCCATGAGGACTAATTAATTAATGTTTGTAGAGTAGCTTGCAAATGCAAAGTGCAATGTGAATATGGATCATTATTATTTATTATCCTAAAAGATATAAAGATATATGTGAGAGCCTGAGCTCCTTTTAAGTTGCACTTCTATTGCATCAAAGTGGGCATAAAACTGCCTTAAGGCACCTGCTGAGGATTCAAAAGCAACAAGGATGATCAAATGTCTAGGAAGCATGATCAGTGAGAAAAGAGCAAAGTTTACGCTAAAGAAAAGACTGATGTGGAACCTGATAAAAACCTTCCAATACTTTAAATATGCAAACAGGAAGTGAATAATCTGCTCTCTTTTTACACATTAGATACAGCCAGACAGAAGGGGGGGAGGGGGGNGAAAGAAAAGAATGAAAACTGGGAAGGCCTTTTGAAAAGGGAAGATAGTTTACATTGCATTTCTTCTGCAGGGTTAGGGCTTCACTGCTGGAGTTTTATAAATGTTACATCTATAACTGGCAAGAATGACCAATATATTTGATTTTGCCTTTTGAAAAGTTACTGGAAAATATGACTAATTTGTATCTTCTCCAGAACAATTTTCTATCATTCTGTGTGACATTAGGACTGGAGAGGTTTGAACCGTGCTTGGAGGTGAGATTTTAGGGTGGATTGGCATAAAGCATACAACTTGTTCCTCTCATTATTGAGTCCAAATTCCTTAGCCAATTTCCAAGGCACACAGAGTTCCCAAGAGTGCTTTCTGTTTTCAATTCTGGTCCCATACTTGTTACTGGAAATGTGGAAGAGAAAGAATTTGCTTTCCTCATAGGCTGGTGTACTTTTTTTTTTCCCCTCACCTCAGTGAGATTATTTTTAGATTCAAAGTTAAACTTGGGATGCAATCTTAGCTTTGAGGAATAATACGTTTTTTTCTTTTTTTTCCTTCTAAATAATGGTAAAAAAATTACAAAGAAATAGATATTAAAGCTGTAAAAAGTGATAGTTTTACACTCCTGCAGCTTCCAAGAAAACTTGCAGCAGATATTTACCTTTTCTTTTTTTTTGCCATAAAATTACTTTGTGAGTCCTAGCATGAAGAAGATGGCTTTTTCCCAGTTATTCTCAATATCACTGCTCTCTGGGTGATGTCTGCCTGCTTCCCCCCCTTCCACCATTTCACACTGTAATGCTATATGGGAAATGCTTAAACTGTGCCTACACACTGTGAATTCAAAAAGATAGTTAAGTTAGCAAACAAAACCAGCAGTGCTGCCTTTCCCCATGTTTGCTGCTCAGCCGTTACTTGGGAAAGTGATGAACACTGGTTTAGCAGGATAAAAAATTCAAAGCTAAGTGAGGAAATGGAAGGAAACAAAGTCCTGCCTTCTTTTCAAAGATATACATATATAAGTAACATTTTCTGGATAAGTATACATATCTACACACATATATATAAAGTTTGTAACTATTTCTCGTCATTTGACAGTAAATTGGGTTATATATTTAACTGTATACAATGAAGACATTGACAAATAACACCACCCCCACCCCCCACCCCCCCACCCCCCCCCAAACTGGTGCTTTTAGGTGAGGTAATAAAGGTGGATATAAGCCAACAATGTGCACTGGCAGCCCAGAAGGACAACTGCATCCTGGGCTGCATCAAAAGAAGCATGGCCAGCAGGTCGAGGGAGGTGATTCTCCCCCTCTACTCCACTGTCATGAGACCCCACCTGGAGTACTGTGTCCAGCTCTGGGGCCCCCAACATAAGAAGGACATAGACTTGTTGGAGCGAATCCAGAGGAGATCATCAGAGGGCTGGAGCACCTTTCCTATGAAGACAGGGTGAGACTGTTGCGAGGGACAGAGGGAGGAGAGGAGTCTCGGGGAATACTCTATAGCAGCCTGTCAGTACTTAAAAAGAGCCTACAGGAAAGATATACCTTTCTTTTTACCAAGTCTGTAGTAACAGGACTAGGGACAATGGTTTTATACTGCAAGAGGGTAGATTTAGATTGTGTTTAAGGAAGAAGGTGAGGGTGGTGAGACACTGGAACAGGTTGCACATTGAAGTTATGGATGTCTGATCGCTGGAAGTGTTCAAGGTCAGGTTGGATGGGGCTTTGAACACCCTGCTCTAGTTGAAGATGTCCCTGCCCATCGCAGGGGGTTTGGACTAGATGACCTTTCAGATCCCGTCCAACCCAAACCATTCTATGATTCTGTGATTTGCAATAGCAAATTGTTCTCAATTTTTTTGTCCATTTGTTTACTTTCCCCAAAGGCTTCAGTGTGAAAGACATACTGGTACCTCTGAGTGGTGTAACCTGAATGAAATGTTCAAACTGAAGTTATTCTTAACATGGGATTTCATCAGAAAAGAGACTGAAGAGTAGGTTACTACTACAGTTTCAAATGTATGGGGAATCAACATTACTCCCAGGTCTACTGGATGTTCAGTCCCAAAAGCAAGAGTAACTATTATATTCTTAATCCAGATGAACATTAACATTTCTTAAGGTTATTGAATTATTCTGTGGTCTGTTAAATAACGGCATAGCCATTACTTTATTACTCATGGGCAATGCTGGGAAAAGAAAAAAAAAACCTAAAAAAGGAAAAATGCTAAACTTCATACTTTCATTTACAGTTCAGGGGTTTCTTTTATCGCAGTGATATATGCATATCTGAAACTTTGTCTGTATTTTTAAATATACTACAATGCCCCTGATGACAGCAGAATGAAGTAAGACTTTAATTTCTACTAGGCAGTAAAGCCTAAAGGTCCAGATGCTTTAAGATACACCGATATGCCCAGCTCCTACTGAAGTCACCACATGATCGACAAGTGATGTACCTAAAGGACCTGATCAAACCTACACAGAGAATTCATGACAGAAGAGGTATTATGCCCAGTGTCCTTACACACATATTGAAACAGAAATAGACCTTTAAATTCACTTTGATATTCCCAGTCCTCAAAAAAAATTGCCTCTGATACTAATAACTGAAAAAAAGAGTGAGGAATAATGGTACAGAAGTTGCAAGTAGGTAGATAAATTCATACTTCATAGAGAAATGTGTTTAACAAAGATAAAGTTCTACCATGGCTGCTTCCATTGGCTTTAAAGAGTATCCACAGTCACCACGGGGTATGGATCACATACCAGCATTTACATGTCATTTCCAAAAGATGCAAATAGGATGATTTCCTGGTCAGGAAGGTAACCTCTCATGAAGGTAAGTTTTACTGTGTCATTCTCTATCCTGATCAAAAGATTTTAATAACTTTATTTCTTATTAAAGCATCTTTTTCTTTGTTCGTGATTGAAGATCTTTTTCAAAGTTAAAGTACCTTTTTATTCAATACTTACAGGGTGTTACTTTTTTTCCTTCCTTCTTCCTTTCTTTCTTGTCTGCAGTTCCTTCAAATTAAGTTGTTCCTTGCAGTTAATTTGCTGTGAAAGGTAATCCTCATCTCAAACCAGTCTTCTGGCAACATCAGCATTTGATACAGTAAATAAATTTTCAGTTATCTTCATATTCCACCAAGTATACCAAGTACTGTCCCACCACAAAATGTGAACAAGTATTAAAGACTCCTGAGAACTAAATGATCCAAGCTCAAAAGCTCTGAATCCCTTGATAAATTATACAAAAGGGGCACTTGAAGAGATTTGTAACTGATTTTGCCACTCAGAATGCCTCCATTTCAATTAGAGGTAACTAAGAAGCATGACATTGAAGAGCAAAGCTAATAATTTTTGCTGATGTCAAGAAAGGTTATGGGAGGTGAGGGGATAGAAACAATGAATTCCATAAAATGTATGTAGTACAAGGGCCTTTGTCGCCGTTTTACGTCCTTGAAGGGTAGAATGTCCATTTCTATTTTGTTTCTACCCCACAGCTGTGGCACTGCCCTGAAGAGTGGAGCCCACCCACAGCAGGATAACTTTGGTCCCAGGAAAGATCAGATGGAAACAGGAATGTGTTCATTTCACTCGTTGCAGATATAAATTGCCTACCTAATTTTCATGGTCAAGACGGAAATCCCTACCACCAAGCTAACCAAACCCACAGTATTTACAATTCTTCTGGGAAATTACAGCAAGAATTTTGGAAACTGCCAGCTAGTTCATTAGTCTGTTAACCCAATTTTGAATGCTCTGACTCCCAAACTTTTGGGAACCTCCAACCCATATGCTATCTCCCTATGGACTTCAGCAGCAGCCACCCTCTCTGCCACAGCTGCAGCATCTGTTCCCTGTGGAGCACGCAAATCCTGTCCTCCTGCTTTCTCTTATAGATAGGACCTGTTCATCCCAGCACCCTGTACATTTTACAGCACAAAAAGACATTTTATTCCCATTTTTAGCAGCAGTGGTTGGGTTGTCTGTGTTGGGCAATGGCAAGTATAACTGGAGCTGGCTGCTCCAGTTGCATTTACAGCTAAAATACCCCTTTTTTTTTTTTTTTTCTTCTTCAAGGAAAACGAATAGGCCAGGCAGACATGACGTGTGTTACCACATACAACTGATTAGACCATGCTAGTGTAAATGATTAGTCACTGAAATAGTCACGGTAGTCACTAGATCCATGACAAATTACTTCAGTAGAAAGTCTTCCTGTGGAAATCTGACTAATTTTGTGCCAATAATTTCTTGAATTTGTATCTCCAATATATTTACAAGGTCAAAACGTGAAGGCAATATTTTTGTATATACAGTAGAGTTATATTTCTGGGTTTTATAGGTACTACTCACTAGAAGGCCAGACCTCAATGTAATTAATAATTCCCTCTTAGAGGTTTTAAAACTTGTCTTGGTCTTTGGATATATTTTTTATAAATGCCACTTATTCAAAAGATATAAATCGGGTCCCGAAAAGCTGAAAGCTACAGGATTTTGCTTCCCTTATTACTAGATATGAAATCAAATTGCCCACTTTTCTTACGGCACCTGTATATAAAGAAAACCACAGATGTTCTGCAGGAAAAAAATCTTATAGCGAGTAAAAGGTCAGTCTTAAAGATATCTTGTGATAAAAAGAAAAGCAGAGGATTAAAGAGAAAGGTAAGAACACAGAGACAATCACCACCTGAAAACAGGTAAGAGCCTATATGGGAAGTTCAGCCACTGAGAATTGTATTTTAGTATTATTGTATGTGGTCCTTACTATGAAAGCTCTTGAGAAATTATCATAGAATCATGGAATGGTTTGGGTTGGAAGGGATCTTAAAGATCGTCTAGTTCCAACCCCCCTGCCATGCGCAGGGACACCTCCCAGTAGACCAGGCTGCTCAGAGCCCCGTCCAACCTGGCCTTCAACACCTCCAGGGATGGCACATCCACAGCTTCTCTGGGCAACCTGTTCCAGTGCCTCACCACCCTCACAGTAAAGAATTTCTTCTGAATATCTAATCTAAATCTCCACTTTTTCAGTTTAAAACCATTACCCCTTGTCCTAGCTCTACACTCATTGATCAATAGTCCCTCCCCACATTTTCTGTAGGTCCCCTTTAAGTACTGTAAGGCTACTAGGAGGTATCTCCACAGCCCTCTCTTCTCTAGGCTGGAAAACCCCAACTCTTTCAGGCTGCCTTCATAGCAGAGGTGCTACAGCCCTCTGATCATCTTTGGGGGCCCTCCTCCGGTCCCACTCCAGCAGGTCCATTTCCTTCCTTTCCCCCTGTTGGGGGCCCCAGAGCTGGGTGCAGTACTCCAGGTGGGGTCTCACCAGATCAGCGTAGAGGGGGAGAATCACCTCCCTCGACCGGCTGGCCACGCTTCTATTGACGCAGGCCAGGATGCGGTTGGCTTTCTGGGCTGCCAGCACATATTACCGGCTCATGTTGAGCTTCTCATCAACCAACCCCCCCCAAGTCTTCCTCAGAGCTCAGATCCTCGATCCATTCTCCCAGCCTGTATTTCTCCTTGGGATTGCGCCGACACATGGGCAGGACCTTGCACTTGGCCTTGTTGAACTTCACGAGGTTCACATGGGCCCACCTCTCCAGCCTGTCCGGGTCCCTCTGGATGGCATCCCTTCCCTCCATTGTGTCAACCACTCCACACCACTTGGTGTCGTGTGCGAACCTGCTGAGGGTGCACTCAATCTCACCGTCCATGTCACTGACAAAGATATTAAACAGCACCAGTCCCAATACTGACCCCTGAGGAGTGCCACTCGTCACTAGTTGCTATTGACCACAAGTCTTTGAGTGTGACCATTCAGCTAATTCCTTATCCACTGAGTGGTCCATCCATCAAATCCATGTCTCTCCAATTTTTAGACAAGGATGTTGTGTGGGACAGTATCAAATGCTTTGCACAAGTCCATGTGGATAATGGCAGTTGCTCTTCCCTTGTCCACCAATGCTGTAATCCCGTTGTAGAAGTCTACCAAATTTTTCAGGCATGATTTGCCCTTAGTGAAGCCCTGCTGTCTATCACAGATCACCTCCTTGTTTTCCATGTGCCTTAGCAGAGTTTCCAAGAGGATCTGCTCCATGATCTTGCTGGACACAGAATGAGACTGACTGGCCTAGTTACCCGGGTCTTACTTTTTTTCCTTTTTGAAAATGGGGGTTATGTTTCTCCTTTTCCAGTCAGTTTCTGACTGCAATGACTTCTCAAATATCATGGGCAGTGGCTTAGCAATTTCATCCACCAGTTTGCTCAGAACCTCTGGATGTTTTTCATCAGGTCCCATGTATCTGTGCAACTTCAGGTTCCTTAGATGGTCTCAAACCTGATCTTCTCCTACAGTGAGCAGTATCTCATTCTCCCAGTCCCTGCCTTTTCCTTCTGTGACTTGGGTGGTGTGGCTAGAGCACTTGCTGGTGAAGACAGGCAAAAAAGTTGTTGAGTACCTCATCCTTCTCCATACCCAGGGTAACTGGGTCTCCCATTTCCTTCCAGAGAAGGCCTGCATTTTCCCTCGTCTTCCTTGTGTCACTGATGTACCTGTAGAAGCTTTTCTTGTTGCCCTTGGTGTCTCTGACCAGGTTTAACTCTATCTTCCTAACCTGATCCCTGGTTGCTCATACAATTTCTCTGTATTCCTCCCAGGCTACCTGTCCTTGCTTCCACCCTCTTAACCTTCCTTTTTCTGAGATTGTCCAGGAGCTCCTTGTTCATCTGTGCAGGCTTGCTGGCATTTTTGCTTGACTTTCTTTTTGTTGGGATGCGTCACTCCTGAGCTTGGAGGAGGTGATCCTTGAATATTAACCAGCTTTCTTGAGCCCCTCTTCCCTCCAGGGCTTCATCCCATGGTACTTTTGCAAGCAGATCCCAGAAGAGGCTAAAGTCTGCTCTTCTGAAATCCAGGGTAGTGACCTTGCTGTGCGCTCTTCCTGCTGCCCTAAGGATCTTGAACTCCACCACTTCATGGTCACTGAGGCCAAGGCTGCCCTTGAGCTTCACATTCCCAGCCAGCCCCTCCTTGTTGGTGAGAACAAGGTCTGGGATGGCACCTCTCCTCATTGCCTCTGTTACCATCAACACATTCCAGGAACCTCCTGGATTGCTTATGCCCTGCTGTGTTGTCCCTCCAACAGATACCAGGGGGGGTTGATTTCCCCTATTAGGATGAGGGCTTGTGAACATGAGGCTGCCCTGGAGGGCCTCATCCGCTTGATCTTCCTGGTCAGGTGGCCCGTAGCAGACTCCCACTGTAATGTCACCTGTCCCTGCCCTCCCTTTAATCCTGACCCATAAGCTCTCGGTTGGCTGGCAGGGCTCCATGCACTCCAGCTCGTCATTGACATAGAGGGCAACACCCCCTCCTCATCTGCCCTGCCTGTCTTTCCTAAAAAAGCCCATATCCTTCCATTTCAACACTCCAGTCACAGGAGCCATCCCACCACATCTCCATGAAGTCAGCAATACCATAGCCCTGCAGGTGTGCACATGTCTCTAACTCCACTTGTTCATTCCCCGTGCTATGTGCATTTGAATAGAGGCATTGAAGTTGGGCCCACAATGAAGCTGACTTGCTGGCTGGCGTGGCTGGAATCTCTTTGTGCAGCACTCCAGGTGCTCTCTTGCTTACCTGTGATCCTTTTCCAGACTCTGGGCATCTATTCTGGCACTGGCATCAAACTAGTAGGAGTGGGATGGATTGAGGTTCCCCTTCCCCAGCAACTTTAGTTTAAAGCCCTCTTCACCAGCTTGGCAAGTCTATGACTGAAAATGCTTTTCCCCTTCTCTGACAAGTAGACCCCATCAGCCCGCAGTAGACCAGGTTTCTCAAAGCAAGTCCCATGGTCTAAGTAGGCTAACCTCTGGCTGGGGCACCAGTCCTGTAACCATTTGTTGACTCCCCAGATTTGACTGGCCCTATCAAACCCGTTCCCTTTGACCAGGAGGACTGATGAAAAAACTGCCTGCGCCAGAGTCCCTGACCACCACTTCCACGGCCCTGTCATCCTTCTTGATACTCCTCAGACTGCTCCTGGCAGTATCACTGGTTCCCAAGAGAAACAACAGCAGCAGATAATAGTCTGCATGAGGTTTAGTAGTCTCTCGGTGACATCCCTGATACAAGCCCCCTGTAAGCAGCACACCTCTCTAGAGAGCGCACCAGGTCAGCAAATGGGTGCCTTTGTATGTCTCAGAAGAGATTCGCCTACTACTATGACCCATTGCCTTTTCTCAGTTGCGCTGGTTGTTATACGGGGAGCAGACTGGGCTGCCTTACTCAGCTCCAGTGCCTCTTCTGATGTGACTGGTCTTTCCTCTTCACTCTGCAGAGCGGTGAGGCAGTTCTGCAAGGGCACCTCAGGCTTTGGGAGAAGTCTTCCTTCTGCTGGTCCTTGCCTTTGCAGGCTTTCATTCTTCGGCATTAATTATCTCAGTCTTTTGAAGATAACAGTAAGGCTTTGCAAAATAGAGTTTGGGCCCTGGAGAAATCACTTAAGCTGTGTTTAAATATTAACCAGTTTAAAGAGTGGATCTCTGGTAACCTAGAGTGGGTCCTTAAGGAGCATCCACATGAGGAGCACAGAGGGTAAATCAGAGGGGGAGGTCATTTTCAGCAATGGGAGAAGGTGAGAAATACCTGGAGCACAACTCCAACTGGTGGAGAACATAACTGAAACTATTGTTTCTATTACTAGTGTTAATTTTGGTATATTCTTTCCTCAATGACTACAAGCAATTATATTTTTTTAACTTAACTTTCCTTATAAAATAATTTTTTCTAGAATTATTTTGAATAGGGTAAGATTCATCTTGCCTTCCTGTGACATAGAGGTCTACACAAGAATGTGCAGGTATGTGTATATTAATGTGTGTGTGTGTGTGTGTGTGTATTTCTTGTTCTAG
The DNA here is from genome assembly GCA_003993805.1 of Himantopus leucocephalus. Lineage (NCBI taxonomy): Eukaryota > Metazoa > Chordata > Aves > Charadriiformes > Recurvirostridae > Himantopus > Himantopus leucocephalus. The sequence continues at coordinate 4,543,204 of RSEF01000031.1, forward strand.
TCAAATTCCAGAGGGTAGATTTTTCTAAAAGATGCATATAAATTTCAGAGCGCATGTTTTTTCTACCCTTCAGAGCTTCCAGAGAAACTGCAATAGTATTAAAAATTAAAGAAAACTGTAAACTCAGCCTGGTTCCACCTGCAAAAAATATTAAAAAAAAAAAAGGTTTTTGGGAACTTAAAAAAAAATGGAGACATGTTTCAATGCTTTCAATTCTTATATGTAGTTCTCAGGATATTCTGGGTACTCCTGGCTGTCTATAAAGGTAAAAACAGGATGGTCATAGTGGAAAAAGCTAATACAGTGATTATTAGATCACTATATTACATTTAAAAATACTCTCTAAGAGTAAGTACCATCACAGCTGGTACTATAAAATCATTCATCATGTTACTAGCCCCATCAGAAATAATATGTAATCTGTATCTCAGAGAGGTGGGCAAATCTAAGATCAGATAGACAGATATAGACATTCAGTTCTCACTTCTGCCACTAGTTTGTGATCTTAAGTATATATCTTTTGTGATCACTTTGTGATCTTAAGTATATTGCTCACTCTGTCTTCTGTAATTCTCCCTTTACAGCCAAGAGGTAATAGCTCTGTCTTTATAAGGAATTTAAAAAATACATTCATAAAGGTCCGGGATGTGTTTAGGTCTCTAAGTGATGAGAAGCGTGGAAGTACTTAGGTTGTTGGAGAAGATAATTTTGTCTTCAAGGGAATCGATCCAGCTGTCCCTTCATGGACTAATCTCTTGCTAAAATCATTTGGATATTTCCCATGACCAGACTGTCAAATCACATATTTTGGGGTAGGTAATTAAAACCCCAAATACTTAGGCATGTGGCTAATTCTGAGTACATAAATGGTCCCTTCGAAGCCAACATTTGAGTGCCTTTTGGAATCACAAACTTATGGAACATCTTAAATTAGGGAGAAAAGAAGCTCTTTGAAATTCTCCTTTCTCTGCATTTCAGAATCTTCCCCAGTGAACTAAGTGTTTTGCTTATCTGAGCTCTGTTTGGCTTGTAAAGCAAACTGAAGTCTCAATTTCAATGACCTTGACGACAACTTTGTTGTTAAACTTTGCAAAGCTAACTAGGCTCCTGTGCCTGTGCTATTAAACCTTACATAAATAGCCCAGAGTACATGGAAAGAATAATAATAATTACAAAAATTATAAGAAAAAAAAAAAGAAAGAAATGAAAAAGCCGTAAGTTGATGGCATGTTTTCCTGAATTTGGGCCATATTCAAGCTCAGATCACTGCCACATGCCACTGTGCCATCCA
>RSEF01000031.1:4544594-4555771 GCA_003993805.1 Himantopus leucocephalus
GTTCAGGCACAGCTTCTGAGGCTGTTCCTGGGAAGCAGCAGGGTTCTGCTACTTGGAAAGTTGCTAAGTTTACCAAATCCCTGGCTGTAGAAAGAAGTTTTCTGGCTTGATGTGTTAAAGCTGACCTCACCAGGGAATACCTGCCAGGCCCTACCTACAAGGATGGGCTAGGACCCTTGTGGAATTGTTATACTCTCCTTAAATCTTGTATGGATAATTCCTGGAGCCACCTTTGCCCTTCATTCTCCAAGGTCCAAGATATGTGCTTTATAGTCCTTGACCATATGACAGTTCTGCCAGGCAGTTTGTAAGGAAGATTAATTTCACTTGCACTGTATGAGACTTCAAACTATCTGGGTTAGCTTTCCAATCCTGTTCCAGAAACCTTCTCTCACCTTGAATCAACCATGCAGTTTCCTGTTTCCCAGTTCTGAAAAATGGTTTATAACACCTCTCAACCTCAAAAGGGTTTTGTCCACATAAGCATTAGAAATTGTACAATGCTATGTCAAGGGAACCACAGAAACACCAAACCCAAATTTAACTTAGAGGTGCTTGAATGGAAAGCATCCTAAAATCGCACGGTCTTACTATTATAACTCTTCTTTCTTCCTCTGATGCATTCAGTATTGGCCTCTGTCACAAGCAATTGGTACAACACAGGAGTGGATGGACCATTGGTCAGTATTGTTATGCCAGTTCTTAATTGTTTAATGTTCTGGTACAGATTTTTGCAACAGCATTGATGCTTAATCTAATTTTTGGAAGGAGAAGATGTCAGGCTGCCTTTTCCATTAGCTCACACAGTCTATTTAGTTTTCCTAGGTTGTTTGGAAGCTTGATGGGGTTTAATTGAAAATGTCAGAAGGGAACGTTTTAATTTGACTGCGTTTGATATTGTGGCTAATGCATTCGGCAATTCATTGTAATTCAAAGCACTCTTCACATTCCGCAACTGGCATTGCTATTATTTTAAAAGGTGAGATCTTTCATTGTTAATCAACATGGGGTACTTAGAGTAGTTTATACTGTGTGTTAATTTTTTTTATATTTATGTGCTACACCTTTACAAGGACAACAACAAATGTGTATTTTATGGTCTAATAAAGTTCCCCCCTCAATCTTCAAGTTCCAAAAGATCACAAAATATCTCAGTTCTCTGGACTAGCTTAATTTTTAATTGCTGGGCCAGAAAGAGAGCAAAAAAAGAATATATACTAGGAACAGCAAATATTACTTTTTATTAGACCATTCACATAGGATATGAGAAGGTAAAGGTCATGTCCCTGTTCCAGTTCTTATTTAACCAGTTGTATAAGGTTGTGTCATGAAAGACTGAAAGATACAGACTCCATAATTCCTGTATGTTTAGAAAGTGGTCCTGAAATACATCTTCATGCTCCAAGTATGGTTTTTCAAATTTTTTTCCCTTCTTCAGATAAACATCAGGGGCCCCAGTAGTCACATCTAGCAGGGCACAATGAGCCTGCCTAAAAGCTGATACTTGCTTGTATGGGACTTGATCCAGGAGTCATAACCTAAAAATACATATTTGGACAAGGCTGGGGCCAGATTTTGCATTAGTTCATGTTTTTCCATACTTTAAATTTTAATTTATTGCTCCCAGACTAAGGGTCTGGAGCTGCTACAACTCCATTCCTTGCAGTGACAACCATTTTCCACCCCCTCCTGTGGTACAGAAATCAGCTTCTTTTTACATATACCAGGCAAAGACACAGCACAGAATCAAGTCAGGGTCGTATTTTTTCCCTAGGAAGTCTTCTGCCCTAGACAATTTTGCCTACCCTCATGATATTTCAGAAAAATGTCTTTCATTTTGAGAATCCTGAGGAGGATTGTGTATGAATTGCCACAATTAGTAGCTTGTAATTTCCAGATATAGATGATTTTGTTCCTACCTGTTTGTGGACAGCTTGAACCATGAAAGACTTTTTACTAGAAAAAATATATAATGGTAAGGTGATTAGGCAGATATTAGGTTTACTGAAAGCTGAGATATTTCAAAGCCTCACTTCTTTGTTGATTCAGCTCTGAGTGTTTTAATAGCGAGCTGAAGTGTACATTAATGCAAAGTCACTCTCATGTAGCAACATTTGCAACACATTGGCATTAACTAGCAAGTCTGAAGTAAAAAAAAAAAAAGGAAAAATACCACAGTGACTGATCTTTTGAAAAGTTTGACCTATTTTCTTATCTTATAGCAGTGTTTAGCTTAGAGTAGAAATACAAAGTCTGCATGATCAAGTTGTGACTACTCTGTAGTGTAGTTTCCTTGAATAACAACTTGCTATCTACATGAAACATTAAAAATTTAATGAAACAGGAGAGGTTTGTAAGAGTCTCATTTAGTAGCTGGGATCATGGTCAAGCTTCCTGTGTCCTCCATGGAGAATAACACCTATTTCCTTGGTATTTCAGTCACTGAAGCTCTTGTGTTTCCTTGTTCTCTACACTAATGTGCTGTTGGGTGCCATTGCATCATTTCTAACATGTTTTTGATTAGTGTTAAATTGTTCAGAAGTCCTGAAGTCAAAACAAGATTTACAAAACATGGCCAGTAAGCACAATTGACAAAGAATGGCAATTCCCTTCTCAGTCCCCACCAGACATGTACATCTTTTATAAACGTTGTCAAAAAACACTTTTTTCCCCTCATGATCTAAGCCCAAGAATTTGATCTATTTCAGTGCAGCTATGCCAGCAAAGAACAAAGGTCCCAAAACATCAGTTGTATGACATTCACCCTGATAACTTTGTCAGTATGTGCAAGTGTACCCCATTTGTGTCTATATCTGCAGTGTGATTCCCCAAAACTTTGGAAGAGTGAGGGTCAAGATATAGGAAAAGAAGGGGGTTTTATATAACATTTTTAAAGGAAAAAAACAAAACAAAACAAAACAAAACAAAACAGGATTATCCCAATTTATTCAACCAATTGGGATATTTGAAAATAAGTACTTATTGTTCCACATTTTCAGCTAATTTAACAGAAAATCCAGACTTGAGGAAAATACTTTGTTCAATCCAGCACAGAATATAAAAGTTTGTTTTGTCCTTAGTGTTACTTACGGAAATGACAGCAAGGGAGTTTTAATGAAATAACAGGAGATTTTTAAAAGCTTTATTTTTCTTATCTTTTTAAAAATCAAAATCTTGCAAAATCTGCACAAATGCACAAATACACAACATGTTTCTGTTGGCCTAACTCTATTAATCAGCAAAACCAAACAAAAATAAACCATGTAACCAGATAAAATCCATACAATTCTTGTTGTAAATTAAATACTTTTCTTTATTAAATTTTGCAATATAAACTGATTTTCATTGAGTGATATGTGTTATGATGTGAAAATATCAAGTTAATTTGTATACAGTCTTTCCACTGTGAAACAAACTTTCTAGCAAATGTTTGATATAGATGTACGCTATCATTCATAATAATAAAATATAGCTAGTAAAATGATCATAAAAACATTAAGAAGGCAAAAGAATAGATACAACCTTGCAAAAAGTGTTGCTGTTCTTTTTTTTAGCACAAAAGTCAATTAATATACTTGTTAAGGAATCTTTCTAAAAGAGACATAGGTCCAATTTAGGATAACTATTATACAGAAAGTCTGATTTTTGAGATTTTTTTTTTTATTAACATCTGAAAGGAGAAGGTAAAATACTCCCTCATTCCCCTATGCTCCCCACCACAGACACACCTGAATCAATGAGTCCAAGACAATATCAGTATCTCAGAAGTCTGAAATGTTTCATTGTAGCTTTGTTTGAGATCACCCTATGTGTCTTCAGTTTGTTTTGTCTGACGGGAATTACAGGTTGAGTTTGTCACCACCCTTTTTCTCTTCTAAACTAGCATGATTCAACCAAGAAGTCTGCAGCAACAAAATCACAACATCCCCTAGTCAGTACGCAGCTCAGGCTACCACAGATTACTGTTGATCTGACCCAAAACCTCATGTTTAATTTAGATCAGGGCTTTCCAGTTCCGTGAGCATCAATAGAGATTATACTGCAGCAGTTTGCTCAGGAGCTGGGTAACAGATCAATCAGCCTTATATTGGTATATTGAGGTGGGAAAATAATGCAAGGGATAGAGGGAAATGTTCTGCTGTTTGGAGTCTGCCACTTGAACAACTCTTCTTTACATTTAACAAANAAAAAAAAAAAAAAAAAAAAATTAAATTTTTCCTGATGGGGGAAAAAAAAAAAACGTTTTGGTGCTCAGTTCACAAAGATTGAATTCTATAACCCGTAGGAACTGACATTTTCATTCACACTGTAAGGGGTCTGAAGACCAGTTTGTCCACTTGATATCATGACCAAGACAATGATCATCACACCACCTTTCACGTTCTCTTACGGGACGTTTAGGGCCAGGATATTCCAAAGTATTTCTCATTCATGGTCAGAATTCATTTTCTGCTATGAAACAATTCAAGGTCCTTGCAGTGATCATGTCTGCCACCCTTCGTTATTACTCAGAAGGTGTGTATTTGTGTATGTGTGTTGGCAAGTGAGGGAGATGTCAGCCGAGAACATAATCAGACGAACACAGGGATACACCAAAGTTTGAAGTGATTAGACAAACCCTGGGTTTAACATTTTCATCCTTTCCCGTATATCTTTCAGAGATTGGTTCCAGTATCAGGCAGAGCAGCAATGCATTTATCTCAATCCCCAGTGATATATGCCATTGCCGGCATTATCTCTACATCCTTTGATAATTCGTCATCTACTGTCCCTGGGAAATCTGATCCCTGATTTTAGGCAAACCTCTGTTCCCTTCACTTGTAAATACAAGCCTCAGCCTAAGAAGAAATCTCCTGCTTTGCAGTTCATGTGTCTCTAATTCATGGCTAGCATTATGAAGATTATAATGATTTTTCTTTTATCTCTGCTCAGCTAATACACTAGTGTTTGGGGAGAAAACAGAATATTTTAGTTGAGATCCTCTATGTTGTTTGACACTGTGGTTGCTTCTATTTTTCACTCAGCTTCAGATTCTTGGGGAGAACTAAACCCAGTGTAGCCTTTGATCTTTTTGACTGGTTTCCTCAGTGGATGAAGCAGCCTTATAAAAAGGGCACAAGCCCTTTTTAGACGATAACATGCTGTACATTTTCTATCTCATTCAGCACCAGGGTGTTTGCAAAAAGCTCACCATCAGTATTCCAGCCTGTTTTTATGTGGGTCTCTATTATCTACAAAAAATACTTCCTGATCTGTTTTCTCAGAAGGTCCAAATTAATTTGCTATGATCATTTCATTTTCTATGCTTTCTTTCACCTCATATTAGTTTCTGCTGAGGCAAGCAAACTGCATATGCTATTTTTCTCTGCAAGCAAAAGAGGTCTTTTTTGNTTTTTTTTTTTTTTTTTTTTTTTTTACTTTTTTCGTGGTGCTTTTAGATTGTATGCCTTAGAACTTTAATATTCTTATCTGATTCTTTAATTTAACAAAGTCCTGGTTGTCCCATGAAAACTGCCTAGCATAGAAGGTCTTTCCACTCCTTCTGAGTTTTGTAATTTTTCTTTCCCCTTTACTTTCCTTTGGTTTAGGCAACAGAGTTTCATGCTCCTCCCATGGATTTATGAGGAAAATATTTATTAGAAAAGGTATTTCTATTCTCCCAGGTCCATTCTTCTTCTTAAGATGCCATGGTTTTTCATATCCTGTTTCTGCTTATGACACTTTCTGGTAGTGCACTTCCCAGAAATGTATTTGAAAAGTTCATTGAAAAAATCAGGCTTCAGTAGCCCAAAGAAACAAAAATTAAACAGGGAATTGTTCTACTTTCACTGCATAGCAAATCAGTAGAAGTGTATTATGATGATGTAACATTTTTATCTTGGCATTTCATTGGATGGGCAGCACATTCAGATATGACTTTTTCTCTATATTAAAGCTCACATAGGGTTTATCAAGATTATATTTATGTCAATGATATTTTTTTCTTTTACCAGGATAATCAGAAATAATAACCTAAAGCTATGCTTATACTTGAAAGGATGGGTATAGCCATAGTATTGATAAAGATTCTCTACTAGTTGATTTCACTATTCACTGATAAAGGAAAATGAAATCTTCTTGAGCACTTCGTTATCCTGTCTATAGATGTATGTGAACCTGTTTTGCCATTCTATCAAGAATATCCTTGTTTAACCTGAAATAGCATAAAGATCTTAAAAAATAGGTATAAATTGAAAATATGAGGAAATAAAGTCATTTTTATTCAAAATTAATTAAAATATTTCATTTTGATTATTAAATAATCTGTGGTAGGGTAATCTTACATTAAAAATTTCTCAGATACTTTTTAAAGCAGAAAATGCTATTTGCTTCAAACGCCTCAAAGGAAAAACATTTCAGTAAGTCCACAACTTTTTCTTTTGCCACCACAAAAATCAATGAATCCAGCCCTTTCCTGTGAAAGGTTTCAGTTTCGATGAATCACCTTTTTCTGATGAAAAAGTGTTTTGTTGAAAAATCCTCACCCTGCTCTGTTTACTGTAGTGGCTTAGTTCTGGATGAATGCTCCCAGCAATCAGGATGGCAGAGGAGAATATAATCTGCAGGGCTATTGACTACTTGTTGAAGGCCAAAGAGAAGTTAACAATAAAACCTGCTGCAATGTACATTTAAGCTAGTTCGAGCAGAGAGAGGCTTATCACAGGTCTCAGGTGGATGGAGGCTTCTCTTTAGCCCACCTGATAAATCTGCTGCATACCCTTTTTTTGAAAGTGCTGCATGCATCTGGGGCCTGAAAGATCCATCCTATTTCATGCAAGTTGCTTAGTCTCATCATCCACATAAGCCCACGGGAACGGAGGGTGCGACAGCCACTGCTCCAGACGTGCAGGTCCCCCTGGACAGTCCAGCCCACCTCACACTGGATTCAGCAGAATGACTACTTTGTTTTAAGATTTGATAGTAGATACAGAACCAAAACCTAGCTGTGCAGTACAGGTTTATAAAAGTTTTGTGTGCTTCATTTTTTTCTTTCGTTGTCTGGCAATGTAAGATTTAATAAAGAAATAAATTTATTTTTAAAAGGTAACAAGTTAAAACCCATACACTATTCTGAGGGAGGTAAAACCAATAGAAATCATTCAGGCATTTGAACTAAACCCTTAGCACGGGAGAAGAAGGATATTTTATGCTTTCTTTAAAAGCATAACAAAACAAAACAATCCTAAGAAGCAAAAGAACACCCAAAGTGCTATAAGCAGATTGAACACACTATAACCAGTCATTGTAGTATCAGACTGAGACTGTACAAAACTTACATTTAGCACTCATTTAGCAGTGTCACTTAATCCCACCCATGAAAGCCCATTTTAGGAAAATGAACATAGTTCATCATAAAAAGAAAGAAGAAAAAAAAAAAAGGAGAAAGCCAGTTGTAGTTATTATTTATCATTACAGTTGCCTAATCCACTAAGCATCTCTTCTACTAAGCTCATTTTAGGACATTTTCAAAGAAACACCTCAAAGAAACAAATAAATGAGAGAAAACATGGGAAAGAAAAAGAGAACAATTACATGATTCAACCAAAATTACTAGAATAGCCAAAAATAGAAATGAGGACTTCAGAGCATCCCATTTTAACTAGTGAGGCAGGCAATTGTACTAATCTGAGTCACTGTGGATGTCCTTTGTAAAGAAAGTACATTTGATACGTAAAAACACTTGTTTGTTTTGTTTCAGCATTCCTGTCTGAGGAAAGTTCTGCTGAGGTCATCTGCCCATGATTCATCATATTTTTAGCTGCCCATCATTTACCTCTGAAAGAAACTACAAATAAAGTCTGGCTCCTATAGAGAGTATTATCAGCAGCCAAGGTGGCAACGGGGCTTCCTGGTTTAGGAGGTGAATGCAAAGTCATTTTCAGATATGCAAATGAAATAATTTAGAACAATAACGAAGATAAATGTTGTTGGTGTGATTGCTTGCTGTGGCCACAATGAGCCCCAGAGGCAGGGAGGATCTGTAGGTATCAGACCCACAGTAACACAGGCTACTCCACCTTCGTTTCAGTATTAACACTTAAACTTCTTGTACAGATGTTATGGGTATAAGCATTCTCTCTTTTATTTCTTTTTTTTCCTGTGGCATGAGCTGCCTTCCCTTTAGCTCCTGACGGACCTGCCATCACATGATGATGTATCACAAAATGAAGTATCAGAATCTCCCTTCATTTCTGTTGTGAAGGACTTTCTCACCTGTAAGTAAACATTGTCTCCACATCAGAAACATGTCATCAGGTGCATATTTGAAAAACTATTTGCATGCTCCGTGTCTGAAGGAATAAGCCTTCTAGCAGCCACCTAGCACACAGATCATCTCGAACTCCCACAGTGACGTTTTTGAAGGAACACAGACGTGACAGAAGTATCACATGCAGCAGGTTGAACTTGGGGCCATCTCACCAACCTTTCGTTCTACAGTTTTTCTGCTGGTCTTTTATATTAAATGCATAAAAATGGATGGATTGTTTGAATCACTAGAGTCATTCACTAAGTAGCAAATAACTAATAACATAGAGGTTTTGGTGAAATAACTCCACTTTATTTCACTTGGGACCTGAACTGAAATGCATGATAAGAGTTACAAATTGGATAACCAAAAGAATAATTTAAGAAAAAAGTGGATGGAAGGCACTTACTACTTAGTTTAACATTTAAAGTACACAATTATGGGCATTGATATTGCTGACCTGAAGTCAAGGGAATCCTGAAAAAAAGTCTTGAAAATTGAGTATCTGAAAGGAATTGCACCTCCATCCTTACATACCTTCTTGTGTGAGACTATAAATTCCTTTTTCTTTTTAATTATTGTTGTGGGTTCTTTTATCTACCACATGAATACCCAAGATGCATACTCTGGCTTCAAACCGTAGAAGTTTTTCATCAAATGATAGAAACTGGAAACCTAAATACCATTAAGGATTTGTTGTTTAGTCCCTTTTAGAAAAAGCATAAGGAAGAGAGATTTTCATGTACCCATGTAACACTGGAATCTGGGACACTTTATGCCCATATGATTTAATTTGTACTACTACTTACTTTCTCACAGAAGTCTCAGAGTGAGTTTCTCAATTCCTTTTGGATCTGCTAAGTACTGCTGTAATGTAAATAACACTAAATAGATTTATTTTTCTTCTCCTGTCAAGCCAATCTAATTTGGAGTCTTCCATCACACTTATCACTGGGACACCTGACAAGTTGTCCAGTCACTTTTGAAATTCTTGATAAAGAATCCTAATTTAACCTGGGAGAAAACTAGCCTGACTCCCATTAATGTCAATGAAAGGTGGGGCTGCTTACACCAAAACTGAATTAAGTCTAATATGGCCAGAAGTCATATACTTTATTTCAAAACTGGGATTTTTTTACACTTGATAAAAGGCAGAAACTACTCAAAATATATTCCCGTTCTATTTAAGAGCTTGGAGATCCTTTGTAAGCATGGAAAAAGAGTGGACATGCATTTTCTTGAGTAGAAAAAATTCAGATTTGTATTTTAATGGCCTTAAAGTTCCATTTTAATTACGGGAAAATAATTTGAGGGAGATTGGTAATAGGCAAAACTTTGAGACCTTTTGTTCTTCAGTGCAGTGAAGGAAACCTCATTAGAGAGGATTTTCTCAGTTAGCAGGGCTTCGGGGTTAATGAGCTGTGAGTGATAATATATAGTAGTAATCCCTCATGGCTGTAACAAGTTGTATTTTACAAACTCCTTAATCTCAGTAGTGAAAGAGATGTGGGTTATGGGAAAGAGAAGAAACTCATTTGCAGGGCTCAGGGAAATTCCAGAGATTTTGCTCCCTGTCTGGAAGTTATGTGGGAAAAAAATACAGATGCCACATGGGCAAAGGAAAGGAGTATTATCTTTATAGTTACCTAAATGGTGTCCCCAGAATGACAGGTCTGATCGTTTCCTAAACTGCCGCTCTAGGTAGAGAAGGGTTATTTACATGTGGAAAAAAGAAATCCAAGAAAATATCTTTGAGGAAGAGTCAATGGAAATGAGTCATCTTAAAGTTAATTTTGACAATCATGGTCAGAGACACTAAAAACCAAATCTGTCTTATTAAAAAAAAAAAAGTAAAAAAGAAAAGAGAATAGGCGTGCAGTTGTTCCTGCAAACTCAGCTGCTAGGAGCTTGGTACTTGGGGATGAAGCCCAGCACCCTGTTAGCAAGTACTGACAACAGGGAACATAAAATTGGGGTTTAGAAGGGTTGTTATCCTGCTAAATCACCTCAAAACAGCACACAAGCGGTACCTTCAGCTGGCAAGAAACAAAACTGTGCTTTCCATATCTACCTCGAAGGCACTTCCTTCTGCTGACAATGTCAATGAATTGTCCTGTACTGGGTTAGATTTCTTTCCTTAGAACACCCCTTTATCTGAAAGTATTACAGCTATTTTCCAGGAGAAGAAATATACGAGCTCAGTACTTCCAGAAGAAATTAAAAACTAAGTCTCTTGTTACCAGTTATTATATTTTGTGTACCAATCTATCAAGTTTCTTCAGTCAAGGAACCAGGACCCCAGTTAAATTAAGGAAATTAGGATCACACTCAAGAACTGGTCACTAACAGAAAGCTTGGGAAACACTAAACTTTTCTGGGGCTTGAGAGCATACTTCAGTCTGCCTGTAGAAGCTCTCTGTTATCCAAGAGAAGAATTTAGATCAATTGGAAGGACAAATCATTTACAGAAAATGTGAAAAGTATTTTTTTTTCCCCAGAGATTATTTAGTTTTTAAACTAAAGTAATATTATGTAAAAATGTTTACATTTTTCTGCAACTGCTTGTTAGCAAGACCTCTCTGGAAGACTTTATAATTATCAACAGTGATATTTGAGACCCTTCAGAAGTCTTTTCAACTTAGGATAATATGTAACACAGGACTTATCTCAGGTGCCACTGTTTAACATTTGTGAGAGATAATTGTGTGATCATTTTAGCTTTCCAGTGAAATGTGGCAAACATTAATCGTTGCAATGCCCATGTGAGTGTGATAATAAGTATTAATCTTCAAGTCTTGTAAGTCACTGTAATGCCATTGACTCAGACTGGGTGAATGTTTTCTCCTTCAAAACTGCTTTTTAACAGATCTTTTTTTTTTTTTTTTTTTTT
>RSEF01000031.1:4571964-4592302 GCA_003993805.1 Himantopus leucocephalus
TCTTGGGATGGTAATGGAACCTCCCTGATATCGGATCGGGACACTCTCCCAAAAAGATAAAATTTCTCACACTCTAGGCAGAATTTCTTTGGTTTGCCAATTCATTACTCTGGTATGTTTTGAAATGTCAAATAGGTATTTACTTCCCAGTTATGTTTATGACTGCAAGTGCTTTAGAGCATATGACTATATACTTTAAAGTTCAGGATGCATTTATATCTATTGATCCAATGAAGTCTTACCAGCAGCTGTGTTCTTTCACAGAGATTACAATTTCACGATATATTCAAATAATAAGGCATTTTTTGAAGCCTTTTGAGATGAAGAGGTCTATAAAAATGTAAGACAATCTCAGACCACTGGTCAACCATGACATGGTACATAAAGTCACCATCCTTATGACAACTGCCTGCAAAAATAACACAGGTCACATCAATGTCTTCAGTTGCTAGTGACTTTGTTTACTCCATTTCAGGTGCCAGGGTGGATCCAGTCCAGCCCAGGAAGAATGAACTGGCATAGATGGAATGACAGACATTAGGCATAAGTACTTTTTATATCAAGCCTTTGGCAAGTTACTTGTTGGAAAAATCTGTTCTCATGAACACAATCCAAAATCTGCAAGTTGTGCTACTAAGGCATATGATAACTTCTACTATCCAGGGATATGCTAATACATACCATCCTGGGATATGCCAAACCATTGCCAGGATAATGGCTCATTCCAGATGCCAGTCAAGGTCCTTTTTGACAGCCTTAGGGCATTTCAGTATAAAAGCAGTTTTGACTGGGTTGTTCAGAGCAGAGGATCTTTTATTTTTTTATTTTTTTTTTCCTCAACAGAAACTGTAAATAAACTTTGAATGAAAAGAAGATGGAACATTGCACAATTCCCCTTGTTCACTATGACTTATAATTATGCATTTACTGTCCTGGTTTTGGGCTTCTTTTATCTCTCCACATGTTGCATCTAAGACAAAAACCTCTTCTTTGCCATTATTTCTAGGCCATGGGCAGGGGACAAAAATAACAAACATGAACAAAATGGAAAAGTCAGAAGAGAACGTAGAAATAAGTCTTTGCAGTTTGTATGGTTTAAGAACACTGAAGTTAGTGGTTTAATACAGATGGAAACAAGAGATTAAATATGATTAGCTGCCACACGTGGTCAATTTTTCAGTGAAATCTTAAAGTTGGTATGATGCTGTTCACAAAGTATTAGCCAGTTCTCAACTATTAGATTATGTACCAGATAAATTACTTAATGCATGCCTAAAGCTATAGGGAGTTTAATTTCTAAAGGTAAAACATCATACTGGTAACACTAAGAACTATGACTGTGGATTTTTATTTATGTATTTATTTATCTTTAAATTAAATTTATGCAAACAGTTAAAACGCACAAGGCCTAAATGTCACTGGGGATGAAATGGCATACTTTCAATGGAAAAATTAAAAAATATTCTACATTTACTTTTGGATGGGATTCACTCATAGTTGTGAGAGTCATAGATGAGAAGAGAAATGTGGTCCTCCAGAACACACCTGATAAAGGTTCATTCAGGTTCAAAGAGAAATTTGTGAAAAAAAAGGTAACCATGAAACTCCAAACTACTGTAGGAGGTTTAACCACTACATTAACTAGTAATTACCCTTAATTAAATGTAATTAATATCACATAATATTCATCAGATAATATTAAGTATTAGAGTAATATTAATATAACTTCATATTAATTAAAATGAATTATTAACAATTGGAATAGCCTACAAGAATGCTAAGGTGATTTTGTGAGTATTTAAAGATTTTTCATCAAAACTACGTATTTTCCTAAAGCACACAGTTCTGGGCTGCTCTGAGCTCCTTATATGGTCCCCCTCTTATGACTTATCTGATACATTATTATCATATCAGAAGTTCAGTTGCATACTCACTAAGTTAACTAGCTACGAATAAGCTAGTTTACTTTGTGAACATATTCTGAAAGCATGAGGTCTATCCAAACTGAGAAGTCACCTTTTTTTTTTCAAGTCTAATTAAACTGATTGCAGGGACGGGCTAATGAGTCTGGGATTAGGTTACTGCTTCTGAGTAATGTACTCCATAAAAAATCAATTTACCTCACAATCAGCAGTGCTTTATATATATACCTTTCATATACATTTCTCAAGAAAAACAACTTTGAATGTCTGCATAATGTAAACAAGGACCTTAGGCAATGAATGGTTGAATGACTTTCACCAGGAAGTCTAAGAAGAAGCAAGGACTAGAACAGCTTCCCCGAGTTTGACACCAGCACCTCACTCCAAGGTCATTTTTCTTCTCCCTAATTTGTTTGAATTGGCACATAAGTCTGTAGGAGAAACTCTATTGCTCACATGGCATAAGGTTTCAGGCTAGGTGGCCTTTTTGTCCTTGATGGCCAGGAACGTCAAAGGAGCTATGAAAATATAGTACAGGCTTCATACCAAGGTTTGTATGTACAGTTTTTACCCCCATACTTTCACTAGAAGATAACAAAATAATATTGAAATCCAAGTGGTCATACAAAGAAAAGTTCCTTGAATCAGTCCTATTGACCTTGTTCTTGCTTCTTGTTGGTTTCCCACATTATACAATGAATTCTTACATATATCTCTGGGAAACACAAATCTTCAGAGATACAGCGTGAAGGAGAAACACTTAATGGGCCACATTACAGCAAACCTTATCGATCTGCTTTCTTTTACTTGTAGGCATGATTGAGGGCTCAAGTAATTGAATTTTCTTCTTGTAGTCTGACATTTTATTTTCCAAATTTTTTTCTTTTCCTTTGTTCTTGAGACATGCTAAACAAACAGAGCTGAGACTGAAGCAGGTGCAGCGTAGGCAAGGAGAACAGTCTAACCAAAGAGCCCTGAATTCCTACCATTTTCCTTACTGCTAATTTGGACTTCCATTGGCACCAAGATCCTTCTTCTTTACATGGGGTTAGCAAATGGAGAAAGCAGTGAGTCCTTTAACTTGGAATTTAATCCTGATGACCACATCACTCTCACCAAATCTCCATAATGCTTAAAGAGCCAAATTTGCACTTAAGTTAAACCTTACTGTGGTAAATGTAGACATCCAGCAGAAATTATAAAAAGACAATTTTCTATGACCATCCAGAAGTCTTTTAACATCCTGTTAAAAAGACCTTAGGCCAGAAATCCTAGATAGTTTAACGAAGTAATTTTGGAAAATCATAATATCTCAGAATATCTTACTCTCCTTGTAGTCCATTATCAGAGGACATGATTGAAGGTCCAGAGATAGGTCAGTTATTACCTTATCAAAAATCCCTTTTATCACTGCTGAGGATTTATAATCAACCAAGCGACGTGCAGCTGTCAGGATGTGGCCAGGAACACGTGCAATGCAGGGCTAGGTAGAATACAAATGATTATTTAAGATCGATCAGGTGATATTTATAAGATCAATCAGGTGATTTGTCCTTGCACTTGGCTATTCAGGGAGTGTATCCACAGCCTTTGACAACCCTACCAAATCCTTCTTGGTTTGCTTCTTTTTCTTGCTCTATCTCTCCTCTAAAGCAGATTTTAGGATCCCAGACAAAATTCATGGTCAATGTGAGTCTTGCAAAGTATTATTCACATGCAAAAGTGTCTACAAAATCAGTCCCCAAAGAATGAATAAACAAAATAATGGGGAATAATTGGTATATCTTAGTTGTTCTTTCTCAACTGCCTCTGTTTTTCTCTTGTCCCTTTCTCTTTCCTTCCCTTTTCTTCCTGCTTTTCTTCCTGCATTTCTTCCTATTATGAACTACTTACAAGGTAATATTTATCAGTGAATAACACAGCAAACCCAGGAAAAAAATAAGAATGCAATACTAATTCGTCTTGGAATCACAGAATCATAGAATCATAGAATGGTTAGAGTTGGAAGGGACCTTAAAGATCATCTGGTTCCAGCCCCCCTGCCATGGGCAGGGATATCGTTCACTACATCAGGTTGCTCAAATCCCCGTCCAACCTGGCCTTGAACATCTCCAGGGATGGGGTATCCACAATTTCCCTCGGCAACCTGGGCCAGTGTCTCACCACCCCAGAGTAAAGAATTCCTTCCTAATACCTAACCTTAATCTACTCTCTTCCAGTTTAAAACCATTACTCCTTGTTCTATTACTACACTCCCCGATCAAGAGTCCCTCCCCATCTTTCCTGTAGGTTGCCTTTAGGAACTGGAAGGCCACAATAAGGTCTCCCCGGAGCCTTCTCTTCTCCAGACTGAACAACCCCAACTCTCTCAGCCTGTCTTCATAGCAGAGGTGTTCCAGCCCTTGGATCATCTTCGTGGCTGTCCTCTGGACCCACTCCAACAGGTCCATGTCTTTCCTGAGCTGAGGGATCCAGAGCTGGATGCAGTACTCTAGGTGGGGTCTCACCAGAGTGGAGGAGAGGGGCAGAATCACCTCCCTCAACCTGCTGGCCCCGCTTGTTTTGATGCAGCCCAGGATATGGTTGGCCTTCTGGGCTGCCAGTGCACATTGGCAGCTCATGTTGAGCTTCTCAGCAACCAATAACCCCAAGTCCTTTCTCTCAGAGCTGGTCTCAGTCCATTCTCTGGCCTATGTTTCTGCTTGGGATTGCTCCAATCCATGTGCACGACCTTGCACTTGGTCTTGGAAACAACTTAGATAATTATAAGATAAAGAAAGTAGGTTTGATTGTTTAGTGTTTTGTTTTGTTTTGTTGTTGTGTTGTTTCTGGAGTTTTGTATGCTCCAGCATGAGCCTCTGGTCTTATGATGCCCTGAGGACCCTTGGTGAAGTGTGTTTGAAATAATCTAAGAGAAAATCTTTATGAAGCATTTGCTGCAGTGATATTGACAAAATGATCACACATGGTGATGGTAAAGGGGTGTGTATTATTTTTGGAATACGTTCTTGCATTCTCATCAAAACTGGTTCTCTTGTATAAAAGGGATTTCCATTAAATTCATAGCATTGCTGTTATTAGCTTGGATTAATGACTTACTGATACAGGAACCAGGGGACTAAGGTAGACATTTTCAATGAGAAATGTGGGTCTTTGCAACAGACTGAAGGAAAATGATCTGCTTGTAGGAGTCCTTTATTTCACTTTTTATTTCAGTCTATAAATGTGAATAATTTGCTTAGGAGAACAAATAAAAGGGTACTTTTTTGGCCAAACACCAATTAGTTTTAAAATATATTTTGTCTTTCTGAGGAATTTATTTAGGATCAGACATCATTCTTGACTGGTTTGCCTCAGTGAACATGAAAAAAACCACCACATATCCAGTCACTGTTGTGTCCAATTTATTAAATTTTGTCATTAGACAAAAAAGGAAAAAAAAAGTATAATTTAAACTCTCTAGTATATCCCAATAGTCAAAGTGTGCAGAGGAACCTTAACACAGAAAGCAATTTGTTTGGCCAGCAATTCTATATTACTCTACCTCTCACTGAACACAACAAAAAGCTACACTATTTCACACAGTATTACAAATGAACTGTTTTATATACAGGCTTTACTGTATTGGGAAATATATTTATAGACCCCATTTCTTCTGTGACTTGCAGCCTATTTAGCTCTTTTGAGCTTAACAGGACAAATTCTGTATCTCCTTTAAATGCCTTGAAATCAAAGTAATTTTTTTTTTCATGATGCAATAACTCTATTATGTTGTCTCACTTATACTTAAACAATTTCTGAGAAACTCTTTTTCATCCTTTCTTATTATTGAACTGACCTCACAATAACAACAGAATAGTTTCCCACATTATAACTCTGCTGTTCTCTTTCTTAGGCATCCTAACAGTATTTCATTCTTCTGCTTCCACCCTTCTAAATCTGCAGGTACTCAATCAAAGCACATTCAAATTTATATCTAATTTTAGTCTAAATTCTTTCTGGAAAGTTAGTACAAAACCAAACACTGCTGAACCTCCTGCAGAAATAGCTGTAGAAAGTGACCACATTTCAGGAAATGAAGAAATTTTTTTCAGCAAGAAGGTGCATATCTTTCATAACATGTCTTCTGACTCCTATTTTTCTTTTATTGGTCCCCCAACCAATTTCTTTTGTTTACCCCCCCATACCCCCCGATTTTGGTACTGTATTTATTATCTTGTATCTGATAAATTGTGTATAAGGGAAAAGAATAATATAGAATTCAGATTTTACAACAGTCCTAATCCAGATCACAAACCCAATAGGATTTAAAGTTAAACTCACAGAGAACTGTTTTCCTGAGTTAGCATCAGGTTAGGGTAACAGTATGGATTACGTTTGCTGCATTTCCAGAGGTAAATGGCACAGAGGTGGATGCTACAGGATATTAGATATATTTAAATCAGAAACTGTTTCCTTTTCATTTTGGTGAAAAGGCTTATGACAATATTGAAAATGAAATTGTATCCTCTTTATTTATTTAATCCAAAAGCTAATAAAGGAACTAATTTCCTAAAATAATAAGACTGGGGGTAGATAAAGTCTTTCAGTCAGCCAGCACATCTCTCTCTAGTGGAGGATGGGCATGTTTTAGGGATGGTCCTGATAAGAAGCTTTGTTAGCATGGTGAGCCTTCTCTATCAGCCTCCAGATTTATAAGCCTCACTTTGTTAGTTAAGAGCATGTGTATGCACAAGGGCAATAGCATGACATTGATTTCTTTAGGAGCTCCTCTTCAAAATCAATGGAATACTGTGTTTAAAAATTGAAGGTATGTTATGGCACTAGAATGCAATATCTTACGACCTGATCCAAAAGACCCTTAGGTTAAGTTTCATCATCTAGAGTTTAGACATTCAGCCAAGCTAGTTATTTTGACTCCTCTTTGTGATCAATGTAGAGAAATAGGTACCATTTCTTTTTAATCTAAAATGTGATTTAGCCTTTGTATCCAGACTGAGAGTAGCGAGGGAAACACTCAGTTAACCATTTCCTCTTGTCATATGTAAATATTTCAGCCAACAAGGTGTTCTCTTTTCTCAAATTCACAGCAAGTACTGGAGTCCTTAAAATTCCGAATTTCTTTCAATTTGCAACAACACCCTATTAAAATAATATTGCACCTTAAAAACAATGCAAACATAAGTCACGAGTACAAATGAAGTGTACAGTAAATGAAAAACATTCCTAAGAAATGTCTCTCAATAAAAACAAGGCAAATTCACTTTTTCCAGTACCTTCTAGTACACAGGAAAAATTCAGACAAGGAACGTTTTTGTAATATTTTTTAATATTTTCTAGCGTTTCTTTGTCTTTTATGAAAGTGCATTGAGAAATAAGCACTCCAGTCACACCATGGTCCTTTGTATTTGACGCATATCCAATACTAAATAAATGGCTCCCATCTTCTCAGTCTTTTTCTCCGGAAAGCTCAGTAGATTTATTTTCATTCTTTTCATCCTCTGATAAAAATCCAGCATGTACAGAATGCCCTTTACCAACATGCTCTTGCCATGCTGAAGAAAAGAAAAAAAAAAACAATTTACTTAGATCAGCAATCCAAAGGTTAATATTCATAAATTTATTTTACACACACTTTTGAAGTGGGGTCAAGAAATTGACTGCCACACACAGAAGGTAAAAAGATGAACTAGTTGTACCGGTCATGTCTTGGGCTGATAGTAAAATGTATGAAAATTTTAGTCAAGATGAACACATCTGAACGCATACTTAGAAATGCCAATTGCAACTACGGAGATATTATGATTTATTATTTTTTTATTTATTTATAGTTGCTTAAATAAAGCCTAAAAAGGCCAACCAGGATTTCAGCCCTGGTACATTAGATTCAGTAAACACGCATAGCAGAAGACAGTCTCCTCCCTTAAAAGCTTATAATCTAAGCAGACAAGCAAACTAAGCCTCGGAGGAAGGAACAGAGGTACAAATAGATTAACAGTGAAATCCTAGTCCTATTAAAAGAAATGGAAGTTTTGCTATGCTCTGAAATGATGCAAGGTTTTTAACCTAAATAGTTTTCCAAAGACACACAGGAAACTTGTGTCTGATCTTGGAAGCGGACCTTGATCTCCGCAAGACACGTTTCTTGGATTTGACAAAAATCTGTTGCACAAAGCAATATAATTTCATGCCTAAGTTTGTAGGACCTTTTGACTTCTGAACTAATTACACAGGGTAATTTTCTTTTCTTTATATGGCATGAAAAATAAAATAAAATAAAAAATAATAAAAATAAAGACGAAGTGACACAGAAGCTTCATTATCAACTTCAGTGTCATGGTTTAGGCCGGACTGGCCACAGAGGTGAGCAACAGATGCTCTCCCCTACCTCTTTTCAAGGAGAAGAGGGAGACAGAGAGAGACTTAAGAGTTTAGAAAGAACTAAACTACTTCAATGAAATATTAATAATGAAATAAAAGGGTATAATGAAATATATACAAAACCATATCAAGCTCACAGGATGACAATCACATCACTGGCTGGCGCTTGGGAAGTCCCAGACTGGACTCAGTGATGGACGGGAACTGGATTCTGGGTCTGGATTCAGGATCAGGATCAAAGTCAGACAAATAGAGTCTTCCTCAGACGCTGGCTGTTGAAGAAAGAGACTTAACCCTTTGATTCCCTCAGCTTTTATACTGAGCATGAGGCAGATGGGATGGAATACCCCATTGGTCAGTTCTGGCTCATCCATCCTGTCCGCTCCTCCCTGCAGGTGGGACCTCTCTACGTTTTTCCACTCTGGACCCTCCAGTGGGGCAATCAAGAAAGTGAGCTGCCCTTGGGTGTTATAGCAATGAGTATAAGCAGGAGCCTCTCTGCACACCATGCCTTGGCATCAGCTATAAATATAGGTTTCTTATAACTGAGAGCGAACAGTGTCTGCACAATATGCTTTTAATTTCAGTAGTTAGAAGAGGCCCAGCTAAAAAGTAATATTACTGAACAGAAAATTGGTCCTGTTTTACTTCAAACCAGGACATTCAGAAAGATATTTAAGGATCTTCATCCCATACATATTTACTGAATCTTAAAGTCCTAAGTGTCTATATCATTTAAATGAGAGGGGATTTGGACTTTTTTTAAACAGTATGTCAGCATAATGAAACAAAAACACAGATTTGTTATATTTGACCAACAGTCTCTCTCTCTTTCCTTATTGCCCTTCTTCTGAGGGAAAAAAGTTAACAGTGACTTAGCACTTGAGCTTTGCTCTAGGAAAGGGAAAAAAAAAATCCCTTTCTTTCACTCCTTCAGCCCTCCACCTCTGATGGGAAGAGGGCAGAATTGAGCAGGGTCCCTTTAAATTGCCTTTGATTCCTGCATATAACTCTTCTCCCGGGTTTTAGTGCCATATTGTAATGTTAAAGTGTAAAACTCTGCATCTGCTGAGGCATTTGGCTGGAAAAGCAAGTATGTCAACGGCTGTCCCTAGCTGCCATCACACATATGGATTTTCTGTGTTCAGCTCTACCATCTG
Organism: Himantopus leucocephalus; assembly: GCA_003993805.1. Lineage (NCBI taxonomy): Eukaryota > Metazoa > Chordata > Aves > Charadriiformes > Recurvirostridae > Himantopus > Himantopus leucocephalus. The sequence goes on from RSEF01000031.1 coordinate 4,581,428, forward strand.
GTATATAGACCTAAATTCACTCCTTATTGAATAAGGACTATCTACCATATCATACTTCATTCTATATGCTATCCCTTTTCATAGCCTTGTTTTATGAAATTTTATATGGTGTTTGTGTGTCCCATATGTGTGAAATTGTTGAAAGTGTTCAGAAATATTGAGAAAACACTTTCTCTCTGGATATACTGCAGCCCAACATACAGACATACATGTGTGTATGTGCGTGTGTGTACATGTACAAGCACACACACACAGAGAAACAGAGCTACCTTGTCCAGGGGAAGAAATTCTGCTTGAAAACGTGGTGCTGTAAATGTAATTGCTAGTGCTGTTGATTAGAATTTGGAAATGAACAAAACAATCTATAAACAGAAACTAGTGTCATTTGAGAAGGACCACTTAACAGTGTAGTGAAGATGTGGGTTAATATCTCTTCCAGTCTCTTTTCTCTACTTGTGACATCCTTGGTAGTAGCTTAATCTGGTGACATTTTCTTCCCTCATTACTATTTTATCATAGGAATAAAGCACTGGGATTTTATGGCTTCCTACCAGAGCAGGTACAGCTGTGTTGGTTTGACTTTTTCAATCCTTAAATGCCTTAGCCATCTTTCCTTCTCCTTGCCAGTCTCCGCTTATGTCTCCACTTGCATCAATTTTTAGGATGAATTGCTGGGTCAGGGAAAAATACACATTATTGAAAAGCCGGAAATCTTGGAGTCCGCAAGACCTGAGGATTCTCTATTGATTTCAAGGGCGAGGGCTAAAGCTAGGGTTATTTTGCTCCAAGAACAAAAGGGAGGATGAGATGAACTCAGATCTGTGCTGGTGCCTAAACTCAGGTATTGTTAAGATTACTACTGTCAATTTTTCTTTTTGATGTTTTAAGAACTGTGTTGGTTACTAGTGACAACTTCCCTTTAAACATATTGTAATTCTTAATCATCTGTGGCGTCTGGATTGCCCTTGTGCCAGCAAGGTAGAGAGGTGGCTCAGGGAGCGCTCTGGTAAAGATGGGTAGAAAGGAGTGCAACAATATCTGCTGGTGTTGCAAAAGCCTTCAAATCAAGTATGTGTTTGTTTAAAAGAATTTTTCTATCGGTTTAAACATTTTTGGGAGAGGGCATTAATCTGGAATAGTTACTATTTTTTAGAAAATAAAAAAAGCTAGGTCTTCAGTGCAACACACATGTCATGCTTTTCAGTTTCAGTTAATGTAGGCTAGAATGAGCATAAATCATTATTACATAGCCATGGATGTGGAATTTTTTGGATATAGATCATGGTATCTTAAAATTCTGTGATGTAACCAGATTCTCACTGTTTCTTCCCTCACCCCAGCCATTTCTTCCAGACCTGAGCTTTTGTTCTGACCTTGGTTTGATTTCAGCTCATCTAACTTCAGATGCTTAATTAAGGCCCATAAATGAGGTGGTTTTGGCCTGGTAGAAAGATACAGAGAGGAAGTCAAGTCCCTATCCATGGGTGTCTAGGTATTTTTGGTTGCTGCAACATACCTGAGACATCCCTATCATTCTACCACATGTGCAATAAACCTCCTTCTGAAGTGTCAGGCAAGAAAACCCACCCAGGGAATCTTAAAGGACACTAAATACCTCTGCTTATTCACCTGAATCTCACTCCTCTTGTTGCCTGCACAAATTGATTCTGCCTTTCTAAGATCTAATCCCCAATAATATATACCATTTTTCTGTGACCTTCAAGGAAAGGCCTTCAAAACCAGCACAAAAATAACAATATAAGGAGAAATTAGTCATTATATGTTCTAAGCAATATGTAAATGGGACTTTTAACCATAATGTGTGATTGGTTGCAGAAAATTTCTAATGCTGTTCTAGATCTGTTAAGTTACCTGATATATTAACACACAGCTGTCCGATATGACTCAGGACTTCTGGGAGATGCATGCTTCTCAAGAATTGCAGCTGGAAACCAGCTAGGATCTTAAGGCATCTCAAATGGCACTAAACGCTGAACAAGCAAATCTCAACCTATGAAAATGGTGAAGGATTGCCTTCTGAAGACATCTGACCAATCTGGTGCTTATTTCAGGAAGAGGGAAATCACTCTTTGAAAGTACCTTATCATTTCCACAGACATCAAGTGGATAGCCCATCCTAAAGTTAAACCTGTGACGTTTGGTGAGATGAATCCCATCCTATTGTTAGGTTAACCTTGAACAACTGCGAGATACGGGAACAAACAAATAAAAAATAAAGAAACAAAAAAAGACCTGGCCAGATGTCAAGAAAATAAGTCTCAGCTGTGAGCTCTAATGAAGTAACTAGAGATGTCCCAAAAGAAATGATGGAAGTAATTGAGTTTTTTTAAAAAAAAAATAAAAATCGGATGCATTAAGGCCTTTGAAGTTATAATGCAAAGGAAAATCATCTGTTGGTGTGAATGAGACAGAAAAAATGGCTTTATATATCTTTTTACTCTATCTTATTTTCCTTTATATTATAGCTTTTTTTTCCATTCTTTTTTGCTCACCCCCCAGGCATTTTGTTTGATCTCTTACATCACATACATGGCTCTTCATTGCTTCCCTTATTTGCATTTATTTGTCTTCTGGTGACTGCATCACTACACAATGAAACAAAATTATTGAACCTTGAAACAGTTCTAGATTGCAAAGATGACACCATAGTAAATTCACATTTGAAATAAAACCTAATCAAATATTATGAGAGTATATGTATCAAATCAACCTCCCAAGAGTGTTTGCATTATAAACTTAATTTTTCAAGACTATGTTTGCATTATAAACGTCCAGCCAAGTTCACCTCCAGTGCAACTCGTACCAAAGTCAACCGAGTTACGTTGAGAATTAACTGGAGATTATTTATCCATTACAGGATAGTTTAATTTATCTATTAGCTTTAACTTTTTGCAACACTAGAGATAGTGAAAGCCTGTAGATAAGATATGTTTGTAGTGTTAGATTAAACTAAAAATTGACACTTTTTTTAAATCCAATTTCTTATTTAATTATGGATAAACAAGGGAAACAATTCTGTGAATGATATGTAGAAATTTTCGAGGCATTTTTTGGTTTTGGTTTTTTTTTTCCCACCAAATGCAATCAATCAATCAACCCATTGCTAAGCAGAACATAAGCTGAAATTTTGTGTCTAATCTTACACATAATGAAGATCTGAGGTAACAGGAAAATCTAAAAATCTAAAAATTTAATTCCGTATTCCTCATCCTCAGTAACTATTTTAACAAAAGAGATAGTGAAACTACCTTTGTCCCTCAACTTGCACTTCTCACCAGTTTCTTCCTTTTTGTGAACTTTCTGAATTCTGTTTTATGAACTTCAGCTCATCACAGCATTGTGCTCCAGGAGCTGTGGATGCCACTGAGAAGCAAACACTTTTAACATGTTATCAAAAAAGAACATTAATTAATCTAATTCTTAGGTGTACCTTGTCTCTTCTTCTCCAGGTTCCATTTACAAAACAACAGAAGTGAAAACCCCTGCCTCACACGTGAGTTCTGATACAGAAATTCCATCCAGGACTTAAATTACTGAGTGCCTTACCAAAACCAACCAACCAACCAACCAAAGACCGAACAGTAGAACTCTTCCACTTATGGTTTTCATCTATTTTTTTTTAGACACAATATTGGAGACAATAGGCAATATATCACATCGTGGTGTGGGGTTATCATGGTTATTGTCTCCTCCCAGTGGTCTTACACAAAAATCAGATATGAAAAAATTACTTGGAAGACCTCAGGTGTAGCGTGCTTGTAGGGACAAAGGGGAAAAGCATTCAAAAAGGCTAGCAAAGTTTTGAGACCGTGCCAGCAGTAGTTCAAGCAACTGACACAGACAGAAGAATAGCCTTGGAAGCTTGCAAATCCATCTTTTATCAGTTGGACACCATTATGATTTCCAACAAAACTGTCAGTCTTCCTGAGAAAGCTCTGATTTGACCTCATGACAGACCCTGGTTTAAGCAGGCGGTTGGACTACATGATCTCCTGATGTCCCTTCCAACCTGAATTATCCCATGACCCTACCATTTCATGATACGACAAAGTGCACAGCAAAATCTTAATATGGTCAGCAGCTGTAAGACATGAGTATGTACCACAGAGACTCAAAAGTAAAGGAACTCCATGCATGGTTAAGAATCGAGAGGTGGAAGTGCCATCCTTGGGCTCACAGCACAGCATTGTAGGATGGGGTTGGAACAGACCCATAGTAGTTCCTAAGGGAACCTCAGCATCTAGTTCTGAATCCTTTTGCTTTTGACTGGCTGTGACTCAGGTTACCTTACAAGCCTTGTCACAAATTTGCTGTTGGCTAATGAGATGCACCCATATGTACTGCAGTTGAACCGCCGGGGAGCTGTAGTGGCCACTTCCAGTACTGCAGTTGTTCTTCTCCCTCCTCTCCCTCCCCCAAAAGATTATGTTACATGGACAAGTCATATCTGCTTTATCTGTTTTATGAACTGAGAAGTAAAAAGGATAAAAGCTGTCAAAAATATAGCAATATCATCAGAGACATGATATCCTTCAAGAGTCTGCCATAGAAAACCTCATCTGACTGTGACATTCAGTCAGTTAAAAGCATCTCAGCAGAAAAGCTGAAATTCTCTCCCATGAAGCTCAGGGCCTGCGTCACAGGCAAGTACAGGAAAAGGATGCAGAATGAAGAACTGGAGTGGAAAGCAGACCTGAGGGCTCTGGAGCAATGGTTTGTAGTTCCCATGTTTGCTGAAACACTTTACCCCCTTTTCGATCTGGGACCCTGCACACCTCCAAATTCCTCCACAAAAGTTGCTAAGCTTTGTGGACTTGTAGGTGAAGCATCAGGAGACATTCCCAACTCTTTCATACCCCCAGCAGTGCGCTGCCCAGACAGTCATCTGCTTTGTCTACACTTAGGCACTGAGCTCTGACTCACAGATAAAACACTTGCAAGAGTTCAGCATGTTAGTAAATAATACCCCGTCTGTGCTGGGCTGTTGTTTCTTCTGCCTAATTAGAGCACGGACAAGCCAACATCCAGCATATTTTGAGCTGCTTGGACAAATGCTGCAAATAGCCTAAAAGATGCAGTTTGAAGATATACACACATAAATACTTCATATCTGTCTTGATATATTACATGTTTATAGATAGTAGAGGTAAATAGTAGACTGGAGTATGCTTCAGCATTCAGGCTTTTAAAATGCTGGTATAACCATTTATGCACTTCCTGTAGACAGACCGTCCTGAAAAATCGCAAGGTGAAGATTTAAGTAGTCAGTGCCTCTCTAAGAAAACGCGGGATGCCAAGGACTCACTTCAGAAGAGGAAAGGGCATTGTCAAGAGTGAATCACTTGTGAATCATCGCTGTGAACTTTTCCAGGAATGCCAGTTCGGTCATTGCAATGTGAACTTCAGAGCATAGATTTTATATGCATAGGACTGTCATAAATAAATCATAGGAAAATGTAATGAGAAAATATGTAGCACAATGTAAAGCAAACGTCTATACAGAACGTCAACACAACTTAATAATTCAATTCAGTGAAGTTCTGTGTAAGGAAAAGCCAGTGATCTGTGTGCTCTGTACTACGGGACTTGAAGAATCATGTGAGCTTATTGCAAGTTAATATACTATTCAAATTCAAATGCATATGTCATTGATTAACAGCAATTCATGTTCCAAATGAATAAATAGATAAATAAATAAATACATTTCATTGTCTGCTTGTTCCTACGATGTAAGATGCCCTGAGATCAAGAGTAGGTGTGTATATTCAATCCATCTCAAGGTCTTATCAAAATAAACATGACGAACATGGGTTGATGTGCTCCTGCATTTGAAGGCTGCAGGGATTCTTGAGGCTGCGGCAGTGAAGCAGGACCTGGGAGAGCGGGTTGTATTTCCAGTATTGACAGAGATTCTTTAACCAAGTCTTAGAGACCAAATTTTCAGGACTCCTTATCTACAGACAGATTTCAGAAAGAACTGAGCCTCCAGTCTGAGCACAGCTGAACACCTGTGAAAATTTGCTCTTGTCATATACACCATGCGTTTTTATTTTTTTTTAAATATAACCCTGTTAAGAGCACCCTGATTCAACTTTTATGGGAAAGAAGTGTAAACTCCTGCCTTCTCTATTAATTTCTAGCCAATTTAAACAAAACTTTTGTTCAGGGAGTACTACCTGGCTGCACGTCTATTTGACTTAGGTATTCAAGATATCTGGCTACTGTTAACAGCGCATAGGGCAAGTTTGCCTTTTCTAAGAAACTTGCTGTTTAAAAGCAGCATAAGTCAAAAAAGGCAAAAAGCAAATGAAGTCATCTCTCAAGCCCATTGTTGAGACCAAAAGACACGTTGGCATCTGATAATAACCTCTATCAAATTTGAAGCACAAACTATTCTGCTACTGATCAAAACCAAATGTACTGAGATCAGTATGGCAAAAACGGTATCACATAATTCTCTACCAATCCATGTCCTTTGACATGAAAAGCTCTTTCTTTTCTTTTTTGTGGGTGAAAAAAAGATCAATGACATTTCATAAGTTATTCCTGGGCCACATGCCAAACCAAATACAGTATTAGGGATATAGGAAAAGCATTTTTTTTTTTGCTAGCAGTATTGATACAATTAAATTGCTGTTTTCACTTCTGCAATTACATGATAACGTGTTAACTTTGAAATGTATTAAAGGCAAGATTATGTTGCCTGAACAATGGCATCTACTCAGATGACCTGTGAAGTCTGAGAAATCAAAATGGGAATGACAAAACATGACATACAATTTATATGAAATCTAAAGCCTACCAGAGTGTTGCCTGGAGACCTAGCCACTAGTAATCTCTCTAGACATTGAAAATAGGACTAATATATGAGGAGGAGTATGTACAGCAAGCAATAAACATAAAAGAAAGCTCATGAGTTGTCAAGCGCTGATTTGACTGTTCAGTCTTTGTCCGAATTAAAAAAAATAATATTGTGAGGAACAGCTTGGGGATGCTGTTTTAGTTTTTTATTATATTCTAATTTACTATCTGCACTTTCACATGCACATATTTTGACTTTGTATCATATCTCTAGCAGAAGACCCTTGTGCAAGGACAGAAGAAAAGGGAAAAAAGTCACCTCTAGGAGAGAACCGGGAAATAAGATATGTCTCTAAATAACCTGAGCCTGTCTGTTTGTCTGTCAATCAGTTTATCTGCCTGTCTGTCTATCTGCCTTCGCAAATTGTCACTTGTATAAGAAAAAAATCCAAATGTAGACCCACTTCAGCAGTACGTTTGTCTTCAAAGACAGGCAGAATCCTTTCAACTTTGGAGCTGAAAGTAACCACTAATTGTAATTAAGTGCTGTAGCAGTAACAGATAGTTTTAGAAAGCATTGGAACAGTATTTTAAAGTATTTTATGCCTCATATCTTGAAGGACAATGAAGTCCTATTTAACTTCAGAACCTACAAAGCATCTGAATGTGCTGAAGAAGTTCTGAGCTCTAGTACTGACCTTGGAAAAGTCATCTCATCTCTCCATGCCTTGGTTACCCATCTAGAAAATGGGAAGTATAATATGTCTTTCCTGTCTACTTACAGTGTTGACTTTCTGGGTAGGGATGATGTCCTGCTGAGTACGTATATCACCAACCACAGCAAGACCACAATTACTGCTGGAGTTTCTATGAGCCAGCGTGGATTAATAACAATAAAATTCATCATAGAGATGCTGTTAATAATCGCATTATATTTGTTTTGATTTCTAAAGGGAATCCCTGTTTCTTTTCCCTTTCTGATGTTTTAGATAAATTCTGACTTCAACAGTGGCTTTTTTCCTGCCTTGTTTCGGTTTGTTGCTCTTGGGACAAGACGCACGATACCAGCTTAAGCAATGCATGGGTGAATGTTTTCTGTATGCCATTACAAGTTGACTATATTCTCAAATGAATTTTGTGAACACTTTTCTTTCATGGTTTATAAGTTTCTTCAAGCATTATGGAAACCTCAAAGCTCCCCAAACTTGTTTTTATTCTGATTTACATTTTTATGCTCTTTTAAAGGCTCAGAGCGCTGCAGAAATGTTCAATAATATACCAAGTGACACAACAAACCAATGAGGTCCATGAGTACCATTGATTTCCTTTGACATATGGAAGATGTGTTGCAAACCTTACAGAAAAGGAGGATAACCTACATCTATGCCTCATAGTCTGTCAGACAATAAACACTGTTTAAAAAAAGTGCATAACTACATGCCCTTTGAAGCACCTAAATTGCCAAGTTGAGTTCAGTCATTTTTGACTGAAATTAAGAGCTTGAGGCTGTTATTGAGTAATAATGTTCCCATTCTTACAATGCTAGTTTGGAGTCTAACTATGGAGAAGGTGCGTGTCAGTATTGTTCTCTAAATTAGCTGTTACGAGGTAGCGACATCGTCCGAAATGCAGGCTCCTCTAGGAACAAATTCATGTAAATTAATTTAGGTAGCAACACGGACTTTCTTAAATCACAGCTAATAACCTTGTGCTGTTTACACATCCCTTGGGGAGAGAAAATCCATCTGAGACCTCTGGTGTCATCTGTGTTTTCCCATTCAGTACAGGGAAAGCATAAGGTAAGTAGTTTCCCAATGTAGGCACTGCCACTAAGAGCCTACAGTAAAGTGGAATGATTCTTGCTTAACATGTTGAGACAAACACTGACAAAAAAATACAAATTCACAGTAGAAACTTCCTTGTGAGATTGAGGCATGCTCTCCTCGCCTCGCCTCGCCTCGCCTCTCCTCTCCTCTCCGAATTGCGGTCAAAATATTTTATGTAGAAAATATTTCAGAACATCAGAGAACATTAACAGTTACCCATAAATTAATTGCATGAGAAGTTACATCCCTAGTGTTCAGGACTACCCACCTAATACAATCAAAACCCATCAAATTGGCTCCATACATCAACCCTTCGGCTTAAAAATTAAGAGATATTTTCTGCTGTTTCTGTAACTTGCAACAACACACTTTATATTTTGAATTTGTTTATCTTGGTTTCTATCACATTTGAATGAACCCTGGTTGCAGATTATTTTCTTATATTTTTATTTTTCTGTACAATCATGGGTCATCAGCTTATTTTTCAAAATGAAAATGGATATTGCCATACAACTAGAAAAATCCAAATGTTGGTTTTGAGGAAAAGAAAATTACATTCAGTATTATAAGATTTGCCATATTAGATTTTGAATTTCTAGGTCCATACATTGATAAAAACATTAGGAAAAATAGGAAACAATATATTGACATTGCCATGTTCCAATGTTAAAACCCAGCACATTGCAAAGGGAGAGAGTTCTATTTCAGGAAGTGCTCTGATACTTCCTCAGGCAGATGTGCTACTGATCTTTTCTTGTGGAGACACTAAAAGTTTAAAAACATGAGCGCACAAACAATTCTTTTTTAATATAACTGCAGAGGGATAACTGAAGAGGATGAGCACAGGCAATAAATATGCTGTTTGGGTTATTCATACATTTCTGACTCCCATTCTATGATTATTTGCAGAGTCTCTCAAGTTGAACCTAGTATATGCCTATGCTTTTTCCCTTGGAATAATTTGTCAGATGACAGCCTTCCAACTCTTGTCCTCCTCCTTGGTACCCTGCCTCAGAAGCCAGCCAGTGATCGGCAGCTGCTAGAAAAACTCTAGACCACACAACCATCACACTGCATTGCAAAAACAGAGTTGTAGTCTGCATGCCAGAGTACAAGAACAGCCAAGTGGCAAGGTGACAAAAAATGTTGCCCCCTCTGAAAAGGATAAATTAGCAGAGTCTTATTCTTCTGTTTCCGCCAATTTCCAGGGGTGAAGCCAAGTGACAGAAAACTTGGCATGTATCTATCAATGGGAACATATCTGCACCAGTGCCAAGCTTTAGATCCATCATGCCTGCCATTTCCTAGATGTTAAGAGTGGCGCAGAAATAAAGGCCAGGACCAGAGCCATAGCCTAGTACTGCACAAGACAAATAACAAACCTAGGAAATATCAGTATTAAAACAATAAAACCTTATAAAACCAACATACGCTTTTAGTATAAGGCTGCTGAACACCCTCAAGTAAAGGAGAGGAAACTCAGGTCTGGATTTCATCCACCTAATTTTAGAACTAATTAAAGGAATTAAGAGACACCTCAAGATCTCTCTGCAATTAGGATCAGTACACACATCAGAAAGGTGTTTCAGACCACCTGAATCATGCTGCTCCCCTGTTCCTTTGCCTGTGTAACATTGGAGTGTTTGGCTTCCTGTAGTTTTTTTTTGTCAGAAAACAACATCCTAACATTACGCTGTTGATTAGACACCCAGTTGTAACAGGTAGTTTGTTGCAGTTCACTTGACGTATTTATTAACCTCGATATTTAGCTCTCAATAGTATTTGGGAAGTTAATTCCACTGGATTCAAGAGACTTGCCCACCGTTACCTAGAGACCCCATGGCACATGGAATATCCATTAAAGTGCTAAGTTTGTACCTCTCTTGTTTGCCTGAGCGCCAAGTATGTTCTACCAGTATGCTCGTCATTTAAGTTGCCACAGATACTTTCAAGTACCACATTTGGTCAGAACACAGAACCAGGCTCCAACAGAACTTTGTGTCACAGATCACTGACAGTTCAGCCAGTTGTCAGTCCACCTTATGTAGCCCATCTTCACTTATGTAGCCTGTCTAGCACTTATCTAGCCCATACTTGTCCAAGTGGTAGAGGAGCCAATGAGGAGAGAAGCTATGCCTTGTCTTTACCAAGAAGGAGGGGCTACTGGGGAATGCCAAGATCAAAGGCAGCCTTGGCTGCAGTGATCATGAAATGATAGAGTTCAAGA
>RSEF01000031.1:4602187-4618020 GCA_003993805.1 Himantopus leucocephalus
AGGGCCGAAGTCCATAGTGTCCAAAACAAGAAAAGTCTCAGTTCCGTCAATAAGGTGTGTGGTTCAATTAGCGTAGTGGAAACTTTCCCATAATTATGTCTTTTAGTCAATGCGCTGCTGTTTCATTTACAAACTGTCAGGAATTTTGAGCCCTCAGAGATTAATTACAACGAGATAAGTTTCAGACAGATCTCCAAAGTCAAATAATTCCTACCCAAAATAATAGTCTTCTGATCCTTGTTGATCAATTTGGGTGACTGCTAGAGGACAACTGTATTACCACTGAACTCATATATAAGAATAATGATGTCAGCTCCTGATTTAATCTATTGTGGGAGGAACAACCCTGATTCTGCTGTCTGTGCTCAGCAGAATTTGGTGGAAAAAGAGCAGAGGTCACTATTAAGGCAGGTGGTGACATTTGTGCTTCCTGATCAATGGGGAGATGGTGAATTACCCACTGGACTCATGAACCAAGCTAAGCCTTGTCCATTGACTTAAAACTCTTTATAGCTAAAAGTATTTTTTCAAAGTTTTAGGTGCAAGATAAATAGTTGATGAAAGAATTCTCTGTACAGTTTATCATCAGCACCAGGGAATGCTTTGTTTCTTCTCTCCAGTACTTTGACCTCTTCTATTCTTTTTGGCTCCGTTGCCTTAACTATTTCACCTCCAGAAAGACATACATATGAAGAAGTCAAAAGCTCACATTTACATATCATCTTTCCCATCAGCAAAATGCAGCAGCTCCTTAAACACAACCAAGGCACTTCCCACTGCATGGTACATCCTGCTTCAGTATTTGGAGTTATATTGTTCTTTCTTCAACACAGTATCTTTAACTGAGAAAACCCTTCTCTTACCTTATGCAGATTTGTTAATTTTCCTTTTTTTCCCTCCCCCTCCCCACCCTTCAGCACCCTCTGTTGATTTTATGCCATGAACAGTCTCATGGCAATGATACTGACTAATATCCTAAACTTACCCTGGATCATTACAAGCATTTTATCATAAATATAAACAAGTATTCTTGAAAAAGTTTATGAAGAAAGAATCAGGTAAGATCTACAGAAATCAGTGTCTGGGAGCAGAAGTTTTGGGAAACTCCTTATTTGGTAGACTCTTTCCAGACTCTTTCCAATGGTTCCCAGTGACAGGACAAGGGGCAATGGGCACAAGCTGGAACATAAGAAGTTCCGTTCAAATACACGGAAAAACTTTCCGGTTAGGGTGACAGAGCACTGGAACAGGCTGCCCAGGGAGGTTGTGGAGTCCCCTTCTCTGGAGATTTTCAAGACCCGCCTGGATGCAGTGCTGAATAATGTGGTCTAGGCAATCCTGCTTTGGCAGGGGAGTTGGAGTAGATGATCTCTAGAGGTCCCTTCCAACTCTGAAAATTCTGTGATTCTGTGATTCTGGTACAAAGTAGATCATCAGAGACAGTGAGGAATATTTTATTTTCATTAAGCAAAAGTTTTCTTAACCTCATAGCTGTTTCTTCCCCGTGTGGAATATCAGACAAGCGAAATAGTTAAAAAGAGAGATTGAAGCAGGTGGAATGGCCTTTTAAATCTCTGCACTGACTTGTGGACCTGGATCATTTTCTCAGAGATAGATCTGCATCTTCTTACAGGATATAGAGGGCACTTACCTGCAGAAGTGTTAGGAACAGGAAGTATCTGCTTGAGATGACTCTTTAACAGCTCCTAGTGTGGTGAATATCCCAATTACCAACAACATAGGATGGCATACACCAGGTAGAAGTTATCCTTTGCAATTTTGTGTGTGTGTGTAAACATATGCACTATTAGATGTTATGCACATATAATCTCAGGATCAGAGGAAGATAAATCTCAGGTGGCCACTAAGACAATGAAAAAAAAATCCTTTATAACAAGTAACAAATTTAACTTTCTTCCCCATGTTACTCTCTGATATGCATTATCAGTATTTGGTTTGCTTTTAGAGAAATGTAGATTCAATTCAAGTCAGCAATTCACTAAAATTTCCTAATGTTCTGAAGGATGTTTCTCTATAAAACTTGAAAAAGGATCCTTAATCTTACCAAACCCCTCCATTTTATCTTCCACCTATAAATTACATTCCCATCTGAAGCAGCAGGTAAGATATGTTATGAATACTTTTATGGGCAATTCATTCCTTTCTTTTCAGTGCCTTTGTATGATTTTTTTAAGTCATTAGAAGTTTGGCTACCCACTTGAGAAGTTTCTTAAGAATCTCTTTAAAATCAAAATTTTCAGAGTGTATAATGACCAAACTAATTTTTAATTTCCCTCCTTTTCACTTTTCTTTCATGAAGGTTGCTGTTTCATCCGTGAACCTTTCAACTTACTTGTATTCTATGAACATACCCCGAGAGTCACACCGGACATGGCTGGACAGGGTTTGCGTTACTAGCAGAGGAGACAGTTAAGTGTCCTCTAGAGGTCAGCTGGGCCAATCCGTAGACCCACTCAAGCTGATGGGGCTTTTCACACTGATGATTTCATGACTGAGATCCTTCGGTAAGATTTTAGATCTATACTAGCCAGGTTCATCAGTGTCCTTATTTCCACTTTTTTTGCCCTTTTTGTTATTGCTGATTTTTTTTCTCCCTTCAGACCACGTGATCAGATCTGCCCCTCTGTGACACACAGGGTATAATGGGGCATTCTTGAGATGTCTTCTAGCACACAGAAATAAGTCATTACTGTCTGGTGCCATCTAAAATATGTTTCTCCTTCACAAGCATTCCACGGTGTAGTTTTCTCTGGTTCCTGTAGCTCATTCCCTGGCATTTTATTTTAGCACTCAATGTTTGTCACTCAACTTTGCTTTCCTCTCTGTTTCACCTCTGCTCAGGAAAATCCTCCAGCTTTGTTTTCTTTTTTCTTTGGTCATTTCAACTATACCAAGGTTGCTTTTCCTGTGGCAACTGGAAAACATTTATTTCTTTCAAGTGGTAGCACTGGATACAGTATAAAGCTAAGCAGTTGCAAGAAGCTTTTCATATTTCCACACAGCTATACACAGAATTTTATAAATATAAACATATACATAGCTGTGTATATATATTTTATATATGTATATACTCTGTCTCTTTAACAAGAGAGGTTTTGTAATGATTTAATGATGGGTGTTGATGGTTAGAGGCTGCTTCTCTCTCCCTTAACAGTATGAATAAAGCAATAGGGCATCTGTGAAATACAGATCTGTAAATCTCAAAACAACAAGGGTAGTTTGTGTGTTTCCTTTTGCCCAGAATCTCCCATTTGTGTTAAGCAAATGTTTTATTTATTTGCTTGTGTATTGTTTCTGATTCTTTGGGATATTGATAGGATTTCTTTGTGTGTCTCTTACTGTTTTGTTTGAGACAAGGAATGGCTGAATGAATTCAGTTTAAATAAGAGCCTATTCCATTCTAACTTGTATCCAAGACATGACCTTGACCCAAACTGATCATTCATGGAGGTTCACAAAAATTACACTATTTACTACCTTTGTTTTTGAATTCGTGTTGATTTAAGAAGCAAGAGGTAGTAATGGGATTCTCAAGGGACAGCTCTGCTCCTGAGACATTTTCAGACCAAATTTTCAGACTCAAGAGATTCTATTATCTCAGTTAAACTCTGAATAAACATCCTTTGGGTGTTTATCAACATTTATCTGAACCAGAAGTTCACTCATCACTTGAGTAATCACCGTAGCATATGAAATCAGCATCCTTTTCAAAGACTGGAGAAAGACATGACTTGAGAACCTTCATATATTTAATTTTACTATTGAATAAAATATACAAGTTAATATGGTATGAAAGAAAGGACGTGTGTTTTTGTGACAGGGGAATATATACAGAGACATTTCCAGGAGAATATCCAAGTTGATGTTATATGGATAAGTAAATAGAGGCACCAGTCATTGCATTTTTTCCTATCACCACCATAATAAAATGAAAATCTTATTCAGATCGCACAAGAATGGCTGGTTTGATAGCATGACAACCAACATGCTATAATGAAGTAATCTTGGGCTAATAAATAATAACTCCTACACTCTAACCTCAGCTGTTAAAGTCAGCAGCTCCTCACTGAGATCAGCAAAATTATTTAACTGCCTTGCGTTTGTGCTTTGGGACAGTTCAGGACAAAAATGTATTGGAAATTGTTTATCTCCATTTTGATTTCTGCACAACATTTCTGTGGCCAACTGCAATGAGAGAGGCTGTGACAATAAATTCCTGCATCTTCTGCATGAGAGCTTCAACCGAAAAATGAATCCATTATCTAGGCTTACAGCCATGGAAAAGATAAAGTGGCAGGGAGTAAAGATGCCCTGTGTGTGAGAACCTGGAGAGAGTGGTAGGTGCTTCACACAAAAAGCCAGAAGGGTCTTTCCCTCTCCCACTAGGTCACCAGCGAACTTGTGTGAATGTGGGGAGGAAGGAGCCTACGGGTCTCCTCAAATCCGTGGTAGGTTATAACTAGTCAAAGGGACCCAAGGACTCCTGAAGAAGTGGACAGGACAACATGGAGATAGATAGCTGTTCCTTCCTAAACACTAAGTGCAATTCTTTTGTACTGCTAATGAGAGAACCACGTTTTGTACAGTCTTGTTTTGCAAAGTGCTTCTTTGATTCAATTTCTACATGTTCCTGAAAAGATTAATCATAAATTTAAATGCCTGTGAGGCTGGAGTTCTGGAAAGGAGTGTAATTAATGTTCTGGACAAAGCAAAAGCTCAGGCCTTATGCATTTAACAGGGGATGTTTATTCTATAAAGAGGGGATAATACAAGGGATGTTTATTCTATAAAGAGGGGAGAATATTAAACTCTACATGTACCCTAAGTACCGTGAACCCATGTCCCTTTTTTTTTTCTACGTTGAAAACGTAAAACCACCTGAATTCAGCATATGGAACCCCCAAAAAACAGCTGGGTGAGTTTCTAGAAAAGTTATTTTAATCAAAGATATAACAGATCCTCTCTCTAACTATGCCTCCAAGGTGGACTTGGTGAAGCCTTAGCAATTTGTAGATAAACCAGAAGCCATAGTACTTGCCACCATCATAAGCAAGTATAATAATGAAGAAGTTAATATTTGTTGCCAAATTTCACGAGTGTCTAGCTATTACCAGAAGAGTGGCTAAGCTGGGGATCTTGCACACCATTTTGACCAGAATGAAGCTCTGATCTGACTGCAGCAATAGGGAAGTCAATTCTTCACTTCTGTTTCTGCCTGAAGAAGTTTGTGCAGAAAGAGGGTCACTCTGAGTTCATATTACCCTTTTTATTGTGCCAACAGCTATCTCCCAAATCCACAGGGCCAAGGCCTGTGCATGGGGGTGTTATTGCAGTCATTGCAAAGGGGTGATGCTGACAGAGTAATGTGTTTTGTGGATCCAAGCCTAGACTTCCTTCGGACAAAGGATTTTTATTTTTTCTCTGCAGCTTCCCTGGCCAAGGGGGTTAACAAGCCACAGATGATGAAATCTTTCGAATATGAAGTGCAAAACATCATATTTAAATATCATGAATAACAAACACAAGAGCAAATATTCTTCCTCTCTCTTTCCACTTTTTGTGTACTCAACTTGCAAGTCATTTGATCTCGTACCACAGCCCATTAAAACAAAAAAAGGAATCTACACTTAAAAAACAAACAAACAAAAATAACCTCAAATAATTGCTTTCTATTCTGTGTCATGTTTTAATTAAAGGTAGCAGCATCACAATCTACGATATATCTGGAAATTATTAGAAACCGTTTCCAGAGGCAAAAAGGATCAATACTTCTTTGTCTCAGTGGCATAAAGCATCTCTGTGTTACTTCTTTCCTGCTGGCAAGAGAGAAAGTGGAAAGAGTCTAAGATGGGAATAATAGCAGCACCAAAGGGGAGAGCCGTGTGCCAGGTCAAACAAGCATGCTTTTTCTTTTGTTTTTAAAAATAAGCAGAGCGGTTCGCATTATCTGCTTCCATCCTTGAGGTAAGTTTTTCTCCCTTTGTGTCAGGGGCAGAGACAACATGTGGCGATACTGAGTCAAGCCATTGAAGAAAGGCAATGTGACTGAGGGTTAGACAAGGATCCTGGGAGCCAAGCCCTGGTTTCCCTTCCCAACTTCACCACGGATCTGCTGTGTGACCCTGCTCAGCTTACTTGGAGCTGAGAAGATGCTGGTCTTGCTCCTTGCACAACGGCGATCATGTCCTCCAGAGAGTAATTTCTTGTTGGCTCTCCTTGCTGGCACAAACCCACGTTGGCTTTCACCTTGTTGTTTTCTGAAGGACAATCTGGAAGTGGTGGCACTTGAGGCTGGCTGTGCCTGATGTGACAGAGTATACAAGTATTGTCCCTCTGCCTCTTACAACGCAAATGCACCACAGGTGGGGCTCATCTGAGTCATCTAGATTTCTTCAGCTGTCAGTGGAGAGGAATATGGACTTCTTAGCTAAGACTGCAAATAAACCATGACCTAAATGTGCCAGATTTTTTCTCATTTTATTGAAAGAATGTGGAGATGATGAGTTCAGTTGTCTACATTATAGAAACCTGGAGTTAGATAGCATTAAACTACACCCCAGTTTACCCATATATAATGAGGAATGTGATAATGGAACGATAATGAATAAAATCATATTTAATCAGCTTGTTGTCACCCTCTTCTTTATGTGAGTGGGTTGTAGCCTGCTTGGGCAGAAGAACCCATGTGAAAGCATAGAAAAGTGAAATGTTATCCCCATGTTGTCTGCTGCCCCTTTCCCTTTTCTTTACTGAAGTCACTGCATTTCTTGTCTCTGTCTCGGCTGCAAGGGAAAGAGCAGAGGGGGCTGACCTAGCTGTACTCCCTGGCATTGCTACTAAAAACACATTTATTTCTGAACTGAAATGCAATTGAAAACAATCGTTGTTTCAAAAGTCATTAACGTTGAGAAAGCCCCCACCAAATCCAAGTGGCTTAAGGAGCACCATATCATTCATTTATTCACAGATTTTAAGAGTAGAGGGCATATTTTGACTGTGAAACCTGGTGTCCTAAGCAACACCAATTTCACACTTGTCCAGCTGTCCTTCAACTAGAAGACAAATTTCAGAATAAATCAAACCAGATGCCCAAATTCTTGGCTTCAAGACTGCTCAGATGACATTGTTGAAGAGTTTCTATTATTAATTAACATTCCAGCAATAATTATAATACTAATATGTTTTGAAAAGATTTATCAACAACAAAATTCACCAAAGCAGCTGACCTTGGTGTCATGGAGTTAGTTATCCTTCTCTCTGAATTACCCCATGACATCAAGGTTTCAGGAAATTTCTCCCCCAGCCTCAGCTTCCTGGAGAATTTTCTATCCCCTCTCATTTGTGGGGTGTGATAGGATAATAGCAGCAATCCAGTCCTTATTGTCTGTATCTGCGGATGAACAGCGCTGTATAAGTGTAAAGTGTTATTATTATTGTAAGGAAATAATAATACTAATAAAACAAAATGAATCGAAGTCTTGTCTTCAGATGGTTATTTTAGCAATCCAGAAATCTAAAGCCCATGAAATAGACAATTAAGAGGGGTTAGACACTTAATATCAGTCGTTGTGTTTTGGTAGAATTTTGCAATAACGCAGCTGCTATAATAATACGGATTTTTATTTCTCCTTACAGAAAGGAAGCAGTTGTGTTTTCGGAGAAGCTTTGAAGTCCTGCTGCAGAATGCAGAACTTTGTGTGTGTGTGGGTACGTGTGTGCCTGTGCGCTCAAACAGCCTCTCTTCTCCTTTTGCAACAGCTCCATCTTTGGGAGAGAGAAGGGGAAACTTGTTCTTTCCTTTAGCTGGCTTTGCAAACAAAAGAAACCTTGGCAGTCTTATTTCACCCTGGAATACCTTTCTCTCCCCCTTCTCCCCATGCCTCCCCCCCACAGCTCATATTAGTTGGGGAATTAAAAAAACAAAAACAATACCCCCTTTCTCTCATTTCTGACATAACTAAGGGCCAGAGACTCATTTAATTAGTCTCTCTCGTGTGGCTTATAGCTCTGTTCAAGGCAAACATTTACCCCTGGGTTTCAGCACTGCTGCTTAGCCACTGAATTTTCGCTTTTAATTTTTTTGTCAGGAAAATGTGGTATCATGTTAATGGCTATTGGGGATCCTACGGCTAAATCATAATCATAATTGTCTACACTAATCATAATTGTCTTGCTGTTGCAGTGTGCATCCCTCCCCCCTGTCAGTTTGCAGTCTCATCCTGCTCCCTTGCGCTGTGCGCTTACGTTGCATATGAGCTCTCCAGGCGGCATTGACATTTCAGTCACTTTTTGTCTATTGAGCTAGGCCCAGGACACAGGGACTTCAAGGCCTTGTAGGAGGGGTCACGCTGTCTTCTCAAGAAGACATCATCCCAGAACTGTCCCATGAGGAGAGTCACTTCTATGTATTTAGTAGGGCTCACTTTTTCCTTTTAAAGTGAGGTGAGCTGAGGAAGAGGAGCTTGAGACCCAGAACAAAGAGCTTCTTTCATCCACAGACTGCTTTTAACCACTGAGCTACATTTGGCACACTTGCTTTCTTGCCTTCTGAATCTTTCACCCCTTTCCTCGCAGAGGCCCATCTCCAGCAGAAGAGATTTCACCGCCCTCTCACCCCTCATAAACCTGAGGGGTATGACATGATCCAGGACAACAGGAGCTGGAGGGTGGAAAACCTTTGCTTGACATAGACCCAGAATATGTTTCCCACGTCCTAGATGAAGCATTTCATCACTAGATCAGTTTTCAAGGGGCAGCCAGTCATGAACATCTCTCTCTGTCCTGGCAGCAGTGTTTATGAGAGGGAGACTCTCAGTACCACAGTTTTTGCAATGGATTTGATCTGGTCAGCGTACGGTGGCCAACCAGACGAGGTTCTTCAAGTGATGTAAAGCAGTGTCTCAGATCCTGATTAGGCATTGATAGACACTAAACGTCAAGGGCATTTAGTCCCATAAGAAAGACAGAAGGGCACTGCAGAAACTACAGCTGCACTTGAAAAAGTAGGGTTTTTGTCGTGGTTTGGCCTTGGATGGACACCAGGTGCCCATCAAAGCCACTTTATCACCCCCCTCCTCAGCTAGGCAGGGGAGAGAAAAATGTAATGAAAACCTCATGGGTCAAGATAAGGATGGGGAGAGATGATTCACCAGTCACCTCACTGGCAAAACAGAAACAACATGGGGGAAAAAAAAATACCAATCAGATCAGAGTAGAATAATTAGAAATAACCCCAATTTTTTAAAAACAGCTTCCCCCCACCGGTCTCTTCTTCCCAGGCTTAACTTTACTCCCAAATTCTCTACCTGCTTACCCCAAGTGATGCAGGGGGACAGGCAATAGGGGTTGTGGTCAGTTCATCACACGTTGTCTCTGCCACTTCTTTCTACTCAGTGGGAGGACTCCTCACACTCTTCTTCTCCAACATGGGTTCACTCCCATGGGAGACAGTCCTCCACAAACTTCTCCAACGTGAGTCCTTCCCATGGGCTGCAGCTCTTCACAAACTGCTCCAGCATGGGTCCACTCCACGGGTGCAGTCCTTCAGGAACAGACTGCTGCAGTGTGGGTCCCTCAGGAGATCACAAGTCCTGCCAACAAACCTGCTCTTGCGTGGGCTCTTCTTTCCATGGGTTCACAAGTCCTGCCAGGATCCTGCTCCACTGTGGGCTCTCCACGAGTTCATAGCCTCCTTTGGGCATCCACCTGCTCTGGCGGGGGGTCCTCCATGGGCTGCAGGTGGATATCTGCTCCACCGTTAACCTCCCTGAGCTGCAGGGGCACAGCCTGCCTCACCATGTCTTTACCAGGGGCTGCAGGAGAATCTCTGCTCTGGTACCTGGAGCACCTCTTCCCCCTCCTTCTTCACCGACCTTGGTGTCTGCAGAGTTCTTTCTCTCTCATATTCTCACTCCTCTTTTCAGCTACAGTTGTGCAGGGTTTTTTTCCACCTTTTTAAATATGTTATCCCAGAGGTGATATCACTGCCGCTAATGGGCTTGGCCTTGGCCAGCAGTGGATCCCTCTTGGAGCTGGCTGACATCAGCTCCATCGGACATGGGGGAAGCTTCTAGCAGCTCTTCACCAAAGCCACCCCTGTAGTCCCCCCTGCTACCAAAGCCTTGCCACACAAACCCAATGCAGTTTAATATGTTCAGTAATTGCTGGAGTTTAATTAGGAGTGGGGTAAAATTACAACTGAGTACTGAATTTTCAAGCCCAGGGTCACTTTTTTCTGAAGGCAGGAAGGAGAAACGACGAAGAATATTGAAAGAAAGTGAAATTTAATTCCCGGCAACTATATAAAGGCATGAATATAGATCCCAGGGTGTCCCAGTGTAACCTCTGCAGACCAAGACGGAGCTCAAGGAAAAAATCAAGAAGCCAAAGAAGTTATGGTAGCAGACAGGATCCATAATAACCTAGGAACAAGACTAGAAAGGGGTCAGGCAGTTGCATCTTGAGAAAAAATAAAACCAGGTCTTTCAGAGGCAAGATCATAAATGATATGAAAAGCTAACAAACAAACAAGAAATCAGACACCAAATAATTTAATACAGCCTCAGAAGTCTGGCACTGGAACCCCTTTGCTGGCTGTTGGCTGCTGGATGTACGTGGGGTGAGATTAACCTCTTGTGTCTAAAACGAGCCGGAGACCCTCCTAAAAATTTAATGCTGTAGTTGACTAAGTTTCACTGCCCAGAAAATACTTCTGGTCTTCTTGAACCTAGTAATATGGATATAGCCATTGTGATCTAGCCTGAAGTCACAAGGAAGTCTTTAAACTCGGATTTCCTAAAGGCCAAACTAGTGACTTCAGCACTCTTTGGTGTAATGAAAATCATTTGTATACTGAGTTCAATTCACCACATGGGTTTTTGTTCAGAGATCCCAGCTTTAATGTCACTGGAACAGAAACACATGTTGTCCTATCCCCACAGCTCTGCTGCATCCTAAGCACTCCAGCTCCTCCAAATTCATGCTGATAAAACCTCATTACAGTTCTGTAATGTACTTCTGATACACATTCCCACTTTCACTCTCATCTGCAATCCCTGGCATTGGCTGGGGTTTGAAGAGAAAGTGTAAAAACAGCTGTGTGGAAAGATGGTATTTTTTTTCTTGCAGTATTTTAGTCACAGCTAGAAACAAAACTTACCAGAAATCTCCTGAGACAGCTTGTTCTTAAGAGAATTCATTGCTAAAACTAATTCACAGAAGGTTTATCTCCACTCATAATATCCCATGAAGTAATGTTTTTACTTCCCCAGTCCAAGGTTTCTTTCCCCATTAACTGCTGGGAATGTAGTGAGGTTCCAGCACCTGAAACCAGGCAATTTGGGCTCACTTCTAGCTATGGAGTCAGGCTAACTAGCAAATCTTACCACCATTTCCCCACAACTTCTCACATTATATAACCCTGCCATGCAAACAACATTTGATCTCCTCAACAGCTACATCTAAACTCTTAAATATCACATAATTATTTTTATATATATATATATTCATTGTTAATAACACCTTTCATTGCAAAGCTTTAGGGCGAGTCCATGGATCTGACAAATACCTCAAACAGACTCTGTTCTGGGTCGACAGTATGTCCTGCATGTGAGGGTTCAGGAAAGTCTGTATTCTTCAGTTCACGGTACACCTCACACTTCAGTTAATGGTGACCTGAGCAGCCACCAGGGCTGGCTATCATGCTGCTTGCTCAGTCTCCTCCTCCCCTCAAGTATTTTTACCTCCCAATATCTCTGTAGAAGCAGACAAGCATGTACAGTCCTCAGCACATCAGCTAGGACATAAACTAGACATAGATTTGAGGCAACAATCCATGAGCAAAGCCATCTGATCTTGTAAGAGGAAGAGTTAGTTATGCATGCTGCCTAAGATAATAGAAATAATAGGGAAAGAGTGAAGCATAGATGCTGTCTGTTCCCAGAGAGAAATGGGGTATTTTGGGTATTTCTATCTACTGAGGAGGCACACTTACAGATCTTCAGGAACTGAGGACCTGAGCTAGGTTGGTCCTTTCTCACAGAGAAGCACCCAGAGCGGATGAAAAGCTTTTCCCTAAAAGTCTTATTTTTCCCAGTAACCTAACAATTTGAGCAATCCTCTGATCCATAAGAAACCCAGGGATCCTTCTCCAATATGATTCCCCACCTTTTTAACTATGGAGGTAAAGTCTACCCTGAAATAATTTTTGATCCTAAAATAGCATCAGGCTTCAGTTTCCTCTGCACATTAGTAAGTAAAATCAGTCTCATACATATTTGTAAAGGGTTTTAAAACATAGGCAGGAGCCTTGCTCTACAGCTTTAGAATTTTTGTTTTTCAGCTGAACATATTCCTCTGAGTAACCTGTATCGAATAACATTGAGTTTCTTGTAAACCACACTTTCCCTTTCCTTTCAAAAGACTTTCTGGGACTGTAAATATAAAATACATTTACCTGAATATTGTTTGCATCCATCATTTCCTTATTCTCCACAATGTCCCTGAGAGAAAAGTAGAAAATATAAACTGTGGTCTTGTCATGATAGGGGCTGTCCTCATTTCAGCCACTGTTTTCCAGTGTCAATATGAGATATAGTCCAAGAAGTGCTATCAAAGTGCTACTTTGCCGAGCGGCTTAAGATTACCAGGAATGATGGTGTTCTAAGTTAGCTGTTAACTTTTCACTCTATCAACCTCGAAGACACCCTGTTAGTAGTTACTGTATTACACCTGAAGGGGAAGCAACCTTTGGCTGAGGTGCGGTAAGTTTTTAAACCCCCGAAATGGCTGGCATTTACATCCATGGGATCATGCGGTGAATGTGAGGAAGGCTTTGGTTTACATCTATGAATGGTGCTTCAATGTGAAAGGAAGGTGGGATACCCCTGTGCAAATGACACTGCTTTCTCCCTATACCAATTTGCATCGACCCAGTTATCTCCTTGAACGATGACCAGCGCTTGAAAAAGCAAGAGGGTACAGTACTGTTTGAGGACTCCATTTGACGATTCTTTGGTCTCAGGTGCAGTGTGGATGGGGATGAACTGCTCTGGCTGTTGAAACTGAATGTTTTCTTTTGCATTTCTGCCTGCTTTGGTCCTAAGTTCTTTGAGGCAGTGGGCATTCGTCTTTCCCTCCGTGTTTAGAGAGCCAAGGATGTGCTTACCTCCATTGCATTTGCTCTGTGGTACTTTAAAGCAATACCTAGAATAACTCTTCAGAGGAACAGACACTGGAAAAGGAAATATTCTGAAGTCAGGTTTTGTTCTGAAATATAGCCTGAAATTTATAATTAAATTATTTTGAGGGGTAGAGGAATATTTTTTGCAGCCAATGAAATATTTTATTTAGTTTTTATCTATATCTAGCTTTTAACATTATGATTAAATACAGCAAATCTATTTCTAAACTAAAAAATTCTCAAACTAAAAAAAAAAAACCCACAACCAAAAGCCCTCCTAGGCATAAACAGTTTCCATTTGATTTCACTTGCTTCCTTGTTTTTTTTATATCAAAGTGAAGTTTTATCATAATTGACATATTCACATGGACCTGACTTCCAGATATCAGCATTTCTAGTGGATAAACATGTCCTTATGTAAAATTTGTAATGAGTCTTAGAGGAGCATGTCTTCCCCAGTCTTATCTCCAAACAAACCCCACATTGAAGGTGTTCTGCCTTTGTACGTGTCCTTGGTGTAATTTTGAAATACTTGTCAGCAACACTCTTTATACCTTCCAGAGGTACAATTACACCTGGACTTCCAACTTAATGCCTCTAAAATGCTTCTTCCAAGAGGTGACTAAGAGCTTAAGAACATGAAAGGCTGAGAAAGTATCATCAGCAAAACAGTCTGACTGGAGATGTGACAGCCCACTAATGTTCACATTACTGATTCAGATTGTGGGTAAGAAGGGAGAAGGGAAGTTTCTCATTTTTGGATAAACTGTTTATTTTATGATTCCTATTTCCCCAGTAAATACCTGACTCTGGCATAAGTTTAATGATCCAAGTCAAGCCAAGGATGTGCAATGGTCGGCAGAGAGATCCAGCTCCACTCCTACCTTGTCTCCTACCTGCTCTCTTCCTGGCCCCAGCTTGTGATACACCCTCCTTTGCCACATAGGGAAAGCTCAAGTAGGTTTACATGTACACAGCTTATTAGTAGGGACCATAGCTGATGGAAATCATACTTCAAAGTTGCCTTAAGATAGTGAATGAAACAAGGAAGAGAAAAGAGAGAGAAAAAGGAAACCGTCTTCCCTGCATCCAGGTGGGAAGAAAAGTGATGAGGAACCCAAACAAGCCTCCTCCTCTGGGCTTCCTCTCCAGGGCAGCAGGTGGTGGCAATGATCAAGTTGAAAATAACAAAAAAAACCCCAACCTTTTCTTGCTTTCTTCCCCGTACAATTATACTTTTCATCAACATTTCCTCAATCTCCCCATTGGTAGTTACTGTTTATAACACTACTGGTGCTGGTTGGAGCATGTCTGATTAGGTGCAGGTGTTGCACACTAATTGGTCATTAAGTTTGGCATGTATATTATTGATAATATTTACTAGATTTTAAAATTAGTATTATTCGTTATCTACTAAGCTGTATTTGTTTCAATATGAAGCTGCAAACTAAAACCTACAGGGTGAAGGGTGAATGGGTCTACACATGGAGGTATAGACTAGCAGTTACAAGGCAAAATGGTGAAGAGGCAGAGGAAGAACAAGATCATTTAAACATGAAGAGCAATGACTTCAGAGAAGAAATGGGACATAAAAAGTTCAGAATCCCACAGAGCAATGTGGATAAGGATACTTAGGGTGCCATGGTAAAAGCACTGCTGCAGAAGCCTTGAGTTGCAAGTAAATGGAGGTGGAAGGTCCTTAGCATTGCAAGGCTTAGAGTGGATAAGGCATCATGCAACCTTTTGTCTTCTAGGTTCCCTGATGTTTTCTCATGCCAACAAATATGGTAGAGAGACATAACCATGAGAAGGATGAGTGTGTGGAGGGAAACGAGGCAGTGAGCATGATGTGTTTTGGCTGCTGGGCAGCATGGAAAGGTGCAAGTGTTCTTCATTTTTCTAAAGGAGGAGACACAGGAGAGAAGAGGATCTTTAATCTTATAGCAATTAGGACCTCTGTGTCTGAATTTGCTGAGCTTAGCTAAAACTAGTGGAAATAGACACAGTCCACAAAATTTCAACAGGTTTTTGAAGAACATTGGGTAAGTCGAGTGATCAAAGGGTTGAATTATCCGTGGAAGATGTCTCTTTCTCTCTCCATTCGCTATAATGATAGTAACTAAACTTCTAAACCTGACACTGCAATTAAATGTCCAAACTTATTTTGGATAATCCCAGTCATTTTAAAACTGACAAACTGAGGCAAGGTGGAAGTAAATGGCTCATATCCAAGAAGTTCATGATCTAGCCTGCTAGACCAGGACATGTGAGCTAAAATCTCTCAAATGTTAGGGCAAAATGTGCTAAGCAAAACTTCCATGATCTTTGCAGATCCCCAGGTCTGGTGTGGTGGATCCTAGCACAGGATCCTATAGCCAAATCTCACAGTTCATTTGATTTCTTTTCTTTTTAACAATTTTTATTTGGTATATATGCCCACACACTAGCAAGGATAATATGGAAAATAATATCATTATCTTTATTATTCTTCATGTATTTTCAAGTTAAAAAGAAACACAGAACAACCCACATCAGAATGGACATGCCATAAACTATATTTTTTTAGCACTGACCTTTCTCCTACCTTTCTCTCCTGCTTCTTTTTCTTAGAACACAGTTTATTCTTTTTTGA
>RSEF01000031.1:4618120-4638039 GCA_003993805.1 Himantopus leucocephalus
TTTGCAGATCCCCAGGTCTGGTGTGGTGGATCCTAGCACAGGACCCTGTAGTCAAATCTCACAGCTCATCCATTTTTTCTTTTTCTTTTTTAACAATTTCTGTTTGGTATATATCCCCACACACCCCCACACACGAGCAATGATAATTTAAAACCCAAATATGGAAAATAATATCATTTTCTTTACCATTCCTCATGTATTTTCAAGTTAAAAAGAAACACAGAACAACCCTCATCAGAATGGACATCTCATAAACTATACTTTTTTAGCACTGACCTTTCTCCTACCTTTGTCTCCTGCTTCTTTTTCTTAGAACACAGTTTATTCTTTTTTGACTGTTTTTGGTTTCTTTATGTTTTCATTTTATTCCCCCTCTCTTTTTCCTTCCACATCCCCTCCACAGAAATCTTTCACTATTGAAAAGGGAATCACCAAAACCATAATATAACTGTCCATATCCAATCAGAAAGTTCAGCATGTCTTTTTTATTCTCCTTTTTCACACTGTCCTAACTTGCAGGACCTTTTTTTTTTCTATGAGAGAAAGTGAACGCTCAGAACTGAATACTGTTGTAATAGACACAAGAAAAACTTGTATTGCATAGAAATGGGATTTACAGTGCAATGTTCTGACACTAGTCCCCTTAGTCCAACAGTCCTTTTATGCTCACTGTCACCAGATGTTTGAGAATATAGCTATATAACATAGCTATTTCTTCAAGGTGCTGATTGATATTATGGGGACAAATGTGCAACCTGAAAGTTGTGGAGCATGATGAGTTGTGCAGGAGATCCTGAAAGAGCAGCATCCCTCTTCCAGTGAGATTTCTTTTAGCATGAGGCCCATTAAGGCTGCTGGTCCCCTTGGCATCTCAGTTCTCCTGCTCAGTAGATAGGAGGTCAGCAGTGCAAAGACCTGTCAGCTGGTTATGGCTAGCATTTCTGGTCTGTGAGCAGCAGAAGTTCCATCTCTGTTTTCCTCTGAAAGCATAAGGAAGTCAATAAATATAAGGTGAGGAAGCATCTCAGGGGATTTGGGGACTTCTCAGGTCTGAATATACTGTGCCTAGGTGGTCTTCCTTTTTTTTTTTTTCTGCAAAAATGGAATTCTGTCATTTAAGTTCACTTATTGAAACATATTTAGGTACTCACATAAGTGACACATTTCTCTGCTGACCCACAATGGATTCAAGTCTCCTTTTCCTTCTATCTCAAATTGCCATGTCTACTGTGGCATACTGTGAGCAAAGTGTTCTCTCTCCAATTTGATAATGCTGTCCTCATTGTACCCTAGATATCCATTGCAGGATCAGGGCCTGTATTAGTTTCCTTCTCAGTTTGTATCTGTATACTTTTGCTTAGCTTTGGGGAGCACTGTGGGCCCATTTGTGAAATGACAGTGCTTTCTGCTGGGAAGATCGTTATAGGCAGAATGCATTCCAATGTGCAAATTACAGTTCTGCTTATAGGGAATTTGTTCTGCTTAATACAAAAGAGCTTTACAAAAGGAAGGTCTCGCTGCACTTTCCCCTAATTTGGAGCTGCAAAGCTAACTTCCATGCTGTGCAGAAATGCACAAGGAGGGTTAAGTCAGTTTTAAAAGAGCATCAGTTGGGTGAAAATGTGTTTCACCTTCACAGGGATCTTCAGTCATTCTTCAGCTTGAGTGGCTGAGTGAAGAGTGTGTCATTCTGTCATATAAAAAAAAAAAGAGAGAGAAAAAAATTTAAAAATCGATCCTGTCTATCCCTGAAAGCCTTAGTTTTCATTGGTGTCTAACTGACATAAATAATATTTGGTTGGGTTTTCATTGCTATTTTTATTTAAATGTTCTGGGGTATGCCAGCCAGCAACAACGTCCATTTTTATAGCACAGTGAATTCCCACAGTTCTGGTAAATATAATCAGATAAGGGGAAGTTGAACTTAAACCTTCTGTTGCAGTCAATAAAAGTAAACTTCATAACCCAAGACTATATCTCTATTTATAATTGCTAATTATAGAAATCTATTCAAGGACACTTTAAAAACAGGATTTAAAATCCATCTAATAAAAAAATAGAAGAACATAGAGATAGAAAAGGGAGACAGTCAGTGAGAGCTAAAAAATTAAAAAGAAAGACAATACAAAGCAATGTATTTACTTAGGCTTTATATAAGGCAAAATATTCCCCAGATATGTTCCCATTGTTCTTCAGTATTGCATTATCTCTGTGACAGTGGTCTTGCATTTCTATAAAACCTTGTTGACCAAATAGATCTAGGTGTCATTGCATAGATGATAGAAATGATTGGAAGCATAGGCTCTTCCAAGGATAAACATATAGGAGGAAAATGATGTGTTCCCTGTATTTAAGGTCTGAATTCAGGAACCTATGTCTCTTTTATCAGATTTACTTTGACAAGTTATGCAGAGGGTACAGATGATGCAAAAAGTTAGACATTCAAATTAAACTCCCAGTATGGTACAAGATCAAATCCCTCAAAGAGCGGTTAAAGAGAGGAACCTAAACTTTGTATACTGAGTCACCCTCTGGATGAAGTTTTTTAAGTGTCTTCTAGGAACCAATGTCCTATCTGGAGCATCAGACCTAAATGCTTAAAAACATGGGGAACTCCCAATGTCTTCTTGAGTTTTACATATTTTCTATACAAACTTGTGGAGGAAAATTTTCCATGTGCTAAGACAGTGACAACTCCAATACTGGGCATCTACCTTCCACAGTACAAGGTAGAGAAATGCCTGATAGGATCACAGAATCCCAGGTTGGAAGGGACCTCATCTGGTCCAACCTTTCTTGGCAAAAGCACGGTCTAGACAAGATCGCTCAGCACCCTGTCCAGATGAATCTTAAGTATCTCAAAGAGGACTAGGACAATTCTTGTCCCTGTGTTTTCTGGATCACGACCTTTTGCCAAACTTCTAAAAGACCAGGGTGCATATTTCCTAGTAATGTATCTTCAGAGCAGAGCACAGGGTATGGAGACAACTACATGCTGAAAATACCAATAAATATAAATGATCATTAAGAAAGTCCTTCCAAAGAAGCAGTGGTGTGAACAATGCTCCTTTCTCCCCTCTACAGAAAAAGACATGGATTTGAGAATGGGGAATTTTTAATCATCTTTATTCAAAAAGAAGGAATATTTTCAGGTAGAAATATTTTAAATGGTCTAAAAGTGACAAAAATATATATGTCATTCTTGTGGCACAATTCAGTATGTGCAGCTTATGACCCTTTTTTTTTCTTTTAGAATCCTAGATTGGTTTGGGTTGGAAGGGACCTTTACAGGTCATCTAGTTCCACACCACCTGCTGTGGGTAGGCAGACCTTTCACTGTATGACTGGCTTCGTCCCAGACCCAAAGGGCAGTGCCACCCATGGCTTGGCTGTTCGCCCGGGCTGTCCCCCTGGGCTGTCCCCACTAGCCCCACTCATCTCCGTGGAGGTCTTGAGAGATGATGGAATCACAGCTGGAGCCGGCACGGCTGCAGGGTGCAACTGATAAGACATAGTATTGGTTAGTGACGTGAACCATTTGTTTTTTGGGCAGGCTTCAGGTCAGATTTTCAATGGTTTAAAAGTTTCTTTAAATGGGTATAGTGTGTCTCTTCTTCTCTGGCATCTGTGATGGAGGGCTGTAATCTGAGACAGTTTCCTAGTTACACCACTGTGGTGCAGTGAACACTTACTCCTAGGGTGTCCTTTTATATCAGCCCTTAGTATATGTTACTGCTCTAAAAGAACCAAAAGCCAAGATATATTGTGTTCCCTTTGTAATTACTCAGTACTATTTTGACATCAAGTGAACCAATGGGCAATATTTGTGGTCTCCTTTTTTAAACTCACACCTTAATGATTTTTTAGGGCAGTCAGACTGAAACACCATGGTATTTTAAAAAATATATTCTTATTCTATTGGCTAAAAAAGAGGAAAGCATTCAGATAATGGCAGAACAAAAGGAATAGCTAAGTAAAAACAGAATCACTCATGCTGTGTTTAAGATCACTTTTAGAATTTTCTTTCTTTTTTTTAATGAATACAAGGGTTTTGAGAACTATTTTCACAAAAAGAAAACGAGAAATAAAGCAAAGTATATTTAAGACCTCCTTGAAGACATCCGGAGTTAATAATGATATACGCTGTAGAAAGAACTGTGAGATGGGTGCAAAATGCCACAAACCCAGCTAATTAAAAATGAGGTTATTAGTTTTTACTTACACTGCAGTTAGAGATAATGCTACAGAGAGCCTGAGTGAAAGCACATTTTATATTGTAGTAGGAAGTGCATTTTATGTGGCATTTTATTTTATTTTAAAGGGTGCTTCTATTTAGAGAGCGAAAGATTTCAATTATGAGTTAAAATGGACTCACTGTGGCTTTTCTGTATCTTTGAGGGGAGGGGGATGGGGTAAGAAGAGCACAAACTTTCTTCCAAATTTGGCATTCCACCAAAAACAGCACTAAAAATTTGTGCCTTACCATAAAAGACAGCTGCCCAGATTCCCAAGACGTAGGAATGCCTGACATCTATGGATTTTGTTTTCCAGGGTGATCAATAGAAATTAATCACTTGTTTTGAAAGTGTAGATCCAAATATCATTCTCAATGTGATGCTAACTGTTTTCCAGTAAATCTATGGCCAGATTTCAAAGCAACTCAGCTCCTAGATACAGAGAAAAAAGAGGTTCCTTTTTAAAGATACTCCACATTATACGTTTTTAGAAATTTGGCTGTTATATAGATGCTTAAATGGTTGTTGAGACCTTTGAACAAGTTCACACTAATTTGTGTGTACTGATGCATGAGTGTCTACGTTTAAACCACTTTGCTGGGTGTGGTTTTTGGACAATGTGTAAGAATCGCAAGTGCTGAATCTCCTGCTGCTTAGGTCACTGATTGAAGGCTTCTTCGGTTTTTCTAGGGTTGGTCTAAACATCTTGTTGGTGTGTAGAGCTTCTATCACATCAGTGGTCCTGTACTACTGACAATAAAATCAGACAACGTGAACACTAATTAATTATTTTTAATATTCCTTTGAAATGTCTTTAGTTGAAATGGCAGTTTTTGCTAGCTGAAGAAAGAAGGCCTCTAGAGCAGCAAAAGAAAGATTTTAAAAAATTAACTGAAGATATCTGGGACTACTTGAAAAAAATTGATAGCTTACCCCCTAAAGAAAAATTATTCAACAAAACAAAATCCATAAGTTGTAATTTCTTTCTCCCAGTTTATCTTTTTATCCATTCACATCTGGGCTGAACTACAGTAATAGGTCATTTTCTTTGCTCCTACAACAAGATCCAAACTAAAAATAAACTCTAACATAAAGAATTATCTACTGAACCTAACCTTTGTTTTAAAAAGCAAAGGTAAAGTGGCTTTACCTGTGCTTAAAATCAAACTAAAGAGTCTTGATGCATATCTCACTTAATAAAGAGTTGTTTGGGGAGTTCAGAAATCCATAGAATCATAGAATTTTTAAGGTTGGAAGGTACCTTTCAGATCATCTAGTCCAATCATTAACCTAACCTGACAAAACCACTTCTAAACCATATCCCCAAGTACCACGTCTACCCTTTTTTTAAACACCTCCAGGGATGGCGAATCCACCACCTCCCTGGGCAGCCTATTCCAATGTTGGAGAACCCTTTCAGTGAAAAAAGTTTTCCTAACTGCCTTTGACTTGTGTTTCTTGACTATATATATTTATGTGTGTTTCTTTTTCAACTGTAAGGTTTGTTTACAGAGAAGCATGTAGGAGACACGTGTGGGATCATTTTCCTATCACCCGGAGCTGTCAGCCAGCACAGTGAATACAGTCTTTAGGCTAATCTGAGTACAAAGCCAGGGAGATATTCCTGAGAGTGAAACACAATAAGACCTGCTTCTTCTTTTGGTATTTGACCAAATTAAGTGTAGCACAGTCCAAAGGATTTAATGACTGTACTGATACTTCTAAGCAAACCAGTGCCAGAAAATATTCCTGGGCTCTGGAATACAATTGCCTATAAAGTTAAATTGTTAGAGTTGTCCCGAGCACAGTTTTGGTGCCAGACAACCAGCATTTCCCCAGTCAATTTCTGGGAACTGATCAGGAGACAACACGGGCCAAGGATGACTCTCAATAGGCACTTTGGATGTAGCCACCCAGTTTTGGAGGTTAGAAGAATTTCCCAATATGGAGGTGGACCGATCCGTGCCAGCTGGCCTCTGCTTCACAAACCCGTTCTGAGCATGTATAATTTACTAGTATAGATGTGGCTTTTGTTTCCACATTGTGTATTACATAATATCACAGAGCACAACAAGAATATGATATAAAAAGTAAATTAAAACGGGAATGAAAAGTTCAATTAAACCAAGAACACTTCCTCCAGAATCTCTTTGGTAATAGATTTAGGGGGGAAATGTTGGCTACTTGCATCCATTTTGGCTCAGGAAATATTTCAAAATTAGGAAGCTAACTATGAATTACAAAATGCAGCTCCATCCCAGTTCTAATTAGTAGAAACTCAGCAAGTTTAGGAAAAGCTGCGCAGAGCAGTGTCTGCCGGTTTCTCACCGCACAACACACATACGTACACATACACACATAATTCAATGAAAATAAACAATACCTAACACTTTGAAAAGGTCACTCAGTCTTTCTGGTGCAGACACTTTGCTCCCTTTGTGACCAGATTCACAAAGAGCAGTCTTCTAACTTCAGCCGTTTAAAAAGCTAACCTTTATGCTTTAAATTCCCCTCATCTCTATTGACACAGTCTCTTGTGCTGAGGGCTTTTCTCCTCAGGAAAACATCTCCCGCTCCCTCCCACCTACCATGGTAATCTTGACACAAACATCACAACCTTCATCTTCAGTTTAACATTTCAAATGGGAATTTCTAAGCATCCAGTTAAAAAAAAAAAAAAAAAAAAAAAAAAAAAANAAAAAAAAAAAAGGGGCCGGAGGGGGGTGGGGGGAAGGGAAGATGGGAGGGGAAAATATCCTTTTGTCTATAAGCAGAGCTAAGCAGCACACAGAAAACTTTCTGCACACTGGCAGCGTTTAAACATTTTTATAAACGCCGAGACCCTGGGCAGAGAATCTGGTTTCTCCCAGACCTCGGTCCCCTGTGCAAGATGGAGTGGAGCACAGACCACCATGCTGAGCTGACGTGTTCCTGGGTGATGAAGCAACAACCCAGCAGTCATGTAAAAGTAAAACAAAATACAAACACTGACAAGAGGCCCAGAGTATTTAGAGTGCCTCAACCTAAAGGAGCCCAGAAAAGTGATTCTGTGTTTTCCTCTCCGTCTCCTCCGACTATGAGGGCAGCCCTGGCTGACTGTAGATCTTGGCATTGCTAGACCTTGTCAGTGTTGCGTGGTGAGGGGAGTCTCACCCTGGTCCTCCTGAAGGGTAGCTGTTATGTATTATCTTTTAAATTACACCAGGATAGATCATCACACACAACAGTTCTGAGGTTTAAATCAGGGCAAGGCTTCCTGAAAAGTGCTGAAAAGACAATACTCTGGCCCGCAATTCATCAGAACTGAAGGTAGAAGAAGGGAGTGGAACGAAGGTACACTTAATATTTCTTCAGAGTTCCTTGCCTTCTACCATATTAAGACAGCAGCATCTGCCAAGACTCATTCTGTAGTTTGGGGCCAGTCCATCTTTTAGGGAACTTCTAGTCACGAAGATGGGTTATTTCAGCACAGGATTTTGTTCCTAAAACTGGTCAGAATATGCTCAACAACAGCAGTTTCCAGCATTAGAAATACTTTTTCTTTTCTTTCATAAAAGAAATGTGTAGGAGAAAAATTGACATTATTATTGTTGTAATCTTTCTATTTTATTTTAATTAATGTTTTCATTGAAATTGTACACTTCTTTTTATCAAGTTCATTTTTAAGACCTTGCTTTTTCCTTATCTATTTAATGAAGTTCACCATATAATAAGAAAATGTGACTTCTGGAGATAAAAATGATTTAAAAAGAAATTATTTTGTTACAAATATCTATTAAAAAGGACACAAATATCGACACACAAAAAATACCAATATAAACCCTGCAAAATGGATACAACTTCAAAACATATTTTCCTTTTCTTCCAGAGATTATTCCTCTATTTTTTTCACCAGCTTTTTTATCTTTTTGCTTTAGTTTCAGAATGAAGTGAGGGACAGTGAATTACAAAATAAATTAAGAAATGTGCTTCATGTATGAAACCTCATAAGCCACACCTATTTTGTTTTCTTCACCTCATTGGTTCAATATAGACATGAATCTTAAAGAAGCATCTGAAGGCCATGGAATAATATCACCAGTAGGATATATAGCTTCCTTTGTTAAGGAGAAAGGAAGGCTGATCCTTAAGAAGTCTTCTAAAACAATTGTAATGGAAAATACCTGAGAACCGTAGGTGAAAGCAACTGTTCCTTCTTTATGCAGCTGCACAGTCTTGTTGGCAGAGCCACAGGACATGATGCAGTTTCCAAAGTGAAAACAACATACACATTGTTGTCCAAGCAAGGTTTGGACCACACTCACCCATTCCTGTCTGATATTCTTCTCCTCTGTTTTCTTTCTGGGAAACTGGTAGCATAAGTGCAGAAAAAGAAAAGATCTTTTCCAATCTCTTTATTTACGCTGAAATCCGCAGAAGTGCTTCAGTTTCATCCCCTCCTTTTCATAAGCACTGTCTTTCAGCAGTGTGAGGTATTGGGAATGCAGAGTTTCTGCCCAAGATCAATACACCTTCACAAAGGGAAAGGAAACACCATGCATGTACATGGTGTTATCACAACCATTACGTCCTTCGAAACCAACCTGTTCATTGCAAGTCTGCTGTTCAAGTACTGACCCGTCCCAAGCCTGATTAACTGATGAAATCTGACAGCATCACAGCTTGAGTTGGCCCAACATATTTATCTTATAAGATCTGACAGGATCACAGCTGGAAGTGCCCCAGGAGATCTGATGGGATCGCAGCTTGAGGAGGCTTAGCTATAGATGCAGCATGTAAACATTGATCCTAAGATCTGCATAAAACTTGATTTGCATCCTGAAATGAAGCCTTGCCCTCAGCTTCAAGAAAAAAACAAACAAGCACAAACTTTTATGATATATCATTCTTCTTTTTGCTTTCTTTTTTTTTTTTAATGTCTGCATGCACTTCCTCATATTAAAAAAAAACAAAAAACAACTGCCAATGGATTATAGGATTCTCATGAGGATTGCGTCTCAATCTAGCAAATCTCAGGGCATGAAGAAGCATGGAGATTACTATCACTTTATCCAGCTTTCATAATTTATTTATTTTTTACAAGACAACTTTGTGGGTGTGAGATCAACATCCTCATTGCCAAAAAAGCAGATAAATGTCACCTCAACTCAATTCTGGTGACAGGATCAAAAGCGACTACAACTTTTTTGTCTCCAACAGTGATTCTCTCTCCTTTTTTATTAGAACTATTGTATTTGTATATTGCATTATCTGATGTCAAGGAAGTTACAGGACATAATGAAATACAATCAGCGTGTTCTGTTTCGATGCTTTCTATAAGCTAGTTTTGTGGACGTAACTTTAGTTTGCTTCTCATAGCATGATCATGAGGCTCTGCAAGGTGAGTTTTTGAATGTGACTATTGCATGACTCTACATTTATGTTTTGGATTTCATAAACACAACCCCTTTCCCGCTTTTATGCTTCCTGATATTGGGAAATAAGGTGCTAAGACATTTGAGTATTTTAATGTTAATATGCAGATATGAATCTAAGAGGTTCTAAATGAAAAAAAAAAAAAAAAAAANGACACAACTGTTTATGTAACTAGTAAAATTATAACAAAAAGTGATGTATAATTGTAATTTAGACACTTTTACAATTAATGACTAGTGACTGCACTTGGATATAGTAGAATTGTAGGCATTCACTGTGATGATGTTGTCTTCCTCTCCTTCACTGTACTACTTTCATTGCAAGATTACCTATAAACCTCCATCAAAGACCAGAGCTGTTGCACAAAGGACTGTACAAACTGAACAAGAAGAATATACCTGACTCAGAGACAGATCAGCAACTTCACTCTCCACTTGGGCTAAATGAATTCAAAAAGATCCTTCTCAGTCATGACATCAAATGAGTTTCCTTGATTTTATAAAAGCTTCATCAGTTATTAATAGCAATTCACTATGTCTTCTTGAAGAATGTACATTAACAAGAAATTATTTTTGGACACCTATCTCACATGGAAAACATGACATACAGAAATGCTGAATAGCTTGTCAATAACAACTAAGGAACTACCTTCAGATAAGCTTGTTTTCTACCATAAACTAAAATACCTCCTCAGCACCTGAAACTCAGCTAAAGTTCATGGAAATCAGGTCATAAAGACTTTCCTTGTCCATCTATCTAAAGCAGTGTTCTTCAACCTTTTCAGGTTACTGACCCACCTTATTCAAGTAAAAATTTTCTCTGACCCTCTTACATTAACTATGAAAATAGGAGTACATAATGTATTTATGATAACAATGATATGCCTGTATAATTTAGTTGTGTGCATGATTCAAGAGGTCGAGGGAGAACACTTGACCTTGAAGATGAAGGGTGAGTGTGGAAGAGTTTCATTGCCTTTGCTGATACAAAAATTTGACTGCCTCACACTCACATTGCTTGTCTTTCATGACCATTGTGGCACAGCCTAGAATATAGGAAGCAACCTAAGGTGGTCAGCAAATATTCCTCAGTATTACAGGGTAAGTTTTTTGGGTAATAGTTTTCCTGTCCTATAACATATTTGGAAGATATGAAAGAAAAGGTTTTTTTCAACTGAAAAAGGGGTTCTGCTTCCCATCTTCTTTCTTTAGCCATATATTGTTATGTTCCATTCAAGAAAGAGTTTTTAATATACAAAATTTTTCATTATAAAATTGTCAATATGTCAGTGTTCCCCACTACCTCAAGAAGTGTTTTGTGAAACAACTAGTACAGAAAATGGACCTGATAAAACACTATCACAAACTTTTGGCCTAGCAAGGTTGAACCTTATGTAAGGTTGCACCTTGTTCCTGACCTGTCCACTATGTGTGGTATTTGGGCTATAACTGTAATTGAACGTTGCATCAAGTTCATCAAAATCAGTCTCATA
Organism: Himantopus leucocephalus; assembly: GCA_003993805.1. NCBI lineage: Eukaryota > Metazoa > Chordata > Aves > Charadriiformes > Recurvirostridae > Himantopus > Himantopus leucocephalus. Next base: position 4,629,263 of record RSEF01000031.1, read on the forward strand.
ATTCCTTATTTCTACCTCCAGCTTTATTAGGTCACAGTTCTCTCTATATGGGAATACATGAGCTGCCTGTACAATTCCTACTTCACAAACAAGAAAGACGAGGTTTGTAGTTTGGTATGGGCTGCTGGGGTGGCCCAAATATACGAGGTTCCTCAGCTTACATATATCCATCAAAAGATGTACAGTTGTTAGTCAGATTTTAAAAAAAGGAAAAAAAAAAAAGAAAAAAAAGTAACCCAGCAGACCGGTTATTTTAGAGGGCTAAAGATATTCAGGAGTTGATTTATGTCTTCTAACTTAGACATTCATAATGTAGGTGTTGATGTCTGCTAAACTCCCTAGGGTCTTTTGAGGTGTGATGCATGTCAGCTAAAGTACACAGCTAAAGTAGATCAGATGAATTGCTCCCTAAAAGTACTCAGCACCCTGGTTAACTGCAACGAGTGACTGCAGAGCCTGGGGTGACTTGCTCAGACGTGGAGGTCTGCTGAGTAGATATTTGAAGCTAGATGAGATGAATCCTGGACGAGGATAATCTATCAGAAAACATGGTTAAACTCCCAGCTCTGCTGCAGACCTCCTGCTTTCAGATGCCGGGGAAAACGTCACCTACAGGAAATAAAGTTTGGATTTCATCGCTCTTCAGGCCTTGCACAGGAACGAAGGTGGCTGAAGTGGAAGGTAGTGGAAGGAGGGTGGTCTGAGCGTTGCTTCCACAGGATCTGTATGAGTTCCTGAAGCGTATTGTTTGAAAAATGATGGTGCATAAGTTAGTAAAGCTGCAGGGCAGTAGCTTACCCAGTGTTAGCATAGCTGACATGCTGACAGTTTATATGGAATTTATGTGCCCATTTACTCTGCTTTTTATGGGAAAACATGTTGTTACCTTACAGCTGCCACATCACATGTTACTTATCCTGCCTCAGAGCTACAGAGCACCTTCCTCAAGGAAATATACATACATCAAGAGGTTATGTATTTTTTAAAAACATTGTAAGGGGGAAATGATGAAATATGCATTATACTGCATACTAGCAGCTTTTAATTTTTCTATATAATTTATTTAGCAGATTTAACTTATGCTATAACCATTTGCAGTTGTTCTTTTCTTTCCCATTCACGTATTTGGAGTGAGATAAAGAAGTCGGGAGTAAGGACGTATTTCCAATAGGATAAAGGAACAGTATGAGAATCTGTTAAGGTTCTACAATAGCACTGAAGTAACAGGAATAAACATATAAAACATGGATGGTAAAGGATGCTTAACAATGTTGACTATGACAGTATATCAAATGGTAAATCAGATAGCAGAAGGCTGGAATTAGTGACAGGAGTTACAATCCAATCTTTCTATTCCAAAAAAATGTTCCAAAAGGGAAAATAAAAAGAAATAATCGTACTACCATTATACTTTCTACCAAGTTCTCTTACTGATATCCTTCCTCATTCAGCTGATAACCCATGCTTCTGCCCGGAAATATTCCATTTTCTCATTTCAATAACAGAATAACTTGAAAAAGTGGTTTTATCCTCCTGAAGTGATGCCTTAAAACTGGTTTCAGTAATGATGTGGGTAATTACTTGCTACAGACCCTAACATGAAGAATAGCCCAAAAAAGGCCATTGCTGAAGTGCTATTACATTCTGTTGAGCTGATGCTGGTTTAATTAGAACAGCTGATTTTATTTAATATAAACCCAGTATAATGTTTATGTTCTGCCAGGGGGTGAACCAGAACCTCATTTACCTGAGACTTGGGAATGAAAATGCACCAGTCTCTCTCTTCCATGGCTCCAAGGGCTGAAAAGCCAAGAGCAATTTTTATATTTTAACATAGGATTGGAAAATTAGCTTACAATACAGTCAAAACTCAAAATGCAGGATTTCCCACATCTCTAGCACCAGCTATTGGTACAAAAGCATTTTATATCAGAATTGTTAAACAGAGCTTGCTGGCACATTCCCTTTCTTTTTCTCTGCCTTTAAAGAATGTAAAGATATGTTGGTGATTACATCTTCAGACCAAGAAAAAGCAAAGGTATAAAGCTGAGTTACACATGTGGATCTGAAAGTGGCAGTAATTACAAGCTACCTGAAACGGTATACTTGGGCTGCTTTCCAAGTAACAGCACTCGGCTTTTCTGGAGGAAATGGCCAATGTTGGTTCAACCTGACCAACAGCAATGCTGAGTCCACACGGGGATCATACCCACATGAGTTGGACTCCCCTGGACAGAAAGTTATCAGCCATTACTGTAGTTTGAACACGGAGACAGCAGAAAATCTATATGCTACTATACACAGTCCAGTTCCCAACACTGACAGAATGTCTACAAAAGCTTCAAGAAATGCATTTTTTTTTAAAAAGTGCTGGGGGATGACATTTGTCACTATTTCAAAGTAGCTCCAGTACTGTGTTCACGTCTCTGCCTAGGTATACATCTTCCTCAAGCCCTTGGGATTGTACCATTCTGAAAAATACCTACTTTACAAAGGAGAATCCAGAATTTAGGAAGGCACCTAAATTTATGCAAGACTAAGGACTGAAAAACTTTGTTTTCTCTGAGGTAAAAGTTGTATTCTGCTAACCTGAAATGCTCATTTTTCTTTTTTCTGATAGGGTTTTCCGGCACCATGTAGATCTCTGTATTTGGAGAGGGCAGAACTTTTGCTGACAATGTGTGTATTCATCTGCAGCCACCCACTGCAGAATTTTCCTCAGCTGAGCATTTTAGGATTTAGGACAGTGCCCTACTTAGGTTCTGGAGGGCAACCAGAGAGACAGATGACAGAGAGCAGCCATGCGAGGTGTAAGTATAACCTGTTAACATACTGCCTATTTCAAATAAGTGCTTTGATTTGCCTAGTGCTGCTTGCAGCAACTGATTTAACTTTGTGTATTAACAAGCAGTGAGTGATTTTTTTATTTTTTTATTTTTATTATTTTTTTAAGTACAGAAGGATTCTCTTACCATGTTCTTATAACAATCAGTTGGTAGCTATTAAATGACTCCAACACGTTCCCATTTTATTTTTTAAAGTTTATCATCTATGAGATGACAGAAAGCATTAGGGATGCTTAGATACAACATTCCTATAGTTCTGAATCAGAGAGGGGAGAAAGGCTCCTGAATCTTTAAGTCCCAGGACCGAAGAAAGATTCAGTTGTGTCATGGATGGCAACACTGAGAAGGAACTTTATGAGCAAATAATCTGCTTATCGGGTTCCCTCAAGACTAGAGACAATTAAGAAGGAGGAATATTTTTGGTAGGACCAGGCAGATGAGACTCTGAATCAAGACCTTGGGGACACCTAGTTGAACTTTCTGAAGAGAGCTCGTACAAAACTTTGAATGCTGATGTGGAGCAGAAAAGGAGGACAAGAAGGAGCAGACAGGCAAAACAGATCTTACTATGTGTAGTATCAAGAATCCTAAAAGAAAGATAAAGAAAATGGATTAAACTGTGGTTTTAACTTGCCCTTAAATGCCTGAGCTCCATTACTTGCGGAGTGTGACCAGTTCCCTTCAGATGATTCTCCACCTCCCTCCTTTTTCCCAATTTACAGACTTCCTTCCCGGCTGCTTAATGATACAGGGCCTTTTCTTCATCCCAGGACTAAAGTAATGAAGTACCACTGATGTTTGTCCCCCAGGTCAGAAATTCATTATGAACCTACCCACCACCCGATGAATTTTGCCATCCAGCCTCTAGTCAGCTATTAATTATACACCCTTTCCCTCTCACAACAGCTCCTGCTGCAGCAATGTCCTGACATCCATTTTACAGATGGGGCTTAAGTACAGAGAGATTAAATGTCTTATATCAAGCCACAAGTTGAGTGTACGTGTGACACAATTCTGCCCGGCCAACAGGTCCTAAGATTTGTCATCCCTTTCCTTACACCAGTGTCCATTAGTGTTCTACTAACACATAGGCCAGGAAAGATAAATCAAAAGGCTACTGCAATCTTGTCACATCCTTTCTGCACCTTGGCCGAGGCCCAACACGGTATCTCTCCTGAAAGCAAGGAAAAGCCCTGGCAGAAGCACGTTGCAGAATTGAAACCAAGTGCAATGCTCTTCGGCTACAGGTGGAGGCCTTATGGGAGGCCCCACGAGGAGAAGATGAAAGAAACAAGGAACCAAGTCAGGCGACTACTGCCAATAAAGAAATCTTGACCTCCTTTTGCAGAGGATTTGTACAGCTTTCCAAGACACATGTGGCTTTAGTGTTAGAAAAGGCCTGTTCAGGAACATAAGTCCGTACAGTTTTGTTTTGTTTTGTTTTGTTTTGTTTTCCTGAGAAAACAAACTGCATAAGGGCAAAGACTTTCTTGTTATAAGGTGACTGTGTAAATGTTCGTCTTGCATCACCGGAAATTAAATTTTAAGGATTAGCTGCACTCAACAGAGAGACCGAGGGAACAGCACAGCAGTTCTGTTCAGGATAGGGGGAGGTTCAGACAAGAAGGTGGAGATTGAGGCTAACACAGAGCAGATCGGGGCAAAAGAGGTCCACATTTGGGTGAAAGCTATCAGGGTCTCAAAATAAGCAGTGAACTGTAGAGGAGATCTGACATTAAATCCTGGACTTCCAGTGTTGTGGTACCCTAGGGAGGCGGGAACCTCTTTGCTTCCCATTTAAACCAGGAATGACAGTTCTCCATTTAGGGGACCAAAGTCCAAACGGAGCTGTCTGCACGCTGCGAAAGGCAAGCATGCTTTCATTTACTTTTCTAGCATGAATGAGATCACCAATAAAGAAAATGATAATAAAGTAGCTTGGTTTAAAGTTTTGTTGTTCTTGCTGTTGTTTTATTAAGCTATGAGATACAACAAATCACACAAGCATCATTTAAGTTGACATGCACCCAAAATTACCAATGTTAAAGTAAAGCCATTTGTGAAAAGGCATGAAAAAGATTGAGTCATCCATAAAATATCCAAAATGAGTAATTTTGAACTCCTTCAAACTCTTCAATGGACCAAATTGTAACTTTCCAGATAGTTAAATCTTCACCTTAAGGTAAAGTGATCTGACTTTCATTAGCGAATATGGCCTGAACTTTGAAAAATGAGTAGTAATTTGAGATACCTCATTTCGTCAGTTGCCTTTATTCCCATCTGCTGAGTCTTTGGCTCATTGAAGTAGGCTTGACTATCTACCTGGAAATAAAACCAGCCAAAATCAGTAGCCAATATTCAAAATTTAGGTCTAAGGTTGATTATGCTTTTAACAAAAGAAATTAATACATTTCAGTCCAGCTTTTACTGAAAACAGAATTGAATCTTCACTTGGAGGCTATAACAACATTCCTGGTTCATGAATGTCTCATAATTTTCTCGTATTTGTCTATCAGCCTGCTACTCATGAAATTAGTTCTCCAAACTATTTGAGGTGTATCTTGTACCCTTGCTGTAGTGGAACTTTGCTGTGTGAATAAAACCCTTAGATGTAAATAATAAGCAAAACTCCTAATGCTGTTAATGATAAGGGTGATAATAATTAATTTTTTTTTTAATCGCGACTTATATATGAAGTTAACCAAAATATAAGATGGAATCCTGGCCATCTTGGTTTATAATTAGACTATGATGATATGTTTGCTCAAAATAATTAGTCACTGCATGATATGCATTATGAGAGATTTTATTTCTTGTGGAAAACTAAAAATAACCCAAAACCCAAACAATCCTAAGCAAAAAATTACTGCCTTAAAATCAACAAGAAATGTGCTGTGTTTTCAGAGATCTCCAGTGTTTAAAGAAACCTAAAGCATAATCCATGCAGGGTGTCTGAACATTAATGGACATTTTATGATTTGCTGGAGACATAGTATAATATATTCTTTGTTCAATAACTTAGGAAAAAACAATCGATATACGGACACTACAGGCTCCTAGTCTCAGGGTTCCCTATGGGGCTTTTGGCTTCTCCTGTAATGGCCTGTGTTGTTTTTAGTGCTGCAATGGCATCGTTTAACTTAACATGACACTTCCTTTGCTCATCTGCTGCGAGGATGTTTGCCAATCAAGAGGAGAAACATTAAATGGAATAAAACTAGAGGAGTTAAGATGAAAAGTATTTCCCAAAGGCACAACGAGAGGTTTCCAAGAATACAGCAAACTGAGATTTAGGAGGATGATCAGCCTGGAGCCAGATTAAGGTAGGAAAAAATATATATAAACCAGGTTCAAATCTAATTTACATAAAACTGCCTTTATTCTTCTTAGGGAGGACAAAACAGGCAAAAGGCTTAAGGTTTGCCTCCATTCTTTTGGAAGCCTTTCCAATTAGTGCAAACTTAGACTAAGAACTTAATCTCACTTTCAGTCTCAGTTTGCCATGAGTGGCTCCTAGAAGAGGAGAGGACTGCACAGGAAGAAGAGAGGAGGCCTCAGCAGAACATGTTGTGTTATGGTTGTTTTCTGCTCTCTGCAGTGACACCGTGAATGAAGAATTAATTTGAGCTGTCCTGAGACTGCTTTGTTTCACAGAAAAGCACTAGGCAAACCCGTAACCACCTCAGGCTGTGTTAACACTACAGGACTGAAGAAGTTCTGTATTGACAAAGGCATGAACAGTGCAACCTGTTGGTTTTCTGTTTTTCCATTCCTTATATTATGAGTGAACATATGCACTAAGACCAGGAAACCTGTTCTCCTGAAACCAGTCATTTCCTTTTTACTGTCTGCAGTCCGTAAACAGCGCATTATAGGAAGGGACTGGAGCAAATTATCAATACCAGAAGTTAAAGAACTCTCAACTGGCAGATACTCAAGCAGTGAGATGATTTGGTCTGTGCAATTAATTTTTAAATGATGGTCATGAAGGCTGTGGGACTTAGGATCAGTGATTTGCATTTCAATAAACACCAGTTCAGAAATTCTTAAGCGTTGCTGGGAAGCAATTGATGGCTTAACAAACTTTATTGGTTTTCAGTTGAATGTTTAGTGTGGTTCCACTTTGAAATGGGATATGGATCAATGCTCTTCTTGGCAATGATCAAAACTAAAAAGGTTGGGTTCAGATAAGTATAGAAGCTTTCATATGTGTCCAAAGCCTACCTGACAGCCTGATTCTAATGTCTCTGTTTTTTATAAACTTGGCTATAGTCATTATTATCTCAGTATTCTTGCTTTACAGCTATCTGAGCATTGTGAACCACTTTCACGTTGGTTATCTTCTGATATGTGTCTGTTAAAGATTATTGATGCAAGAGGATGTTAGCTATGCACCAAGCACATATTCAGACTCTCATCATTATTAGGCATTAATTATTATTAGGCCATTAAATCAAATTTCCATAATTGCTATATTTCACCATTTTCCAGATCATGTGTTTTGATTATATGATGTCCTTAATAGTTAAGTAAAACCATGAATGCATGGATCAACCCTTAGGTATTGTTTCTAGGTATGAAAGGGAATGTTTTTTTTTTGTAGGCTGCAGACATCTTGTCCATTACTCTGTTGTGCAGCTTCTTGTTCCGTAAGTTCCAATTTGCTTCAACTGCATAGTAGACTTAGACAGACTTCCTATTTCTCAGTCCTTCAAACCATTTCTCCAGTAACCATGTACACCATTTGTTTCTGTTGCAGGTAGGTAATTTTACCCTGTGCACTGACAGTTGTTCCTTTGAAATCAAAGGCTTATCCCATACCTAAAGCTCAAGAATCCTTGTTCCTTTTCTTCAGGATCAGCTTCTCTGCAGCTGCTATGATCTTGCATTTTTCATCTCACGTTTGTATCCCAGAAACAATTAAGCAAGCATTCATTTCATACATGGTACCCATAAAATCTCTATCATCACTGAACTGCATTATTATTTCCCCCAGGAAACAATTCTTGAAAAAAACACAAATGAAAACCGCAATCTATATATTTACATTATTTATAAGTTCTCAAGGATTATTTCCCTGTACTAAAAAGAATGGAGATATTGCTACCTGGGAAATCTGGGAAACTTTTTCTTTTTTTTTAATCCAATTTCTTCCAAAAAAAGAAACAGCATTTTCTAGTCATGCACAACTCTTCTGTAATGGTGGAGTAAAGAAACACGATGCTTCTTTCATTTTGTATATATCTTTACACCTCTAGAAAAAAAGACTTAATTTTAATAATTTTTGGCCAATATAAAGGCTACATTTTCATGAAACTTCATCTCTTAGCATGATAAACTTTTTTGAAACACTGGCCCTCATTGTATGAATTGAATTTCTTTTGAATATGGAATTAAAAACTTTGGAGGAAAAGAGATGAGAGAGAATGAATATGAAAATACATAATCACAAGTATGCACACAACTCATGCAAATATAGATAAGCATGTATGTATAGAAGTATGTATACACACTATGTTGAAATTCTCTTAATTAAGATATAGACATATAAATGCATACATATGCCTAAGTTAAATGTCAGGTTAATTTTTTATTTGAAATGGAGATTTCATTTCAATACAATCAAAGTGCAACTTAATGTAATGATCTTCTATTTCATTAAGAAAAAATTGTAGACACTTCGTCTTTGTTCTGTGCTGCAGAGGTTCGTGAGAACCAAAATACGATTGTCTGTTGTTACAAGATGACTTAAAGGCAGAACATAAACAAACATCCTAATCTGTAAATTGAAAATTAGAGTTCATTTTTCCGCCCTTAATGAATGCAATTCCGCTTGCAACTATTCAGCTTCGTATTCACATTCAGCTCAGTGAAAGCAAAATTGTAACGGTGGACTAGACGGATGACTAGTTTCTCCCAAAATACTGTGCT
>RSEF01000031.1:4646371-4660380 GCA_003993805.1 Himantopus leucocephalus
CATCTCTAAGCCTTTCTTTTCAATTATTGATAAGCCACTATCTATCATCCTGACTGTTTTAGTACTGATTTAGTTGTGAATGAAGCCAGGTCATTCAGCCATAACATATGCCAGTTATGAGAGTTGCTAGATGACTAGGGGCGGGAGAGAGAGAAAGATGAGAGGTATCGTTTATTTCCATCCACAGTGATTGCAAATATTAAATATTTCAGGGCACGTGCCTTCTTCTCAGCGGCAGATGAAAGGGAAACTGTCCTTCCTTGCTGATATCATCTGGGTGATCACCTTTGTTCAATGAGGCAATACATGCCCATTTTTCCCTCTGCAATATCCATGCAACTTTTCTGTTGACTTTATATGAGGTTCCCCACTAGTTCATAACGTCTGGAAAAATGAGATGCCTTTCCATTGTCACAAGAAAGTTATCATTTTGCATCTGCTGATCAAGGCAACTCTTCTCATTTTTCTCTTTACTAGGAATTTCATGACAACTGCTTTAATAGAGAGCCCTTCTGCAGCCCTAGGCTTATTTTTCATGCTCACCTCATTAGATATAATATACAGGGAAGTGTTCTCCTACCTGCTTTCATAAGTGGGGAGCAAAGGCATTGACCTCATAACGTTGAAACTCAAGCAATCAAACAACAACTTCTTCATCATTGAGAAAAAATGAGTACATATAGATAGTTACTGATGAGAAAAGGACCTCATAGTAAAGGAAACACTGGATCTCAATAAAATTATCTCGTAATTGAAAAAACTCACATTCGACTTGAAAGCAACTGCAAAAGACAGAAATTATTGGGAAATATGATGAGCATTGTGCAGTAGTATAAAGAAAACAAGCTTCATTTATTACTGCCTTTTGGATGATGTACCCATTTCAAGACACATTCCATTCTTTCTAAACTGTCCGAAAGACTACTCAATATAGACTAACCAGTAAATAGAAAAAAATAAAGAGAGTATAGGTTTGGCTTATTGGAAGGTTGTATCACCTTAGCCTGTTGTTTATTTTCAGGCAAATGTGATCCTATGTGCTTTAGTCTCAGGCAGGTGGACTATGGGTGGATGTTCCAAGAGCCTGAAAACATATTTACACTGCTCAGTTCATCCCATACAGAATAGGAATGATGTTTCTTCCCACCCACCAGCAACTCTACTTTCTGCCACGGTGTTTGCAAGTATGTAGAAATGAGGCAGGCCCAGGTGCTGTGTTCTGCACGCAACCTCGGAATGTAACCCCCCACCACCTCTACCTCCAGAACACACACTTGGTAGTTTTAAAGCCATCTGTTCCTACCTTTCCTGCTTTGACAAAACAGGAGCCATACTTCAGGGCACAAGCTTATCTCCAGTTGAGGTCAGGAAGATATTTATTGAACTAAATAACTGGCTTGGTTAAATTGACTGCCTGCCTTTCTGTGAACACCCAGCTTTGGTCAGGGTGTGATATGGTTCAGGATTAGAAATGTTAATGCCACCCTTACACAGCGAAGATCGCTTATTAAACACAACTCTGTTCTCCCAGTCCTTCTACCTTTGCACCTGCTAGATCCACATGAAAATTTGCAACAGTCTAGCATTTGCAGGAGGTGAAACTCAGAGGGGTAGAGTGCCATCCCTTCACTCTTTCTATCAGCTTGGCATAGAAATACAATGAGAATTCATTGTTATTTTGCTATGTGGGTTATTTTGCATCAGCTCTCAGCTAAAAGCCATGAATGAGAAATGTTAAGAAAATTAATGACAAAGTTAGGAGTGAGAACTCTTTCTCACTTCAAAAAGTTCAGTGTTGGCACAAAACTTGACCTTGAATATGAAGATATCATCCAAACCTGCTTTTCATTTTCATGTAGAAACCTAAAGGTGTAGTTAGTAGCCTGAAGAAATGTTGCTTAGACAGTTATAAATTCAATTTTACTAATAAGAAGCAATTAGGGTTTGGAAAAGGACTGGATGAAATCTGTGAATTAAAAGCCGGGGGGTTAGGGAACTAAGCTTCACAGTTCCTGGCCATTTTTATTTGTTACTATATGCAAGAAATGTGCCACTTCTTGTAACTGTGTGGGCTTTCTGTCTTCCAATGGTATCTATTACTTGTCCACTGACAGCTGCTTTCTGGCTGTAGCCTTAGGCTCAGCACATACTGTTATCACTTTGCCTCAACAATGCTGTCCTGTGTTGACTTTTGCCAAATTGTGTGTCATATATGCTAAAAAATTTTTGCAGTTAAGGAAGAAGGGGGCAAAACCCCCAAAGAGTAACTGTTCAGTATGGTAATGTAGAAATAACAGTTACTTTAACATATATAGATGGACATATTTATATATAACCTCTGCATAGTATTATAGCTGACACAAAATGCAGCTCACTCAAGTAACTCTAATGTAGCCAGGAGAATAACAAGGCAATGCCTTGGAGGTAACACAAACATTCCATCATTTCACAGCATTGCCACTGGGCTGGCACCTTTGACAGTTCATCTTTGAGTGACCAAATGTTTGTTTTAAAAGAACACAAAGAGGTATCCCATCTTTCGGGGTTATGCGTGACGTAGTAGGTGGGGCCAGAAGCATGTTCTTGGTGTGGGTCAGAGGACACCTGTGCCCTCATTGGGATCCCTTTCTGTTATTCTCCCTCTGCCACCACAAAAATAAAGAAGGTCCCAATTCTGTGACTTGAGAAGTGCTTATAATGAAAAGCTGGATCCAGAGTCCAGACTTTATTTGGAAAAGCAGACGGGTCTGTTTGCCCAGGCGAGCCTGTATGTTCTGTGGAAAGGATGCACTGGGAAATGGGTCAATCCCTCCAGTGTGGAGGGAACACCACAAACAGCCAGTCCTAAAAGATGATGGTGCTAAATGGCTCCTTCCTTAGCAATTATGGTGCAGTATGAGCAGCGATATAAAGCCTGTATGCAACTAAAACACAGTCTACAGCTATGTCACCTATATGACATCTCAGAATACTTCCTGAAGTGGTCAAATCACAAGGGCTGAAGTCTCAAATTCTTGCAAGAAAAGTGCTATTAGCTGTCTGAAACCAAGTGCTCAAGGCTTTGTCTAATACCAAAGATTTTAATTCCCATGTCAGAGTGCTGTCTAGCACTGTGCTGGGGTTTGATTCAGCAGTCAGTCACATAATAATAACCTCATAACTTTTGTGCATTGTTCATGGTTTTACTGCAGGTCTAAGTTAGTGAAATTCCTAGAAAGGGCAACGAATCCTGTCCTTCTTTATGCATAGGCTGAATTTGGATTAATCTAGATGCAAAACTTAGTTAACAATATAATTCTTCGCATTCCTTAATAAAACAAAAATTTCCAGTGCTATAGTCAGTGCAGAAAAATTACTTTCTATGTTGTGATTTCTGATGTTTTGATATTCAACAGATACAAGAAAATGGTGAATGAATTGAATATTTATAGCTATATCCCCCAGGTGCATAGTCCCTGATTATCTAGTGGCAGGACTGAAACTCTAAGGAGGATGACTGCTTCCCCCAGTTTACCCACTAATCAAAGGTATCCAAGCAATAACTTGCAACATCTCAGTCAGCGATGTATGTTTATTTGGTTTTCCCTTCATTCCTTTAGAAGATCCTCACGATTTCAGTGATTAGATGGTGTGTTCATGTCTGAACTTTATATCAAGTTATATCAATTTCATCCCAGTACTGATGGAAAGAAAGACCTGATTTGAACAACCTCAGCAGTCCTCAGATGTTCGTTATGATTTCTTTTACTGACAGGCTTGGACACCTTAATTACAGAAGCACATTTTTGTGGCAGGTACTTTACATGTATGGAACAAAACAATGGCTCCTGCTCCCAAAATACTGGGCAAGAGAAAGGCAAAACTTAACAAGTCCTTTAGGAATACATGGAACAACAAAAGACTACTGGTTATTGCTGTTGTTAATATATTGACAGGCTTTCTGTAAAGGTGTTATGGTAAGTAAGAACTTCAAGGAGGAATTGAAGGGGACTGCAGAGATATTATGGCCGTTGTTTATAAGAAACACCAATGAAACCCCATGAGGATAAGTACAGTTGAAAGCACAAAGTGATTGAAAATTTCACAAGCTGATGATGGAGGTCAGAATTAACCTCTTGAAAGCCAGTGAAAAATTATGTACAGAAGGGATGCTGAACTATAACTGTCCTTTGGGCTTGGTGTGAGAGACAACAGGTGAAGAGATGAAGGAAAAAGAGACAAGCCCAGGCTGTCTGTCAAGAAAAATGTTGTCTGCAACATTCTTACCCAGATAAAAGTGATGTTGCAGAAATTGAGATCCAAGGTGGTGAGAGGAGAGGTGAGAGTTTTCCTGCATGGATGGATGTGAAAAGTCATATTGTAGAGATGATCTGAAGAGAGTCAATCAGACTTACGAAGTGGGTGCTGAGGGCCTGGGAAGATCTCTGTATCCCAGTTGTCACAAAAGTTTGTTGGTGTAGATGTAAATGAGCAGGATGGTGGCTACCCAGAGCCTGGCCTCCTGGAACAGGAGGTGGGAGGAAGGCTCAGCTCAAGGCCTCACTTCAGATCCAGCCCAGGGCAGAGAGACCCAGTAAAAAAGGATGTGGCGGTTGGATTTGTGTTTTGAATTAAAACATCCAGAAACAGTTTTGACTACTGAATTTATCATCACTACAGTTGAAACAACAAATTAAAGTCTTCTATGTCAGTTGCCAACTTACCAACATTTCAGTCTTCATAACGCTGTTGGTTTAACTCTTCTTTCATAGTTTTTGTTTGCTTGTTTATTTTGTAAGGGTATAAGCATATATGAGAACTCTTTATGTTTTTCAGTTTTCCTTGTAATGATGTCTTCTACCCCTTTTTTGGATCTGATGGCTTCCCCTCCCCAGTTTTACTATTTCTCATTTTATCTATTTATACAATATCCTTTTCCAACTGTCTTGTCCAGATGATTCACTAACAACTGGACTAATGGCCCTCTCGCTCCTTAGCAGCTGAGAGGGTGAGAGAATGAAGGGGTCAGGCCATCAGCTGCTGCAAATTGGTGCCGCACCATTGGTTTAATTGAAACAGTGCCAGTTTACACCAGCCGAGAATCTGAGCCTGGGGCTCAGTTCAGTCTAAGCACAAGGAAAGCAGATCTCCAATCTGTTCACCGACCTAAAGTTTGTTACCTAAAATATGTTAAAACTAATTTTGGTTACCTATTGGCTCTTCAGATGAGCAGTATGCAATTGGAAAGGCATCAGCATCCAAAGATTTGCTTTCTTTCTGATGACTCTCTCAAACACATAAGCATCTTCACACTTTATATATGCACATTTGGTTTTGAAGAAAAAAAATATCAAAATAAACAGTAAGATCTGGGACACTGTCACAGCTCCATTAACTTAGTATAACAATGTCTCTTTTACACTTCATTTTGCTGATGGTAACACTGGTTTTGGTTCATAGCACATATATTTCGCATTGGTGCTTTTACAGACTAAGAAATAAATTGTTGCTGCAAACATAGAGTGACTTTGGTAACCCTGTTGGAGGTTTTACAGCTAAGGGTTTAGAACAACAGACTTCAGATATTTTTTCCCCATTAACTGCTGGAAGGAGCAGAAATAATTTCTGATACTAAACCCTTTTTTAAGGGTCTTTGGGCAAGGCAGTTAAAACTGGTCTAGACCTTCCCTTACAATTTCTGTTGAAGTATGACTGTATCACAAAATATTGTGTCTAAACCGCAGCAGTATTCCTACTGTTTACTGTAGGTAATTAGACCACCAACTTCTCCTGCCCTTGTGGTACACATTCTGTTTATTCCCATGGACTGAACGAGTTAAAAAAAAATTAAAAATCTAAAGTCATGCTCTATATATTTAATTTTTGTTTATTTTTACGTAACAAAAGCAGCAAATTTCACTGTATTCAATGCAGGCTCACCTTTTTGCAAGTTGTCAGGATTGGCCCGTGGATAGCAAGATGGCAGACACTTGGACTTTGACATCTGCATTGAGAAAGCAGAGATGGTATTACAAATTAGGGGGAAGGAGGAGGGAAAATGACAACAGAAAAAAAAAAAAAACCTGAGGGTCTGTTTCCTTTTTTCCTTTTTTTTTGGCAAAAAACCTGCTATAGAAACAAATGTAGATGAGGGGGGCACTGAGCCATATAGAAGTGAGTAATTATCTACTGTTACAGGCCTTATTATCTCTCCAAATGTTTGCTAAAAATTCTATTGGGCAACCATCTGGACCCTGAGCTTTAACAGTGGATACAGAGTGGATTGTTGCTTTAACTTTTAGATAGGAAAATTTCTTTCTTTAATTCTTTCCTGTCATCCTGTGTTAAATAATTTAGTTGAATGTCTCCTAGATAGCTTTCTGAGTCCTCAGAGTGAGTGTATTCTAGGTGATATCATCATATAAAATATTCTTTGAAAGTTTATATATAGGGTTTTTTTACCACTAGAGGATCTGAGGACACTTTGCCATCTGTTGTAAGGGTTTGCTAATGCACCTATTTTCTACTCTATCCCTCTCTTTCTCTTTTTAAATTACTAGGCTTAATAATTTGCCTAATTGGTAGCCTCCCCCCACATCTCAAATTCTGTACAATGCATATTGCTTCAACATCCTCTCTGTGTATGAAACCTAGCACTTCTCTAAGAATTTCCATTGTTACTGTATTACTGTAGTTTTGAACAGCAAATATAATTTCCTTCATTCAGGCTGTGATAAATAATTCAATAACATGTCATCAATAACTATAGACCACTTGCTTAGCTTGAAACGTGTCTGTAGTTTGCTGTGAAGGTCATCGCTATCAATTATGCACCTATCTTCCATGCAATGTTTCAATTTAGTATTGTAATAATAACAACAATAAATGATCTTTGTTCTTATGAAGGATATTTCATTGGCATAGATTTGCAACTCTTTTNTTCCAGATAGGCAGTGTAAGACACTGAGTTTTAACTGCCTTGCCCAAAGTCACAATACTGCATGAACAGCAGAACCAGAAATATAATCAGTCACCTAATGTTCTGCACTTGCCTTTGGATATTTTCTGTGAAACAATGTGATGCCCAAGCCGTGAGGCTTCTCTCGTGACACCGAATCCATACCGCCTGGCCCCTACCAAGAGCCTTTCAAGTTGCGCACCAAACCTGTAATGGGACTGCATCACATTTGCATTTACCTTTTGAAATACAGCCCTCGGGCAGTCTCTGCATTCCTCTAGCTAAGCAGAGATATGGGTGAAGCAAGTTCTTGATTTAGCTGCCAATAATTGTCCAAAGCACTTCATGACTGACAGTCCGCAGAGAAGGAGTGGGATCCCACCGGAGCTTTCAGTTAAGTTAGTCAGAGGATTTCAGTTAAATCAGCCTCCCAGATGAGGGTAAGACTGTTCCAGAAGCAAAGAAAAGAGAAGAACATGACTAAGTCTTTGTCATCTCCCTGATTTCCCCACACACCCTTGTTCCAGATGGGGAGAGGTCTACGTGCTCTGTATGTGGTGCAAGATCCTCCTCCAGCTCTGCCTCAGCACCTCAGGCACCCGCTGGCAGCTCCCACCCCTTGCCCGCAACCGAGGGGAAGGAAACCAGGCAAAGTGCATACAGGTTTTTGTCTTCTCTTTAGTCAGAGTTCTATTACAAAGTGACATAGAATGGCAATATTCCAGATATAATGCCATTTTCCTACTCCTCTCTTCCTGTAGTTTTTTCTACCTTCTGTATGTCCAATGCTTATTATTTTAATCCACTTGTTCCTCCTGTCCAGGCGGACTCTTCTGGTGGTATTAATTATTTCTTGGAATTGGTTGCTATTATAATATTTTTGCCTTTGTGGTTTCAGTATTTCATAAGATTGGATTAATCTAGCTTATCTGAAATCTTTTGGTTACAATATGTAAATAAAAATAACATTTCAGAAAAAGGTTAACATTTCCAAACTGGCTTTTGATTTTTCTAATCATGTTTAGGATCAGATCTTTGAAGTTATGGAGCATGTCTCACTAACTTTATTTGAAGTAGTTGAATATTTGGGAGTTCTGAAAGTCAGAAACAGAGAGTTTTAAAAATCTTGACCTGAAACCTCCAAAAAGGAAAGGGTAAATCTAAGACAAAGGATGAAGAGAAATATCCCAGGGCATGCAGTATGACCATCATCGTAAAATACTTATGAGACTGCAGGGAAAAAATAAATTGACCTGTATGAAAAATATTCCCGAATGGGAAAAGAAACTGATGTCATGGCTTCATAGCTTTTAATTTATATGTTTCTAAGTCTTCCTTAAAACTCTCCCATCAGGAAAATCAGTGGTTTCTGTCTTACAGAACATCCTCAGCCCCGATGGATGCCACAAGCAGGGACTGAAAGGAGCAGTTTGCAAAAGGGCTGCTCTTTTAACAGTGGCAATGACATGAGTGGGAATGAATGGGAATGGGCTGTGCTAGCACTCACTGGTGGTCGTATGGAGTATGCAAACACATTATTATAAATAGTAGCCGCAGACGCAAAATGGGAAAAAGTGTCAGTGTAGTAGCTGAAAGGACTCTGCAATACAGAGAATGGAAATTGCTGGAGCAGATCTAAATTTTGATCCATTTAACCCTGTCTCTTATAGCAGCTAGTACCCGGAGATTCAGCCTCGGAAACACAAGTATTACTTTATTCCTAAGATCTCTTTAGACCAAACTTCCAAGCAGCTTGTTAATAACTCTCACAGACTTTCCTTTCCCTCCAAATAACACCCCCCACCACGTGCTCCTGACCCTGTGGTGTCATTTGGCAGTTAGTCCCAAAGATTAGTGTAAAAAAAGGTGAAAGTAACGCATTATCTTATGCAGAGGAGGGCTTCCTCAGCTCTCTTGGAGTGCATGTACATGTACGTATATAAGCATATATAAACAGTCCATATACCAAGAATGACAGAGCAACACCAATGGGCAGCCCAAGGACATGTGACTGGCCATATAGTCACATATGCTGTTTGCAGAGAAACGTGAACCCTAGGCACTTCTAGCATCACACAGTTTTCCTTAAAATAAGTGCTGTCATTTAAACCTAACCTCTCCTCGATCTCATCATTATGTGCTTAGGGTTTTCTGATTGTATACTTGCCTTTTCAGCACTGTCTTGCTATCAGAAAAGAAATGAATGTGCTTATTACAAGGAGAGCTTTGGAGCTGTGGCTTATTGCAAACCCAGAATCCATCCAATGATTTGTCCATTTTTTCCTCTTTCTCACTATCTTGTCTCCCTGTATTCAATGTCCCCTCAGAAATGCAGATATGGCCTGCCCAAGGCATCAGCATAAAGGACATACAGGCTGAACGAGGGAAGCTCAGCACATTTTTAAATGAAAAAGAACATCTGCAGTTTTGCTAGCTGGGATAAAAATGACAAGAGCTGTATGTTCTCATGCTTCAGGGCATAAACTGATCAGTACCTAGGGTCAGGTACACCCCAATCTGTCACAATTAGGAACATTCACAGAGTTTTAAACTTTCTCTGGAAGCAGCTGGTTTTGGCTGCTGTTGCTGACAGACACGGTAGATTGGGTGGTCCACTCGCTAGATGAGGGACGGGAAGTGCCGATGTTCTGTTACAATATAATTTATACAGAAAAATGAATGCAGTTTGAAATTCCATTTGAAGAGAACATTTACTTTCCTCTTCCTTTTATTTTTAAGTAGGAATCCCCTCTCTTTTCTCTGATCTAGCAGGGTGTTTTAACCAGGGAGGCCTCTCTCTAAAAGCCGTTCTCTTGACTCATTGAAGCAGTTTATCAGACATCTTTCTTTCCTGTTTAGCCAAGCCGTGCTTTTTTTTTGTTTGTTTGTTTGCTTTTAGCCCTAAAAACAGTGCCAGAAATATTATTTTCCTGTATCCCTTTGACTTTAGATGTGCTGAACTGCACACAGAAGGAGGTAAGAAGTGATGTGAGAATTCACTTTTCCTGCCCTTCCTAGACATGAGAGGACAGCCTCTGCAGGTAGCTGTTCTCATAAGTGATGCTGGCTGGACAGCCTAAATGATGGCATGTTGAAATTTCATATGAAGCTGAATGATTTCCATATCTGCAGATCCTCTTCAGTGGCATTAGTTATGCCAATAAAGTGGTGCGACTTTTCTGGCAGTGCTTGAGGCAGCTGCCAGGCTGTGACTGAAGACTCTATCTGGGGAAATAACTCAGCAAGTAAAATTCAGATGGCCAGCAACCTGCTCGGGTTCCTGTTCCTCATCCAGAACTGTGTATAAGTTTTATTGTTGAGCATATAATAATCTGTGCCTAACTGAGACGCAACCCCGCTGGCATCTCAGACATTACTTTGCAAAGCTCTTTAGGACACCCCAAGTGTTTGCTTAATTTATGTGTTGATAGGCATTTCTATGACATCCGTCGCCAGCGTGTGGAAAAGGCTGGCAAAGTTATGAGGGGTAGCAAGAGGAAAACAAAAGAGAGAGTCAGCGTGCACATTGCACCAGATGAGCCCACCAGCTGCTGGAGGAAAAGGCATGTGCCACTTCAACAGCAAAAGGAGGCAGGGTGAATGCAAGATGAATCTGGATATGAGATTGCACCCTTTCTTTGCACAGCACTGGGGGGCCAGAGCCAAGCTGGGTGGGAGGACAGGAGTGATGAGCAGCATTCAAATTCAACCCCGTATCCCTAAGGGGAGTGGCTGGAAATGTGCAGTGTTCTGAAAACCAAAGGGCACACAGTCACGTCCATATACAAAATTCCTCTCCACAGGAATGAGCTACACCTCAAGTCCCAGCCAGATACACTATGCCTTTTCAGGAGCTAAATTCACATGGTCATGTTTTACAGTTTTCCACTTGATTAGATCCAGTGATTAAAATTAGATAGGGAAGTCTACGGAAGGGACAATCTTCTGAAAGCTCTACTCTTGGTTCCTCTGAAGATTTCACTCATATGATTGTGCTCTAAGTGTGTTCTTTGTGAATAGTCTCCCATAAGAAGCAGTCAGGGGAAGGTCACTTGTGCTATTTGTATGTGTTTAGGAGGCACTATTCTTTCATTCATGTAGTTATGACAATCATTGTTCTTCTTCTCAGGACGGTTCACAGACATCTTATTTAACAAGTGATGCTCTGATGGTGTCCATGATGAGTTTTCTTTCCTCTTGGACAATATGAAATAACACAGATGAGACAGTCTTGTGATCACCTTGATGACTGCCCTCCCCTTTGGGACAAGGTATCCTGTTCTTCTTTCTTTATGGCTTTCTTGGTTTCATGGTTTTGTTACTTGTTCAGGTGAAGGACAACATAACTTTTGTTATACTCCCTTCTTCTCTGCCGACACATATCTTTTAAGAAGAAAGATATTATTTAAGTTCCCTAGGCCTGCAAACACTGTTGTGGCAGAAACTTCCTTACAGACCTCTTAGTGGACCAGTCTAACAGATTTACTTCTATTTTCCAGACTTTCAAGGCACAGGCATGTAAGGTAAGCACATAATTTGTCCATGTAAGAGAGCTTGAGACTCTGTACCTGCTACAGAATCAGAAGTGTTGTACCCAAAAAACCTGTCAGGCACTCAGTGAATTTTGAGCATTTCTGGGTCAAGGCTCATGTAGACACTTTTCTCCAACAGAAAGAAAAAATCAAATCAAAACAAACAAACAAACAAAAAACCAAACCAAAAAACCCTACAAAAACAAACACCAAAAAAAATCCCGGCAGTGCAAGATTGTTCTGACCTTTTCCTTTCCCAGCTGGAGGCATCTACTTGTAACCCCATGGCCCTGTAATACCATAGTGCCATTTCTGGTAGCAGGCCTCAAGTTTTGTCTTGAGTTTGCAGAGCCTCAGATCTGGCATGTTAGGTTTGCTTTGTCTGAACTTTTCCTGACCCACCTGCAGCTTTGTTTTGCTTGGTTTAGCTGTAACTGCATTTTTTCTAATGACCAGATGGCTATGGCTAATTTGCTTTATTTCTGTTTATCTTTGTATGCTACCGCCATGGTTTTACAACTCTAACATGATGTAGTGTAAAAAAAAATACAGTCCTGGTATGACAGCAGAGGCCTTGGGAAGTGGGCCATGCAATGTGATGCAGTGGTGTGCAAGTGTGGAGTGATAAAAGGTGGGGCACAGGCTGGCACGGGAACCAGCAAGGTGATGAACAACTCACTCATGGTCAGTTAAAGAAATATAGACCTGGAGCTGAATGAAACTAGTTTTAGGGGTAACAGAGGAAACAAAGAAATAATATCCAGTGTAGATAAAAGGTACCATATCTAGTATATTTGGTTGTGGAGCATCAGACCAATGAAGAAAGAGGAAGGTGTAAAAATGTGTTAGCAAGCATATAGGAATGACTCCAAGTGGATCCTAAAGTCAAGAAGAAGAAACCATCAATGTCAACAACATGTTCCTGCTGGCAAAGGATTCCAGACGCTGACATCTCTCCATAACCCCTGCCACTGGCACCACCAGGATGAAGCCACTGACTTTGGGACCCTGCGGAGAGGGAGGTGGGTGGGCATAACACCAGGGAAAGGTGTGTGTATGACAGTCTCAACAATGTTATTATTACTGCTGAAAATTTTTCTGCATAGAAGTATTCTTTCTTTTTCCTGACTAATTAGATTGGGACTGATAATGATTAGACAACTAGGATTTTATTATACTAACGATAAACTTTTGTCTTTATATTTAAAAAATGTTTGCTCTTTGCCCATAAAAAAGATTCTGAAAGTAACATAGTTTCCCATCCAACATTTGTTATAATTTATCAGTGTCTGAGAGATGGGCTTCATAACCAGTTTAAGCTGAAGACAGACAAGAAAAAGGATGGTCCAAATCCCCTTCACTCAGTACTCCTGGCTGGATGTTTCCTCATCTCCAGTTGTGCTTTTCCTCACCTTCATGTGGACCCATGGTGTCCGATACAGCTGATAGTGTCTCTTTGTTATTATATGTTTATGGGCAAACAGTAAACATATATATACATATATACATATTTAAAGTCAAGCATTTATTGTTTGTAAAATTGAGATATTAACAGTCTAATCTAAGAATCATTATTAGTCCAGATCTAATTGCACAGAGACAAAGAATACTATCATGCATGAAATCTTTCACTGACAACAGCAACAACAATAATAACAGTACAATGATGACAACACCATATTACAGGGCAACAGGATTACAGCTGCCTCAGTTTCCTATGCACAAAGTCAGAATTGCAAATATTAGCCCCAAAATGCTGCCGCTGAAGCATTTCAGAAAGAAGTGCGCTTAAGGTTCGGAATTGTGTAGCTGCCAAATTGGCAGCGAATATGGTAGATTTTGGTGGATAAAGACAGGAGTCAGGAGGCGAAGAGGGAAGGAACCTTATAAGTCAGCTGTGCCACCTAGTTAGCTTTTGCACCGCAGACTTGCAGTTTTCTGCTCATTATGTGTTATTCCCCTCTTCCAAAGAGTTCAGTTACCCGCTGGGAGAGCAGGGAGATGCAATGTTTTAGTCATCCAATCAGGGAACATATGATTTCAGGGACACAACACAGTTTACGGAATAACGGAGAATGAACAGCTGAAGTGAATAATTCACGAACTATCCATAGGCTGCAATTTGTTTGTATAAACTATTTGGTAAATACTTACGCAAAAACTATCACATTCATAGTAATCAGAAACGTTTTGGGAACAAAGGCTAAATCTCCTGAATAATTTATTCCCCAGGAATAATTCAGATCTCTCTCGTGTATTCTCTGGAGTCTCTCTCGGTGGCGCATTACCAACAAGTACTGTGCATTAAGTGGAAGTTGGCTGTGACCCAAGCAGGACAGAGTGTGAGTGTTTGGAGTACAACCTGCGATGTCTAGAGAAACCCTTGTCTCCCTCCAAGCCGAGCTGCAGAGACCAAAGCACAGATGTGCTGTGAGCCAGGCCCCAGCACTTCAAGCTGTTCCCTGCAACCAAGAACTGATGAAATCAGTGCTGAAGCATATGTGACAGAGAGAGAAGTTTAAAAAAAAAAAAAAAAAAAA
>RSEF01000031.1:4703363-4734056 GCA_003993805.1 Himantopus leucocephalus
GGCCCATCGGTCCAGCCTGTCCAGATCCCTCTGTAGTGCCATCTACCTCTTAACTTATAGTACACCACAGACCATATGAAGTAATTTCCAGCCTGTAAGTTAAGTAGTTTCTGGCCTGTGGATCCTTTCCCATCAGTTTTTTTACTCTCACAAAAGGGTGCTTTCCTTAGCACCTATAACATGCTGCCCTGAATGGCAAGTCAGGACACTTTCAGAAGAAGAGTCCACTGATTTGGCTAGTTCAATCCATCTGGCCATAACCCAGAACACTGGGCAACAGAAGCAGCTTTGGGAGAAGAGGAGGTTTCTGTGTGCTGCCCAGAAGACCCCAGCTCTACAGCATGAGGAGAAGGGATGCACTGAAGTGTTCTTTCTCTTACCTCTCACTTACCCATGTTTTTAACCTGTGAGGCTCTTTGTGGTGGGAAAACAGCTTCAGAGGCTCTTCACATCAAGCTCAAATCTTCAAGGGAAAAGAACAGCAATCTTGAGATTGTGGCCTCCATGGTCTCTTTGTGCTCTAGGAGCAGACAGATGGTATTTTCCCAGAAAGGCTATTAAAAATATCAACACATCTGTTCACATTGTCTGTAGCAGCAGAAAAAGCATTGAGTGCTCTTGGCTCTCTCTCCTTTCTGTCTTTTGCCCCCAGCATGCATCTACTAGTATGTTTCATGCCCAGCTATGAAGTTACTTTGATACAGATCCTCATCAAGGAAGCTACATGCCCTCCCTGCAGATGTGGTTCCTCTCTCAGCATCTTAGCAAAGCCAGCTAAGTCATTGACAGCTTAAAGAGCCTTGGTCTGAGGCAGTCACAGGCTTAGTATTAGAGTTGTCTCCCAGCAAGCTGATGCGAGAGCCTGAGTCCTGACTTCGGCTTTTCACGGCAACAAAGCTGTATTAGCCAACAGACTGCTTGTTGCTATGGGTATTTAATAAGTCTCTAGAAGTGGGAGGCAATCTTTCTGCAACCAGTTTGACTTCAGATTTGTGATTTTTTAATTGCATCTGGTAAGTCCTATTACATTGTGCAGTATCATGCTAAAGAGTGCTTCAGGAGCTATGGAAAATTGAAATTCATAAGCACAAACACAGCAAAAACTACATATGAATGTGAATATTGAATATTGCTAATTAAACATCTCCTACCTGTGCTCCTCCTGTTTGCCATAGACTATCTGACTGTAATTTAGGGGAGTTAGCAAGCTAATTCTGCAAAGAAACATCAGGATAGTTGAAAAATTTGGGGATAGGCTGTGAGAACATAACACAAGCAGGAAATTGTTATCAAAATCAGAATTAATAGACATGAACACTCCACTCCAATAAAGAAAAATTCACAAATGGTACCATGATCTGTAGTCTCTGTGAAACTTTGACTGTTGCCATGAATCTTTCTTTAATAAACTCATCCTTGGTAGAATTGTAAACTATGCTGACCTTAGCTTGAAGTTGGAATGATTGCCACCAGCTGTGTGATCAGTATGATAGGGAAAAATGACTTCTCCATTTTTATGTGTCATTTAAGATATTCATGAGTCTGCATGCATGTATAGAGAGCTAAAAATAGGCTCAAGGTTGATAACAAAAATAAAAGATTGTTACAGAGAACTGCGTGCTTTAAGGAAAAAAAGAAAAATATGCAAGACCTGCTAAAAAACCAAAGACATTCAAAGCATGAGTTTCACTCTGAGAATGCATTTAAGTCTACAGCTTTTGAAAGCCGTTCCCTGACTATCTGAATAAGCCTCCACCACCATAGCAGTGGTCTAACCAAACCCCTTCCTGAGTAAAATGGAAATGGAAAGAGAAGAGTGAATCAATGTACAGCTGGGGTTTCTCCTCTCACAGGCTATCACACAACAACGTGGCTTCTTTGAGAAAGAATCAGTGGTGCTAGTGCTCTTCCTCATTCTATCCAAGGCTCACTGACCACCAGGAGAGCTCCCTCCTCTCAGGCATCTTATGATCACCTGTAATAAATCGTCTGCCTCGGTAACAGGTCTGACATGAATGAAATAGCCCACTAATCCATTACTTAAGGAAGGACAACTAGGGATCACCATTTTATAAGATATACACCAGTAAAGCTGAAAGCACCTCACAGAGGAACCTGACAGTTTATTCTGTTTACAGAGCAGGAAACTGGGGCTCTGGGAGAGAAAGTGACTTGACTGAGATCAGTAGCAGGCTGAGGAACACCTCCTATATGATTATTGCTGTCTGACTTCAAATATAATTTCTCCCAGCACTCTTGCATGCAGCAGAGAATACTGTTTTGTCTGACTCCTAGAACAGTCACAGAGAAAGTTTCTTCATGGAAACAACTACTTGCAGAAGAAAGTTGTTCCTTGAGGGTCTTTTCTCCCTGAACATGCTATGCAGTACCTCGACTTTTACTGGTCCTGCTACCTCCCTGGGATGGCCAGAGACCAAAATTCTCTGAGACCACTTCCAGAATCCCAGATATGGCAGCTCCTTTCCTCTGCCACAACACCCCTGTGCTAGGCAGGCTGGTAACCTCTAACAGGGTGAAATATGCTTTTGTTTCTCAGCCGAAATCAGAGGAAGGCAGCTTGCATTCAAATGCAAAATAACGTGGGATACAGCAAGACATCTTCCCTCCTTGACCCATTGTATAGCCCATCATTAGGCAGGATGCTACATATTCATAAGCATTTTTCCTTTCCTTCCTAACTCATAAGTTTACACAGAAGAAACCCACTCCTACCTCCTCTGTGAAACAAACAAATACCAAGTATTGCAAAGATGAGTGGTGCAGAAATTTAAGTTGGTCTCAAAAGCTTCATCTGGCCCCTACTGTGCAAAGATCTGCCTGCTTACATTTTCCATAGCAACAAAAATCCACCTCAGTCTGTTTTATGAGGATCAACAAATGCTAGAGGCAGGATGGCTGGGCCAAAACTGGAGCTGTTTAGGTTTAAGGGAATGGCACTATAAGGGTTCTTGTGGATGCTGCTCTAAAGACATGAATTGGAATGGTAACTGAGCAGAACAGCTGGGAGGAGAAGCTGATGTGAGAATGTGGTGGGTTTTGGGCTGACAAATGGATGAAGAGACCACCAGGCCGCCTGAACACTGCTCAAAGGCACTTAGCCCAGCCGGTGAAGGAAATAGACAACCTAAAAGAGCCTGTGAAAGAGCCTCCCTCTAATCTCTGGGAGCCCAGAATCTAATAAGACGTCCACAAGCCCTAGCTGCAGCTCATCAGTGTTCAGAGCTTGCAGCAGACACAGAGAAAAAGCTGAGACAGTGGTCTTAAACATACTTTCAAATTCACCACCAGCTGACAAAACAGAACCTTCACTCACATATAAATGGGAAATGATTCTGCAAGCAGTTTGTCCCCACTTCCATTCCTCCCTTCCTACACAGACCTTCTCCACACCTCCAGGTCACCAGCAAGAAGAAATCAGAGGATGTTTCCCATTCCTCAAATGGTTATGTGAGGGATCCTGAGATTTCCAGTGCTGTCACCTGCTGCTTATGGCTGCCTATCTCCTTTTGCCTCTGATTCATGCGGGTTTGTTTTAGCCATGGTAATTTTACCTTCTCCATCCCTGCTTTAAGGCTGTGATGTGAAGGCAAGTTAAAAGCAATGTTTCAGAAGAAGGCAATGCAGTCTGATCTCTTGCTTTGCAGAGTGGCTGGTCACATGGAATGGCTCTGCACCTCCAGCAGTGAGGCTGCAAATTAAAGTCAGCAAAACAGGTAGAGCCCCAGTTATCTTTGCGCTATTTCTACACTTTTGTGTGCACGTCTGAAAGAAAACAGATGACTGACAACAACAGCAGCTCCGGACATCTAAACAGACCTTTTCTTCTTGCCTTCCACCCCCTCTCTTTAATATTGTCTATAGGTTTGCCAGACATGGCTTTTCAATATAAAAAGCTTTCAGCAGCTAAATAGAAAGGAACAAGGGATAATGTTGAATGAAAGCCACATGCTATAATGCACATTGCAAACACTTTATCTTGGTTCCCTTCTTTTTCTGCCTTCGACAAAAGGTTAAAAGATCTAATGCTGGGATTTCCCCCCACACTCCCTCTGACAGAGGCTAGCAAAAATAATAGTACAGAACAGACTGGGTTGACATCTCAGCTCCGTATCTAATGTTGGATCAGTAATCATGGCTTTCAGTAACATCCACATCCCCAGTCTACATAATGCAAACTTCGACAGTTGTTTCTGCCTTTCTTCAATAGGTTTTCTACACGCCTGTTCATGGCCTCCTGGTTTATGTTCACAGACCTCCCTCACCATGGTACTTGACAGATTCTCCTTTCTCCTTTCGTACCACCCCCTATAAAGAGCCAGATCTTTATTATCCCTTCTCTCCCATCCAAGTGTTTAGGCATGCTGTGCCAAACCCAAGGGACTTTCTCCACTGCAAGCTGGACTTTGGCCTTTTCTGCAACAGTGAGAGCGTGAGGGCAAGCAGGAAGGAGGTGAGGTGAGAGAGAGATGGAAGGTCTCACAAAAAATGGCTTAATAAAATAGCTGCTTTAATAAGAGAGAATACAAAGAGGAATATAGATAGCAAGTAAATCTTATGTCACTTCAGATGCTGGGAACCCCATGGTTGTGCAGTATCAAATGGAGCCAGGATGGATTTTTCCATGGCATGCCGTGCTGATCTCATCTGCTGAGAGAGGTTCCTCCAGTCTGGTCACAGGAAAACAGTTCTATTCACCATTTATACTGTCAATCAGAAAAGGTGTTCTCAGGAGAACTTCTTGCTGCTCTGTTAGATAAAGGCAAGGCCATGCAGGTGTAGTAATCACTGGTGCCAAATGGGAGCTGCCTGCAGTTACAATGAGCTGGCTGATTTTATCCTGCAGCCAAGGGAATGTGCAGTACAACACATGCATGAAGGCCATGCCGTACATCCGCACAGCACGGCACAACACAGCACAGCACAGGCCTGGGTGTGCTCAGGTTAATTGTATCACTACCTCCTCAACATACAATGGTCTCCTGATCACAGTCACGCCAGGGCCCCTCCAGAAGTAGACTTTTTCACCACTGTGCTGATAAGTACTGTATGCTCTTCTCCTTCCACCTTTTCCACTCTATGCTTTGTATCTTGTATTTGATTAACAAGCTTCTGCAGCAAGCAATGTCTTCTTCACAAGCTGATTATGTGCCAATATTGAATCACTGCCTTTGACATGGGGTCCTTTAGCACTGGTATAAGATTTTTAGTAGGCACCAACACTGCGAAAACCTAATTGCACAGCTACCCATCACTAATTTTGTGCCACTAGTTCAGTCCGGAATCTTAGCTAGCCACTAGAGCAGGCCTGGTTTTGTTGTGTGCATCTAAAATGCTTTTCACTAGTAAGAACTGCACTTGAGGCAGCTGGCCAAACAAGAGCTGGTGCATGTAGAAAGAGCCCTCTGTAAGGGCTCTCTGGCCTGGGAGGGACATTGCATCATTCTGAAGGTGGTTTATGCAATTACTGTTTGGCTGTGACAAGCTCGTACCCTAGTTTCATTAATTTTTAATTTGTTCTCTAGAAATTGCATCTAACACAAACAAACTGCTTGGATTTTTTTTGGCAAAAAACAAGTCATTGCTTTATGAAGCATCCTGTAAATATGATAGCCTTTGGGGTGTTTAAATTAAATGTCATTAGCATTTTTATTTTTATCATGCTCTTCAAAAGAAGGTTACTTCTTGCCATGGAGGCTCTTACTCTCAGCAGGGTTATTGTTGCACTGGGAATCATATTGACCATAACAAATCAAAAAACCAAAACAAAATAAAACACCCCCACCCCCACCAAAAAAAAAAAACCCACCCAAAAAACCACCAAATCAAAAATAAGGAAAAAACAAAGTAGAACTTTTAACTCTGCTTTCTGCTGGCGGCACAACACATGTATGACAGACTTGCATAGTTCTTCTGCAATTTCCCCACTCCGGCCTTGCACACCCTGAGTACCTGAGCAATATACAGTCGGATCACTCCTGAGGGTCTCACAGAAAGTTGCTAAAAGATATTGGGTCTTGTTTCTCTGATGAGCTTCTGGATGAAGCATTGGTGTGGAGTCACATCAGTGTGACATGGCATTCAGCAAACAAAGTAAAGACTGCCACAAAAATTCTCCTGCTTTTTGGAATATGAAATAAGAACTACTGTAGAAAGCTCAGGAGCCAAGCTTGGCAGGGCCTGAGAAAAGTAATGGCCTAACCAATGAACCAGATCCTGCTTGTTTTCTAGTATATATTTTCACAAAAAAAGCCAGTGAATCCGCAGAGCACAACTGATATTTCACTGCAGCACACTAAAAAAAGATACAAGCAGGCTGCCTGAACTATTTTCTTTCGCCAGACAAATATTATCATGGAAAGAAAATATTTTTCAGAGAGAAATCATAAATATCCTCAGATAATTAATGACCACAGGAGAATGTAGGGAACAATCAAGCCTATACAATGCAACAAAAGGTGTCTGCCTACAACAGAGTAACAGAAAATAGAAGAGTCCACAGTTAGAGACAGGTTCCATAAAAATGTTAAAATCTAGACTTCTAGACCAGTCAGAACCAGTGACAGAGGACAGAACATTAAACATAATGAGAAAGAATATACAATTCATGGCACCAGAAGACAGAGGTGGGCATTACCCAGTAGGATAAATTAAGGAGGGATGCGTTGTTACATATTTTGAGTTAGGTGATGCCTCTCTGGACATTGCAAACTCCAAGTGACTGTGAGTGCATATGGAAGAACAAGAACTTCTCTTGCATGTTCCAGGCATGTCTTGACTGAAAAGGAATGACTAGAACAGATCATAGGTGTATCAAAACAACTGTATGCACAGCAGTTTCTCAAGTCCATCACAAATCAGGAAGGCAGGACCATTGCCATCTATACTGCCCATCTCACAACCCTTAGGAGCTCTCTTCAGCCAGTACCTGCAGGTGGACAAAAAAATATCAGGTATGATTAGATCAGTGTTGCCTGCTGTCAACACTCTGATTAGAAGTCAGTGCATCAACATGTTCATCTTTTGTTTTAGATGTGCCAAAGAACACAATACTGAAGAGGCTAAAATTCAAGACAGAGAGGAGGGGAGATCTGATGGTAGTACAGTCCAGCTCCCACAAAGTACAAGATAAAAGACAAATGGTTCTGTTCTTTACAGTGAATCAGAACAAACATGATTCAGCGGTATGCAAATCGTTAGGACTAGAAATCAAGCAGTTAATAGCATATGTGAAAGGGGACGATCACAGAGCCCACTAGGTTTGCTCTGGAAGCTAATATAGACATCCAGTTGCTCCTATGAGAACTGGAAAAATCATGTGGTCACTGGCATAATAAATTGGACAGTATCTCCTAAAACACAACCGGCATTGTGATCCTCCAAATAGAATCAAAGTATTATAAGGAAAGAAATGCTACAGGACACACTTCACAAAAAACATGTACAGCAGTACTGGAGATCACAATTGTACATTTACAATTGTGATTAAAGTGTAATTAATTTGTGAATTTGCAATTGTGCATTTACAGCAACAGTGGCAAAGGAATTCAGGACACTGAAGCCTAAACATAAAAATGCTTGGATAGAAAGAGCATATCTTGCCTTTTGTTAGTAAACGTTCAGCAATTCACCTGTTTGCTATTTTAAAGAGACTGCCAAATCATTTAAAGTCCAGCATCTGCCCTGTGGTTATCTCCACTTCCACTCTGTTGCTTTGTCAGCCTCATTTCTCAATAACGAGAGGATACGAATGAGCTACAAGGAAAAGCTGAGGTGATGTGTGGAAAGGAGACTGAATAATAGGTGAGGGGCAGGCAGACAAGAAGGTACGGGAGCTGCAGGCATTGCAAAGGGGAGAGAAAATGAGATTCAGAAAAGCCAAGTGTTACCACTCATCACTGTGTTACAGCAGTAGAGGCCAAATTCATTCCCTCACAGCATTACAACCTTTGTTACTCCCTCTCACAAAACTCTAAAGTAAAAGCAGTCAAGACAGATCTGGTGGGAATAAGTGGCAAAGCACTCTCTTTTGATTGAAAACTAGGTCCAAAGAGAGATGGGGAAACACACATTGCTTGCCACCCTCTCTTGAGTTCTGCAACCCAGACAGATTATTGCTACAGATGTAACGAGGAAGAAGTCTGGGTACTGCTAAACATCTCACATTGGAAATGACAACAACATCTTCATTGCTTTAACTCTTTGCTTGGTTTTCCTTGCACCTTAGGTAAAGCAATTTGTTCAAACGCACTCCTGCCACATTTTCCAGTCTGCTGGGACGAGCAAACCAGATGTGCCAAAGTGAGTGGCATTCACATGCAAACAAAACTCTGAAACTATTAGTTCAAAAGACTTCCTTAAATTTCACCTCCGAGAAGAAATCCCACTACATGGGGCCCTGTTTAGCTTGCTATTAGCTAGTAACTGATACATATGAAGCATGAAATAGAAGTCAGTAAAATCTTCATGACTGTAATAATTTGAAGCAAGGGACTCGTCACCACAAATTAGAGAACAGTGGGGATACTCATTTTTTAAGAAGTTCTGCCCCCAGCTTGGCTTCCAAAGCTGAATTTTTAAGAGGAGAGTAGACAGCAGATAAGCAAAAGGAAAGGATCCAAATACGCTGTGGCCCTTCGGTCAAAAGCACTGGGCTTTTGGAAATTCCTGTGTAAGTTTTCAGTGTTCACTGGTAGCCAACCCCTCCCATAGTTCTTACTGAAACTGGGGAGAGTGAGCCTGGGAGTAGCAGGTACATCAGCACCCAATCTGAAGAAACCTCCCAAAACTTTCTCCTTTCAATGAGAACCACTTCATGGTGGTGTGGCCAAGGACACTCTGTCACAGTGGATGATCTGGAGGTATCTAAGCACAGTCTTTTCTCCACTGCAGCACAGATCCTTTGTGGGGACAAGGTTCATAAGCTCTTCTTACTGCACCCCAGGCTGTGTCCCATAGTGCTTTTCAGTGTAAGAGTCTGGATCTATAAGGACCGAATGAACCAATGCCTCTGCAAATTGGCAGCTTACTTCATACATGGGTGGTATGGGAGGAAGCAGTGGAGAACAACGTGATTTAAGTGCAGCCATCCACTGAATCCACTGAAGACCATTTCCATCACCTCATATTACTCAAGTTTCCCTCCTCAACACACCTCCCATACACACACTCATCAGGAGAGCCAGCAGTTTTCTGTGAGCAGTGCCTGCTCGCTGAGCACTCCCAGGTCCATTAATCCACAGAGAGAACATCTGTGTTTGGTCAGAGCAGTGGTCCACTCAGGTCAATCTTGCATCCAACAGAAGTCATTCATGGATATTGATGAGGAGAATAGGGCACAAAGCATGAATACAGACAGATCCTCTCCCTTTCATCTCCCACCCTTCCACATATTTATCCCTGAACACCATGTTCCTTTCAGATGGCTTTTTCCCAGTCTACCAAAATAGCCTTTCCTGACTCAAAGGACAAAGATTCAGACTAGGAAGTTAAAAAGGAAGATAAAGAAGTAATGATAAGTGATACAGAGAAATACTTCATGTCTTATTCGCTATGTGGGATGGGAGCCTGCAATGAACAGACTTGCTGCCTCTTTCTGGGTGCCTTTTTGGATGGAAAGCCACTGTCATTTCTTGTTCTCAGGTACCAGAACCCTGCCCTGCCTCTTGTCATGAAGCTTTACTTTTGCCTAGCAGCCCTGCACAAGGAAGACCATGCAACACAGAACTTTCTCACAAACAGTGCATGAACTATGGATTTCTATGCTCTGTGTTTCTCAAGATGTTTTGAAGATCCCACCAGCTGCATATGTTTTGACTGAGACACCATGGATGATGCGGGCAAAATTTACCATATATTTCATATGTGCAATTGTTTGAAGATTACAAATATATGTGTTTCCCAGGTGAAAGGTCACCATTCATCTCCTTGTTTCTGAGCTGTATGGGGAGAAGTGGAGCAGAATCTAATTTTGACAGTGCAGATATCCAGCTACATACAGCAGGCTCTGATCTGCATGCCACCTGCAGTTCCAAGATGCCGCATTTTACATAATGGCCAGATTGGGAGATGAATTTTACAGTTGTTTTATTCATAGAGTCAAAGGACAGAAATAATGTGAGTGCTTGTGTACCATTTGGTCCAGGCCAGGTACCTGGCTGGTGCAAATTATGGTCCCTTCACAGCTGATCAAAACACAAGGTCCCCGTCCTGCTCCTCTTGGGAAAGCACTCCATGTAGATCTTTAACATGGATCCACATCACTTCTTTTCCAACATGACAAAGGTGCTCCCAGACTAGCTGCAAGGGACTCTTGATTTTTTTTTCCAGAGGATGTTTTCTATCTCCATCACACTTCTCCAGCAGCAATGCAGAAGCCCTCCAGTTAACTGGATCCCTACATACACACATTAATACACTGGCAGCGGTTGTTACCTCCCGCAATTAACTCAGAGAGATTGCATCACCATCAATACATGTGCTGCAAGGATAACAGTAGAGCTCGAACAGACTGCTTGGTCCTTAGTGAAGAAAGCAGGAAAAGAAAAGTAGCCAAAAATTGTTATTTGGGCTTGGGATCTCGAAGTCAAGATAACTTGACCCTGTCCAGAATCAAGGATGTGAAATACCAGTAAAGACTGTTTAGAGACTATTGGTAAAAGAAGGCATGCTCTGCACTGCCACTTACCAGGCTTGATCCTTGCTCTGCAGGTGCACAGTGCAGCAGGAAACAATGTTGATATGCCATCTACTAATCCTGAACTGCCATGAACTGGCGGCATGCTCCTGCCTTCTCCTTGGCCCGTAGACTTTCTGAAAGTGTGCCCACAAGGCCTCCTCTCATGGTCCTTGGCTTCTCACAGGATGGAGGGTGTCTTACACCACATTCTGACCAACACCTAATGCCCATGAATACCATAATGTCCTGATATTTTCAAATGTTAAATAGACAATCGAGGGACTACCTTAGGTATGTTTTCACTTGCGCAATTCACTGTCCAGAACACGAAGTTTCCCTGATGTACTTGTGAAGGAAATTTATGCCACTTCAAGTATTTTGTTTTAATGAGGACTTCTACTGTCCTCCAGAAATGCTGCAAGTATACAACATTTTGGTGGTGGACTTTTAGATTCAACTGTTAATAATGTAATATACAGAATACCTATCTCCTGTGATACAGGTAGCAAGTTTCACTCTAAGCAACAGTATTCTGAGGGCAATCCAGTTATAGGAAAGGCAATTTACAATGAAATGGAGGAGAAGGAAGGCACATGCATTGTGATATAATGCTAAAATTTTGGTGGGCTCTTTCCCATAAGTAATGGAAGCTGTCCTTTAGTTCAAAATCCCAAGAAGCTACTTGCTAAAGACACATATTAAGGAGGGCCAGGTAAGAAATAAGTGCAACCTGTTTCCTAGTGCATTATAAATTGCAAGAAAGGACTGTGGACATTTAAAGAGCTAGTTAAGGAGTTCTACAGCGCAGTGCCATCATTTGTAGAACTCAGCAAGGCTGGGCAGACAGTGGAAGCTGTGCAGTGGGGGCCAGCAAAAATAGTCAAAAGCTTCCTACCAGTATTTTTCCCCTTCTCTTAACACAATTTGCAGAATCACAAAGATTTTAATGGCAGATAAGCACATTTGTCTAAAATCTTTTTGTTTATTAAAATGTAGGAAACTTTAAAAAGGTAGAAATCAAATAAAAATAAAATAATCCAGTTCATTTTTTCCACTGAAGTGACTTTTGGCTGTCTACAGCATGGACATTAGGTTAGGCCCTGTGTAGTTTGACAGCTGTTTTAATGCTGTAGGCAGAAAGTGTTCTGTAAAGTTGTTTGGGTACACCAGGTGTTTTTTCTGGGTTGCCAACCACAGTTGTAGTGTGAATATTAGAAAGGGAGGTTCATATTAGCCCATCTGAAATCCTGCAAACTTTCAACACATTAGGGTTATTTACATGAACATAAATAAGGCAATATGAACTGCTGTGCTCCTGGTGGGTTTTGGAAAAAAAATCCCATAACATATTTTTAGGCTTTCTGTAAGCAACTATAACTTATGTCCCCAAGTTTCATGTAATTTAAAGAGAAAACCCTCAGTTTTATTTTAATAACACCAATAATATAAGAGAGCAAGAATGCTTTTTCATTATATGAAGATATAGTCAAAACATTTACAAATTAAGAATTGTTCAACATAAGAAACATTCAGCCAGAAATAATATGTTTTTTAGGATTACAAGTGTCATCTTCATGAACTTCATGAAAGTCGAACAGACACATAACCAATGTGTCCTTGGTTTCAACCCCTCCTTCAACATGACACTTTGAACCTGACCAAGGAGGAGGACACCTGCCTTACCATGAAAGATTATTCCAGTGTTGAGTAGCTCTTGTTCCTGAACCACATGTCACGTCTGTCAGTAGGTCTGCTTCTGTCCCCCCATGAATGAACATCTGCCCCTGGATGCATTCACAACAGCACGCACAGCCAGCACTGTTTCGTTTGATTCACTCACCTAATTTCCATGTCTTTCCTGCCCTGTCTCTGTAGCCTGTAAGTTCCTTGCAGCAGGGACTGTCTCTATGAGACACTTCTCAAAGGGAGACACACAGGGTTGGCTCCTTGAAAAAGGCTCCTGGTTGCCATGGGAACATAAATAATAAACATAACATTGAGAATAAAGCATTCTGGCAGTGATGAAGCATAAAGCAGGACAAAAAAGGGACATGTTAAATCACCTGAGAACCAAGAGTTTTGGGTTTTATTTTTACTGCCCATGCACTCTCTTTTTATATCAAAAATTCATAACTATATCTCTACATGCAAGCCTCAAACAAGAACAGACAGACTCTTTTCATGTTTTAGTGCAGCTTTTCTGTGTGGTGATAGATTTGTCATGGAAAGTTTATTGCAAATTTTCAAAGGAATTTTGACTTTTGTATGACCAGGAAAAAACTTTCAGAATAAACAAAACTGACTATTCTAACAAACAGTCTGAAAGGTCAGGATCTTAACAAAACCTCTATTGCGATTCAGTCCCATTCAGAACAGTAGAAAAGTCTCTTTTCTCACCCTGTTTCCTGAAGAACCAGCAGTAACTCCTGCTAAAGACAGCATGCTCGGCTTCTTGCTTTTATCTTGCGGAGTTTGGCCACTCCTGTGATCTTAATACATCACCAAGAAGGGTTAGTCCTTCCAGTTGCAATGCTACTTTTCAAAAAACCTATCAGCTATTTTACTTTTTCACAGTTATTAAACAGCACCAAGATATTTTAACATGCTTCTCACTTATAAAGCCTTCATTATAAGAAGTCCCTTTCCTGGAAGCATACCAGCATAACTGTCAAGTCAAGTTTTAAAAGAAGAAAGTTCTGGTATTTTTTCAGTCTTCAGTCAGCTTACCAAAGGCTAGGACATTTGGAAAGAAATGGGCCAGGTGTCAGCTTTCCACTGGCTACTCCTGCATGGAGTTCAGCTTCTTGTGGCCTTATATGATGTATATCCTTAGCAAGTAGCATATCTGAACTTTTCTAAATCTCAGTTTCTAAAACTCAGTTACTAACTTGAGCCTCTACATCTGATTCAAAGCTTTTGTGATTCCTGTTGACTTCAGGTGGCTCCCAAACCCAAATAAAGCCAATATGTCACAGATCAACAAAGATGGGCTCAGTGACATACAGTTTATCAGTTTGCTTGACGTCCCAGTGTCAGCCCAGATTTTTTCATTCTATTAATGAACAAACAGGTGTTAAAGAAGCAACTCCAAGTGAGGGTCCTTCCTCCAAGAGGGCACTATGCATGCTGCTGGGCTAGAGCTGGGCCTTAGCCTCTTCTCCCACAGCTTGCTGTTTTCACTTGGGATATAGTGCCGGAGATCAGTTTTGTTGTTTCTGCCCATAGCCACAGATCAGGAGCTGTATCCCAGCGCTCTTTGGATGTCCATGCTCTGGAGTGTCCCACAGCAGTCTTGCTCCAAAGTCAACCTGACAAACATGGATGGTCAGCAGCCTAGCACTCCATATTCAGTCCTCTGTTTCTCTCAGCAGGGTAGAGAGAGCCTGTGATACCTCAGCAGAGGCTTCAGAGACGGAAAGAGAAAGTCCCTGATTTTGCAAATTGC
The DNA here is from genome assembly GCA_003993805.1 of Himantopus leucocephalus. Classification (NCBI taxonomy): domain Eukaryota; kingdom Metazoa; phylum Chordata; class Aves; order Charadriiformes; family Recurvirostridae; genus Himantopus; species Himantopus leucocephalus. The sequence continues at coordinate 4,717,505 of RSEF01000031.1, forward strand.
CCATGCTTTAACTGTGTTAAATTTAACTGTGTTAATTGCCCAAAGCGTTAACTGTGTGACAGTAAATGCAGTGTTAACTAACAGCAGCCATTATGTTTGTAAAGCAGCTGGCCGAGGATCTGCACTCTGTCATGCCTGGTGCTGCTGAAATGCTGAGAGGGGAATTAACTCTGACTACCCTTTAAAACAAACTCTGACTTTTAGGCAGGCCTCTAGAGTAGAAATTAAGAGCTATAGTGTGAATGTCATCAGAAGGACACTACATACAAGTCAACCCAGCAGACAAGGTCTCTAAACAATTGTAATGTAGTTTAAGCTATTTTATGTTCAGTGTAGCAAATCAATAATCATCTGTGAAGAGCCCTACTGAAACAGGAAGGACTTGAACTGTGACAGTTGATCAATGCAGAACCTGTAATAGCAGATACTTGATTATTCCAAAAAGAAAAGGTTGACAATTCCTTCTGTGGTTCAGTATTATGTGCAAGTTTATCTTCAGTGGAAAGGCAACATTAATGCAAGCAAAACATCATAAGGCCAGACGAGGGAAGAGCTCCAGGTCTTACAACAGACTTTGTTTGGGTAAATGAGATGTTGTCAAGGAAAATGTGGAGAAAGAAGATGCCCACATGAAAGTTCTCTGTCAAAATAAGGGCTCCATGAGGGAAACCTTCAAAACAATAGCACAAGACAAGTTCAAAGCCAGTTTGAAGTGGGACTTACTGAATACCTATACTTTGTGATGGTACCTACAATCGGAGATATTGCTGAAATGTCAAGATTTGGCACCATCAGAAGAAAAGCCAAAACATTAGTAATCAGCATGAGCTTTCCACAGTTCCAGTGGATGAAATGCATTCACCTGTATTTCTATTTCAATGAACTACTAAGCAGAAGCTATTTTAGTCATAAGATAGAAGAGCTATGCAGCTTTGACTTTAATCCCAAAACTATGTCTGCAGTAGTAATTATCTAAAATACTTCCCTTTCATAAAAAATGACTGTTCTCCTCTTTCGCAAAAGAGGAGCAATGGGATTTTGTTTATTTATTAGCTATTTCTTTCTATGCAAAATAAGAAGGAGAACATTTGTGTAAGAGGAGAGCGGATTTGCAGAGAAAGCTATTTTTATGCCTCCCAGCAGTGGATTCTAACAGACAGTCTAGCTCTCACGAAACATCCTCACTTTCTCTTCTGACCCATCCTCTTTACCATTTGCGTGTCTAGCTTCACTCGCTGTGAGAAATATCCGTGGAAGCCACCTGTCAAAGAGTGTGTGTCCAAGGAGGGAACTTGTGCTGAAGATCCTTCTAAGACATGCCTCATTTCTTTCACCATTTCCAGGACCAATGCAAGAACTACCAGGTGAGGCTTTCTCCTGTGTTACACAAAAAGTCCAATTAGGAGATCACAGAGGATCCCACCCACTGTATCCTCTGTGAATTTCATCACAGAGCTCTGAAAATCAGGGTTGTAGCCCACAGCTGGAGCTGTCCGAATTGAGTGCTAAGCACAGAGAGCAGAATTACTTGATCTGAGATTGTTTTTTCAAAACAGCTGGGTAGCAATGGTGTCACAAAACCAGAGGCACCTAATGAAATGGGATCTCTAGTACAACCAGTGGGACCACCTACCACCACAAATCCAGCTGTGAAAAGAAGCTATCAATCTTGCAAGAGGGAAGAAAAAACCAGTTCATACTTAGATTTTTCTCCTTTCTGTTTGTCTTTTGAAAAAAGAAGCAAATAATGTCCTGGAGACAGAATGACATATCAATTCTACCCTTTGAAAAACATTCTGGTTGCATCTTGGCAATTAATTCGGACCATAGCCACTTTCTGCTCAGATTAATGCACATCTTTCATTTGTTTTCTGCAGAGCCTGGACCAAGACATGTTTAAAGAAATAGGGAGGGACACAAAAATGAAAAGATAAAGAATACTGTATCTAATGCATATGTCCATTGAGATAAAAAACTTTTTTTTGAACCTTAGAAATATGGAACCAGAAAAACCTTTTTCTCTAGTGCTTTTACAGCACATAAGAAAACTTAAATTGAAGAGACTATAACCCAACACATATACATTACTGCAATGAGGCCAGAAGTATCCTCTGGAAAGGATGTATCTGCTTACAGTGTGTCTGAAAGATCTCAGGGCTAATTAATCAGAAACTGTATGCAAATGCTCAAAGCATATGTGGCTGAATCAGAACCTTAGTGAGGAAACCACTCTTTGGTTTACAGCTGTGCTCCTTTTTTTGAATGGTTGCTCATGTATGAAATTTAACTCTAAAGCTCTGTGACCTTAATAGAAAGGGATTATCTTCTCATCCTTCTCAAAAATTCAGTTCTGCCTTCTCAATCGAAGGATCAGCCTGTCTCCAACTACAGTGAAATACTGCCTTTGGTTACTGCAACAGGAGATCTTCCTTCAAAATTCTACCTCAGAGAATTCAAAACACACACAAATAGAGGACAACTAAATATACCTTCTGCAGCATGCTCACTGCACAAACCCTAGATATGACTGAATGCACCCTCAAGCTCCCTACACTGTGCCTACACGTGTGTGTATAAATGTACAGCACTGACTTCACAGCATGAATGCTATTGGATGTTGGTCCATACACATAGAAGTCAAAAAAGAAAGTCATACATGGAGGGAGCAGGAGCAGGGTAGGCCCTTATTTACTTTCAATGCAGTACAAGTATTCCCAGCACCCATAAAACAGAACCTAACAGAGGCAAACTACACAGCCTGGGTGCTAGAAGCATAAAACAGAAGAAACTTGATCTTAGTCAGACATTTCCCAAAAGTCCCAAAAGTTGCGTAAGTTCCCCACATTATGTAAATTGTTTAAGCTGCCAGTGGCGCTGCATCTCTCCTGCTCCCTCTTTGCAGCTGCTCAGCCTGAACTGTGATCTACAGAGATCAAAGAATGGAGGAGTGCTACTGCTCAGCATCTGTTTTAAGTCCTGTTTCTGAAGAGCTTGGGCTCCTGAGGGTCTGCTGGCAGGTAAAGCCTCTCCTCTCCACGGCTGCACAGTGTTGCAGGCTCCCCCTCAACACCTGATACCATTCAGGCATGCATGCCACACTGCCTGGATGGATGGGGTCTTGCATTCTGGGGAGGATGGGAAAGGGTGGCCCACTGCAACATCTGCCAAAGCCTGCGAGCAAGGAAGAGGTAAGCCCATAAAACCACAGCACAGCCAATTTCATTAGACCATACATCCCTGTTGCAATGCTTTTCTCAGCCATTTTGATGTTGGCTTATGTTCATCTTCAATTGGTCTTCATCTTATTTGAGATATTCTGAGATTCTCTGGGTTCGTTTCCATGGAATGATCCAAAAAATCACATAAAAACTAAGAGAGAAAACTGCCAGCTGGTTACAAGAACTTTAGACTACAGGAGATAACAGCTCTGGGGCAAGGTCTGTGGCTTTACCCTCTGTACCACACCTGGTACAACAAGGTATTGGATCTGTTACAGAGAAACTCATGCAGTATCCATTTACGAAGCTGCAGGCCTGTGTTCCAATCTGAGAAAGAAGTCCCTGGGGTGGGTTTGTGTTAGGGCCTGTGAGAGTTCAATGCACACTTGCTCCTGAAAAAAAGTACCTTCCAGATACTTACTTCCACGCAGTTTGGAATACACAAATTGGTGGGCATAGCAGGAGCAGTGACTTAGGAGTGAGACACACAAGGTGAAAAATCTCATCTGGTTTAAGTTATGGCACCTAACATAACTGATGAGTCTGTGGATTTATGGTATATGCGCAGATGAATTATGAGCTGCATATAACTCCAGAAATCCTTCACATGCCTCATGGTACCAATTTCTAAGTCATGTAACCATGCATAAGTCATGAGATTGAAGCAAAAGGCATAATCTGATTTGAGAAGTCATTCTGTTAATCTACAGCAATGTGTTGTGTTTCTTTTAAGGGGTGGGAGGGTAACATCAGGATTTTCTGGTACAGTCATTACAGACATCTCTAAACCTTTAAGGAAAAAATTTCTGTGGGACTGAAATGGTTGACACTTCATGAGTTTTGTACATGAGCTGGTAATTGTCATATGTTTCTGCTAAAATATTTAACATACGGCTACATGCCATGAAACAGATTTCTCACTAGGACTCACACATTTGTGTTTTGATTGTGGAAGCAATGAAAGGAGATTTCATGTGCCTGGAATGAGCTACCTGGAAGTTAGAGGTATAAGACTGAGTTAGTTACTTCAGAGTTTCTTCATACATAAAGGGAGAGAATAGGACCCCCAGAGACATTCGCTTCATCAGACAAGTGTTCAAGGCACATCTGGGCATGCTTCTTAACATCCAAAAAGAGAAGCCAGCTGAGACACAGATGTTGAACTCTGGGTCTTTAAACGTAATAGAGAGGAATCTCATTTGCTGCATAAAAAAAATCCACACAACTATACATACACCCACATACACCTACAATATACAAAACATATTAAAATGAAAGAGAATTTTCAAAATCAAGCACCACAAACTGGAAAACAGCTGAAATAAGACCACTTTCAAAGTCCCATCATATCACAAAGATCAAACAACTACCATGCATCCTCCGAGTTCCTTGGTACAACTGCAAACACTTACTCAGCTGTACCCCTCCTTAAGAATGAACAGTCCAGCTTCACTTAGCAAAGCTGACTGGAGCTTCCATGGAGTTTCCATGCTGGTCACCCACCTCTGCTCAGCAACTTTCTTCAGTGTCGTAAGAAACACACAGCTCTATGTCCTGCAGAAAATTAACTAATTTAGTAGATTTCAAATTGATTTCCTAGTTTTAAAAAGAGAATCTCACTCAGTAACTTCTCCAGAGTTCAGTTTTAGCTGGCCACAAGGCAGAGCAGGACCGGACTTCTTCCTTCAACCGAACCTCAAGTTCCCTTTCAGGAATGGCAGAGAAATAATGATGTTCAATGTAACAAAACTTCTTTTTTCGATTGAGGTTATTTTAAACATTTCTCTGAATTGAAAGGTCACAATGCAGGTTTTTCCTTCATCACTGCCTAGGAACACTACAACGCTTTCCAGGGATTAATAACAAGAAATGACAGGAGAGAAACTGCTCATGGACACCCACTAATAATTTGGCTATGTGGGTAAGAAAGGACATGAGAAATACCAGATTCTTGAATCAGAAATGGGCAGAAAAAATAAATTATTAATTCTTCCCCAGAAGAATATTTTGGGGAAAAGAAGGAACTATCTCAGGATTTAGTAAAATACTATGGCATCATCACAATGTTTCATTCCAATATGAACTGTTTGTGTTTACTATTACAAAAATTTTTAAGACAAACCAAGACCAATGATACATCACAGAAAACTGAAAGCCTGCTCTGAAAGGGGCTGACCTTATCAAAGCACTGTACTCTCCTTTTCTTTTCAAGGAAATTTTATTTGAATTGACATTTTTGCTAAGTTTTTATGCTGATTAAATGGCCTTTTTGGAAGAAAATATATTCAGGTAGTACATTTGCAAACAGATGCATAAACAACCCATTCATGGAGGCCTGCTACATCATTGTCTGTTTGAAAGATCAATTCATTTTTCAGGTAAGAAGTGTACCAGCAGAAAAAGCTCCTTTTGGAGCCATATCTTTTCAGACTGAGATTGCTTTATTAATTAAACAATAGAGCTATCCTGGATTTACATAAACTGAACAATTACAAGTTTGTAGCTATAGCAATTACAATAAGGAAACTATATTTTGATGACAAACTGCATTGTTGAAACTGAAACATCAAACTTAAAGCACTTAAACTGCTCAGAGCTGCAACCTTAGCTTGTGAGTGGTTCCCTTACCTGCCTTCCCACCATGGAATTTTATTTGATATTTATGATACTCACCACAGATCACAAAGACACATTATTAATTGATGTTCTGAAAACATGGGCTTTTGCTGTGCTCTGTTTATGACTGCCGATTTACAATTTATGCTATATGTCAAACACTTGATCTCTGGAAAACCTGTGAGAAACACAGCCTGCATGCAGCCACCTTGGGGAAGCAGGGACAAAGGAACACAGCATTACCAGAGAGCCAGGGGCACAGGAAACAGGACAAGGCTCCTAGTCAAGGTGGGGAACATCATACATGTGAAGAGAAAAGACTGTTGTCATGATTGTTTACTGTCCTCTCAACTGGGAATGAATCCTGCATGTCAGGCATACAGCAGAAGCACCTCCAAGAATATTGCATGCAAATCCTCCAATATTGAATTAAGAAATGTTAAACATGTTTTTCTTTAATTCTTTCCTTTCTCACTACTTTTCTTCTCAGCGACAGGCCAGGAAGAGGGGTGAAACACAAAAGAGCCCATGGGATGCAATACATTTCTCAAAATGTTGAGCAAACATCTTCAGAGCCCCAGCTCTGGAAGCCTCATTCATGTCCACGATACTATGTAGAATAAGTCTTTGGAAGCTGTCCTAGGCAACCAATTTGGTTTAATTCCATAAAACCCAAGAAAAGTCCACCCATTTATCCCCTTTCCCTCTCAGAAATGCCCCTGATGGGCTATGGATTTGCAGCTAGAGTAGCCGTTTCTTTCCCCACTGTGCTGCCACGGAAATCTATGGAGATGTGCTTCAGGAGAAGGCAGCTTTAGGCAGCAATTAATCCTGACCAGAACACTGCAGTTAATGAGAGACACTGGCTCATTGCGTACAAAATAGATGCCTCTTCATCTTGGCTTGCAGAGCCAGAGAAAGGAGAGAAATTTACAACAATTCTTGAAAAAGAGCACTTATAAACATTGGATTTTCACTCTTCCATACACAGTTTACAGAATCCTATGAACATACTGCCTATAGAAATGGGGCATCCAGGCAGCTCTGTCTCTCAGCAAAGCAGCACATCTTGGGAACAGTTACAATGAACACATTTTTAGTATCTGAGCAACTGGACACAGAGATGCCTTTTAAAATATGAGACCCTTCTCTCCCTAACTGAAGTTTTCAGAATTGATGTGGCAAATTTCAGTCATGTTTCTCCCCTTTGTCACCATGTTGGGGCTACCCTGTGCCGGACACAGATGGTTCCATGCAGCTCCAGCTGTCTCCAACAGACCCTACACAGGACACAGCTAAGCCCCTCAGCCAAGCTCATGGCACCTCTGGGAAAATGTGTTTAAGAAAGGGCATGACACTGTGAAAAGTGAGGCAAAAAAATGCAAGAAATGACCCTGCAAAGACCAAGGTTAGAGAAGGAGTAGGAGGGGGAGGAGGTCCTCAAGGCGCTGGAGCACAGGTTCCCCTGCAGCCCATGGAGCAGACCACACAGGAGCAGATATCCACATGGCAGCCCATGGAGGATCTCATGCCAGAGGAGCTGGATATTTTCTGACAGGAACTGTGGCCTGTGGAGAGCTCCTCTTCCCAAAAGTGATGCAGATCCTAGCTATATTACACTTGGAAAAGCCTCTTTCTCCACCAACCATAGAGAGAGCCTAAACTATGACTGTAACTACAGTGAAATGCTGTAGTTACAGGACACAAGGAATTGCTCGCGTCCTTTAAATCTGAACCCTGCCTTGTTCTGGAATAACTTTGCCTTGCAGACAGAAAATGACAGACTCAGTTATGGCGCTTCTCTTTCAGACACCTTGGTGCTTGACTTCTGCCTCCATCAGAAACTTAGGGATCACCAAGCCAACAGAACAGAGGCTTGAGGGAGGAGAAGGTATAACGTTTTGCAGGATCCATAAAAAATACAATACTTGTTTCTTTCTCTTTCTTCTTCTCTTTCTCTTTCTTTTTCTTTCTCCCTCTTTCTCTGAAGCTTGCTATTATTAGGGGTAGCTTCTGCAACTACAGTTGATTTAAATGTAAGCCTAGAGCCTCAGGGTGCAAGCATAGTGAGATGGGAGGAGAATGGTGGATTAGCCACTCTGCAGAAATCTAAAATCATGGATTTCTTCTTCACCAATTTACTGCCTTGTTTTATTTGTAAACCTTTTTTTTTCTACCTACCAAAAAGACAGTAATGAATCCTGCAGTTAACAAAACATGGAAATCACTGGTGGAGGTATGCCTATGTGCACAAGAATTAAGGGATATGTTCCTTTCATACTGCTGTATACATTGCCACTATTAAATACACCATTCACCAGAATAGTAAGGTGCACTCTTTTACAGCAGAGGGTATACCTGTGAGACTACACTGCTTTTAAGCACTTTATTGTTATTTAAGAGGAATTCAGCCTTGTCCTGTCAATAAGGCAGGTGAAGTGAGGTGAAAAACGTTCCTATCATTGTTCTGATTGATGAATTCCATTGCTTCAGCAGAGTTAAACCTGTAGCCTTCTCAGTTACAACACAGAACTAAGTGTAGATGTTTCATGCTACTTTCCTAGCTCAAAAATCCCTTCTAATTATCAATGCACCAAAGACCTTTGGGAATTGATTATCACAAAGTGATTTTTTGAAACACAAGTTCAAGGTCACCTGAAATACAGCTGAGACAGCAATATTGACCTCATGATCCACCCATCCAGTTCTGTAGCTGAATTTCAGGTGACCTTGAACTTGTGGTTTCAGAGCCTGGCCCCAGACTGAGGAGTGAGGATTTCACACAGAAATCCCTTTGTGGTAATAATTTCCTAAAACTTCAGTGCAATGCTTTATTTCCCACTGTAGGGTTCCTCACTAAAAGAAAACAGGAGGTAAAGCATTGAAAGTTGGGTTCTAAATCCCCATCTCTACTTTATTCTTTTCAGATATTTTTTTAGCAGCAGCCCATAGACAACAGAGTATCATTACACAGAAGGAAAAAAATATCACTATTTCCTGCTCTCTTTATCACAGTCCATTCCTAAAAGCATCTCCTGCAGATAAAAGATCCCTTCTTGCTCTTACCAACAGCTGTGAACTCTCCTGCTGGCCTTCTCTTGGCAGTTCCAGACTCCTGAATTGGCTACCTATCTCTATGGATGAAATCCAAGAAGCTGTTTTCTGGCCAACTCACAGCCCTGAAAAGCAGAATGACACAGGTGTTTCTTGCCACTGACCCATTATTTAGAGGCTTTCAGATGCTAATGTCACTGAATATACAAAGTGACCTCTCCTTATATCCCTCTGAAACAATTTTCTTACCTGCACAGCATTGAAGTCAAGGTACAGAGTTTGCTGGAAGAAGCCAGGTTATCCTTTCAGAAGAATGCTCTGCTAATATCAGCGTAGGACAGAAAGATTATGCATTAAATGAAGATTGTAAACAAAGTTTTCCTCCGAGGAAGAACAAAGGGGGTACAAAATTTATAAGCAGTATTACTTACATAGTAAATCACAACACATATAGATTACAATAAATGAAAGCTCATACTTCATCTGCTTAGAAATAACCATCAGAGCAAACAATGGTAAATTACTCTATCGAAAATGTAGGAAACAATACCTGGTGCAGAGAACATCTGTTCATTTCTTTGCATGATGGCTAACAGACTATGTTCCGCCTTCCTGAATCTGCAGAGATCCCAACAGCTTTGTTTTCTTTCTTTCAGCAGGGAATGCTGAGACTGTTTGTGCATTAATGTTTAATAGTGGTTCCATTGCAGTAGCAAGCAGAACAGAGGACAACAGAATGAGTTGTGCTGTCCTGCCACAGGGTTCATAAACATCCTTGGGCAACTCATGTCAGAGGATAAAAGAACAACGTGGCAATAAAAGACACAGAGGGAAATCTATGCACTTAGTTTTAGCAGTCTGATAGTAAGGCAGCTATGTGCAAGTTGAGGCCCCTTCTGCAGACAGCAGCGAGACCCCAGCACATCTCATCTGAGATTCATTCTGCCATCATCCACCAGGCTGTTCTTAGATCTCCAGCACCATCAACTCTGACCACCCCTTAGGACCTCGCTATTCTCCTGTCCAGAAACACTCCCTTTTTGAGGTGGCTGAGCAATCCATAGCTTAGGCTGACTGGAGATCCCCAAACCAATTCTTCCTGCTGTGTCTCTTGGAAAGCGTAATCAGGAAGGAGACCATATTCCTAGGTGGCCAGCACAGGCCACAGTAATAAGCTCCACATGAAAGTGAGGAAAGCCTCACTTAGAGAACACGGATAAGGTCTTAGGGATCTACTCTTTTATTACAGACTCTATTATTAGTCTTCTGACCACGCTGCCCCCACTTCTGACCAAGCGCTGGCCACACACTTTGTAATATGCTATATGTATCTATAAAACTGCAGTTGAAGCATCTTAGCAACATGGCATGAAGTGTCAGAGAGAGCTACACCATTGTGGTGGCCTGTATGAATAAAATGTCTCTACCTGGCTTATCTTTCAGTCAGCGTGGCCATCTCCCTGATGGCAAACGCCACCTCTGAGTGGTAAGAAATGCAAGGATAAGGGTGCAGCATCACTGCAGGCTGTAAACCTTCTCAACCTGTTCTGTTGTGGGCTCACTGGAGCAACAGACAATCAGGGCTAGTCTTAAGAAAAAGGGGTCTGCCCTGCCTGTGCTGCATAATCACTACTGGGGACTCAATGATATGGAACTGGGTAGAAACAGAGGCCCAGCAGCATGGATTTCTCCTGAGGATCACTTATCCAAGGGAGCACTAACGAAGTACAGGAAAGAAAGAATCCCAAAATCTTAAGGGCTGTTAAAAAAACTAGGTTCTTTCATAGACTGAGCTCTAATTAAGGGAAAGGAAGCTTAATGGTCATTTTTCTTTATGGAAAATATCCAGTAATGATGTCCCTCAGATTTTAGTTAGCATCCTTATCACAGAACTTATGAAGAAGCTGAACAGTGAAACCTCCAATGATGGATAGTCTTTCAGGTAGTCAAATGGTAGAGTTAATGATGAGGCAGTCCAGAAGAACCTCTCAAAACTGATTTAGTGGGCAAAAGAATCGCTGATGACATCCAGCATAAATAAAAACAAGACAATGTGTCTACAGAAAAATAAATCTAAGCTATGTCAGTGTGGCACTGAGAGCAGAACTGGCAATTATAGCTCAGGACAGAGCTCTCAGAGTCACTGCAGACAGGTCTCTGCAATCATTGGTTCAGCACGCAATAGCACTGAGTTGAACAAAAACCAGAAGAATGCTAAGCACCACCAGGGAAGGACGGAGAACAAGATGGGGGGAATTATTCTTCTGTATAGAGAAACAAGGCACACCAGCTTCATTACTACTGTGTGTAATTCTGTTCTCTACCTCTCTAAGTGGGTGGTGGGGAGGATCAGACAGACAAAGGCAATCAGGTGGTGGACTTTTAGAGAAAGAGACTAAAAAGACCAGACTTTTCAGTTTGGAAAGGAGAAATCTGAGAGGGCCACTACAATGGTGTAGCTCTCTCCGACACTTCATGCCATGTTGCTAAGATGCCGCAACTGTGGTTTTATAGATACATACAGCATATTACCAAGTGTGGGTGTATACTAAATCATGAAAGTGGAGGACCAGGTAAATGCAGAACTGTTCTGCAGTCCTAGAGCACGGGACACTCAATGGAATTAGTATGAAATTGGTTTAAAGCAATAAAATAATCCAGTGGGGAATAAACTTGTGGAATCTGCTGTCACAGGAGGATGGGGACGCAGACCATGTCAAAAGTCATGGACAACAAGCCTGTAAATGTGCAGTGAAAAGCTGAGTAGGAGAGCTGCAGAAAGCGGCCAGGATGCCATCATCTTCCTAAATAAGATTTTTTTCCCGCAAGGTTCACCTCTGCAAGCTCTTACAGCTGTCCTGACACTCTCCAGAAGGAGACAGCAAGCAGGGAATAACACTGAAGAGAGAGTGGAGAGGCTCTCCATGGTGAATGTGAAATTTTTTAGAGAAAAACAGTAAAGCAGGATGATTCCTATTCATGCCAATTCTCCTGACAGCCTGAGAACATGCAGGTGGCCTGACCCATGATATGGCAGGAGGCAGAGAAAGTGGAACAGTCTAGAGCTAAAACTAGCTGCAAACAACAATGACTGGATCAACCTCCCTGGTGGTGGCTACGTAAAAGAAAAACAAATTAAAAAAACCCAGCTACTGGAAGACCACAGGCAGGTGCAAGCTCAGAGAACTATCTAGTCTGGAAAACAAACAAGTGGAATAAGCAGGCAGGAAATGTTCACAAGGAACTGCCAGATCAACAGCAGAAAAAGCCTTCTTAATTTTTCTTTGCACCATTTGTCCCAGAAATTGAGATCTTCTGTCTTAGACCTTAGATCATTCTTAGACCATTTTGGCCCAGGAAAATCAGCTTGGATACTTATCAAAAGGGATTTGAATACAGAAGGGGAGGACAGTGAGTGTGCCAAAGGACTACCAGTCCAAAGAGCAAGCAATGTTTTCCTGGTACTCCAGGGAGCTGCAATTGCTCAGCTTCAACAGNTGATTGAGCTTTTTTTTTTTTTTTTTTTTTGCTAAGGACTGCCAGTATTTGAGGGGAATGAGAAGGCAGAACCAAATAAGAATAGCTGCTGCCTGCAAGCATCATCCGCAGGTGGGAAGAATATACCCTGGCCCAGCTGGTGTGAATGAGCCTCAGCAGGCTTTGAGCCATGCGGTATGGAAGAGTAGGTGGCACTAGGTAGTAGCAGGTAGTAGCTTGGACATGCTTTGCTTCCTAAGTTCAGCCCCAGCACTCAGATGCACAACAGATCCATGCTTGCCCAAATGCTGGAAACAAAGGGTGGGATGATCATTTAAAGACACTCAGAGTCTCAAAGGATAGCACAGGCCCTGCTCATAACTTCAAAAAAGATGTTGACACTGGTTGCAGAGCAGAGTGCTGGGTAGCGAATGGCCCTCCACTCCAGAAGTTCCTCAGCCCCTTTCTGGTATCCACCTCTGAGGTATAAAAATTGCTCAGGGACCCCTTCACCTTAACTTCCACTTCCATTTATTTCTCTAATTAGAGCCAATTTCCATTATTCAGTGTCTCACTTTTTATCTCTCTTTTTATAGCTGTATCCCTAGAAGTTGTTAGACGCTGCTTGTTTTTATATAGTTAATTAAATCCACAGTGCACGGATTCCCTCCTCTGTTCAGCTTTGTTAGTCCAGATTCATCTGAATTGCTATTCCACAGCTTATCTACATGCCACATGACATCAGTGACCGCTTCCTCCCCATTCCATGCAGGACCACACTGAAGATGAAACCTATGTGCAACCTGGATGAAACTTCTGGGGAAGGTGATAGATGTTATCAGCCATTAAAGGGTGTGCAATTTAAAGCAGTCAAGCTGACTACTTGAATGCCAGAAAAATAAAGGTAGTTTCAGGCCATTTCAGCCTGATCAAAACATCTGCCTTTTATAAGAATTTTTTCAAGTCCAGAAATCAGACTTTACCTTCCTTCTCCTTCATCTTTGAATAGAGTCAACCTTTCAGAAAGCATAATGAGAATGTATCTTGTTGATAAATACTGCATAATGGAACTTTGCTGTTCTGGAAGACAGGAAAAAAGATCTGTCTTTTTTAATTATTATTCTTTTTAAATGAGCTTTTCCCTTCACAGAAAACAGAAGCAGAACAGGCAAATGGGAAAATGTTACAACCCTGAAGCTGTCACAACAGTTCTCCTGAGAATTTTTAGTCTGCCAGTCCTGCCACGATCCATCACTCTGATTGCTGTGTCACCTTGCATCTTGAATGAGCTGTTCTTGGCAAGAAAAAGCTAAACTTTCCTCCCAGTCTTTGCTAACTCCTTTCCCTGCAACTGGGGCAGAAAGCTGACACCATTTATCTACTCCTTAGGAATACCTTTACCCTTCCTTCACACTGGAGACTTGGAAAACATAGTGAGTGTTTAGTTAAGCAGCAAAGATAGTTTAGTTAAGCAGGAAAGATACAGACTGCTACTGAGGTTTTGTTGTCTCTGCCATATCATAAATTCATTTCTAGAAGCCATTTGTAAAGTGGCATATACTCCTTCATGCCACATTGCTATCTCTCCTTACTCTGGGAGGGAGAGATCTGGCGCGTGGGTCTGAAGAGCCAGAGAGGAGTTGTGGTGATGGGCTAGATAGGTTTGCTCTGCATAGACAGAACTGGGGATTAACAGGTAAAGAGGGAAGGCAATGCAGAAGACATCTCATGGTCATGGTGAGGAAGGGAAAAACAGTGAGGAAGCCAGGATCAGTGCTATGCTTTTTGGTTAATAATTTGCCTTTGCAGCTAGCTGGTTTCCTTTTCTAGTGTGCTAACAAAAAAGATGCCCCCTACAACAGTCTTCAAAGGAGGAAAAATAAAATATCCTTCTTTTGCACATGTGGAGAAATTAAAGTACTATAGGGAAAGCAGTTCTGCCATTGCCCCATATACTGGTCAAATAAAACCCAACAGTATTCGGAGCAATCACACAGTACGTGCACATAACATATAGATGTACTAGATTATCCTTGTAATTGTTCTAAGATTACAAGACAAGAAGACTAACAGGGAACTGTACTTTGGAGTTGAACAGCATGGAGCAAATCAATAAAAATTTCAATGTGGATTGCTCATCTAAAGGCTAAAAGGTTAAAGCCTTGCGTCAAGAAACAGAGCAGTGGCAGAGGATGGAAAATTACTTGCTTTAATTAGTTTAAACAACAGGAAGATCATGAGGATTTCTGGATGATTCATAAGCACAATGCTTTTTTTTAGTGTAGTCATTACAGAATGGAAAAATGAACTCCATAGGATTTTTCCTTTCTGCTCTGAAATTGGTGAATTTTTTATAGGTGTTTCAACTGCCAAAGCACTCTCAGATATACTGACCTGGAAATGTCTTCTGCCTTATTTGGAAACAATGTCTGACACTGACTGCTGTTGCTGATACAGCTATTAGCTGACAGCAGAAGAGTTGGGGAGAGCAAGGAATCCTGGTAGCTAGAACCTGTGGGCCCCAGTTACACATGTAGTTTCTCTCCAGCTTATCCAGTGGGTCTGGCCTTCAAATACACCTCATATTACTTACATTTCCTCACCAGAAACTCCCTTCGCTTCACGCCAGTTGGCCTGTTTCTTTCCAATATCAGGCAGGAATATACCAGTGAAGCTTTTCCAGGTCTCATTCACAACAACAGCTGAGCAGGTTTCAGTGACATTTTCAAAATAGCATTCAGCCAGAGTAACACACCTGGCAGGGAAAAGTATCAGCCAAGATGCTGGGTGTATAGCAAAATGCAATCATGTCAGGTGGGACAACATGGAAAGCATCAGCCACAGAGCACACTAGCTACTCTCCCAACAGTGCCAGGACCAGTCACAGTGATTTTCTTTCTGTCCAGACAGACTCTAGCTCTCCTTCTTTGAAGAGCATAAGTCAGCAAGTGGCATATCTAATGACTAAACAGTCAGTCTTTTTCAAGACATATGCCCCACTGAGATCTCCAGAAAAGGGTCTGCAGGGAGAAATGGCTGGGGAGCCAGTAGCAACCACCATGTGAGAAGGGCCAGACTAACCAGGTGCAGTCTGGATCTTAGTGAGAACATCATTATTGATAAGTTTGTGCATATTTGCACCACTGCTGGAAGAGGTTCAGTCAGATATATCAGGCACATTTTGGGGCAAGAGAGATGTAAATGATACAGTGAAGTTCATCTCCAGTTTTCTCATAAAACCTAGGTGCCTTCTTCAAACTATGGCACTAGGGAGAAGGGAAGAACTAAGATGGATGCTGTCAGATTCACAATGCAACCCTATCAGAGCTAATGATCTTGAAGATCTGGAGGACAGTAGTCTGTTCTACTTTTCTTTCCTTTGTAATTTCTGCTACCTTCCCTACCTCAGGCCCCTGGGACCAGCTCCAGGTGCTGACAGAGCATTCGTTTCTCCTGTGTATGCAGGAGACAGTGCTCTGTGCATGATATTGAATTCTGTGCATCAGAAACTGCACAACTGATTATCCAGAACTGATGGCAAATGAAGGCAAAATAAAAAGCTCTGTGTGCATCTGAAAGCCTCAGCAAGTTAGTACATCATCACCTGCCTGTCTGAAGCATGTCTGAATGTCCTAACCTGCTGTGCTGCAGATGTATTTTGTTGTGTAGCTATTCCTACAACACTGCCTAATCAGCTCTAACAGAGCTAGAGAAATAGCCTGGGAAATAGCCTCTGTGCCCGGCAAGATCATGGAACAGATCCTCCTGGAAATTCTGCTAAGGCACATGGAAAATGAGGAGGTGATTATTAGCAGCCAGCATGGCTTCACCAAGGGCAAGTCAGGCATGACAAGTTTGGTGGCCTTCTATGAGCGGGTTACAGTGGCAGCGGACAAGGGAAGAGCAACCAATGTCATCTAACTGGACTTGTGCAAAGCGTTTGATACTATCCCACATGATACCCTGGGTCTCTAAATTGAAGAGACATGGATTTGAAAGATGGACCACATGGTGAATAAAGAACTGGCTGGATGGTTGCACTCAAAGTATTGCAGTCAATGGCTCGATGTCCAAGTGGAGACTAGTGATGAGTGGCATTCCACAGGGGTCAGTACTGGGACCAGTGCTGTTCAACATCTTTGTTAATGACACGGACAGTGGGATCGAGTGCACCCTCAGCAAGTTTG
>RSEF01000031.1:4734156-4831844 GCA_003993805.1 Himantopus leucocephalus
AGTCTTATGAGGAGCAGCTGAGGGAACTGGGATTGTTTAGTCTGCAGAAAAGGAGGTTCATGTTATTGCTCTCTGCAACTACCTGAAAGGGGGTTGTAGCGAGGTGGGGGTTGCTCTCTTCGGCCACGTAGCAAGATGAAACGGCCTCAAGTTGCACCAGGGGAGGTTTAGTTTGGATATTAGGAAAAATTTCTTCACCAAAAGGGTTATCAAGCATTGGAACAGGCTGCCCAGGAAAGTGGTTGAGTCACCATCCGTGGAGGTACTTAAAAGACGTGGATTTGGCACTTAGGGACATGGTTTAGTGGTGGACTTGGCAGTGCTAGGTTAACGGTTGGACCCAATGATCTTAGAGGTTCCTTTCAACGTAGGCGATTCTATGATTCCATAAAACCTTCCACCCTTACTGCGGACAAGACTGCCTTATGCTGGAGAGCTAATAGGAAGCTGCACAAGAGAGCAATTGTCAGAGCTGGCTACAGGTGAGTTTGACCTATTAAAATTGCCCAGCATGTCTGCAAGGCATATGGAGTTTCTGGGAGAGCAGGATTCTATAGGATGTGCAATCAGTTAAATACACACAATACACACACAATATCCCAGCCCACACAAGCCTCCTAAATTTACATAACAAACACTGTCTTCTTGCGCTGCAAAAGTCTCCTTTCACAGTAACAAAATTGAGATCAGTGCTTTTTTTGCCACTAGCATTTTCTTGACTTTGAGACCTGGCTGGCAAAAGGTATGATTAGAATGAGGCAAAGAGTCAGCATCCAGCTCTCAGAATACTATATGACTGAGACCAAAACAAACTGAATGAGCACAGGAGTGCAAGAGGAGCAATGCTTGTTCCAGTGGTGGCGAACTGGGTCCCAAAGGAAGGATGCTGGAGTGTGACTGGCTTGGAGAAAAACAAATGGACTGGATCTAGGTCACCAGAACAGGATTTAGGGTGGCTTTTCTCTGCCCCTTCTTTTTGTTACCTTCCACTTGGAAGCTGGAAATTTCACACTGATGTTTTGTTCAAGTGCTGGGTGCCACTCTAGCTTCAGATGCCTAAGACCATAAGACAGTCCCAGAATATAAATCATGATATAGATGTATATTTACATTGAAGAAGTAACCTGCAAAGACAGAGCTTAACTTGATTTAAAAATAAAACAAATTCAAATCCATAGAAATTGGCGGTTAAATCCTATGGCATGGATTAATTATTAGATTCCTCTTGCAAGAAAAAAACAATGATCTGAGACTCCAAGGAATTTTTCTTCTCCAGAAACTCTCAGAAAGAGTTCAGACTTAAATATGAAATTTACATTAATTATAAATGCAAAATAAATGAGGGTCTCAAACTTTCAGAGCTAGCAAAATGTTCAAGGGGATGCTTCCAGATCTAGAGAAATGTTATTCTCTCATCTTTATGTTACACGCTGGAAGTCAGGATTTGTACAAAAGAATAAGAGCATGAAATTTAGGTCTTTAATCAATAACACTAAGACTATTTAAAAAAGAGAGGCTCACAGTCAGTAAAAAACTTTACTGCTAAAACTTAGGCAATACTGAGTTTTAACCACATGCTTATTGTGCACTACAATGTGATGCATATTGAGAAATGACAGTGCTATTTTAAATTGGTGACAATAACAGAATAAAGAAAGAGTTACACAACTGAAGTGCAGCAGAGCAAAGACAGGATCATGAATTAACAGGCCATAGAGGATGGGGTAGAAAAACAGAAAGAGAAAATCTCTTGCATTTCTAATGGTGCAGATAGACAGTAACTTACTAAAATTTTCCCTTACTAATCCATTTCTATTTAATTTTTGTGTTAAATATTAATTTCAGGGATGTGAAATAATACACAGTTATACAGGTGGTACTAAGGTAAAATTATATAAAACTGGAACCATGTTCAAAATTTGTAATCCTTGGATAAAGTGACTTCTACAGCTTTTCTAAACTTGATCTATGGTATTAACACATTCCATGGAGGAAATTAGTGGAAGAGTATTTTTCCATGTCTGTCTCCAACCGCTAACTGAATTAAAAATATTAACAAGCTTACAGGGGTTAAGAGTACTATTACTGTCTGCTGCTGCTAAGTGCTTGCTGTAAGCTTCTAATCAGTTAAAGAATTATAATTGTTCATTGCTTTTCAGAGCTTCCTTTCTGCAAGAAAATTTGATGGAGATGCATGTGATATCAATCTTACACAGCTTATCTTTGCTGCACTGGTCTGAGATGTCAGTCCCAGCACTTCCAGCAGAAAACTGGGCATCCCATCTCCTGCCTCAACAGCTGTCACCCTGCTGCCTTCAGGTCCACTATTTGCTCTTTCTGAGTCCCTTTTCAGCCCTTCTTCCTCATCAGATAGAGCCTGGTGGCTTACTAAAAGTCTAGTTTCTGTCTTTTGCTGGTCTTCCCCGCCTCCAATCCTAGTTTGCTGGGGATTTAATGTTGCTTTGGGTTCGTGCTGGGCTAAGTAGTGGGGACTAAGCCAAATCTGTCTCTAACAGTACCTATGCTCAGTTCCCATCTCACAACAGAAAGAAGAGGAAGCTCTTGTAAAGCAAACCAACACAGCATGTTGCCACCATCAGACCAGTATGGTACCCAAGCTAATCTCACCTATCTGAGACAACTTTCTGAGGATACTATGAATCACTACATTCTAAGCATGTGAAAAGTAATTCAGGTTGGGCCATTTACCTCTTGGAAAGTTGAATGGGTTTCTGCAGTGGCAGTCCTCTGGTAATCTAAAAACTAAAGCTTTAAATTGGAGTTTAAAGGGTTTTCCTTCAGATTAGATTATAACATTTTCAGCAGGTTCTGAGCTATCTTTGGAGGGACCCTTTTTCTAATTGTACTTCTTAGGAAAATGGTTCGCAAAAGCTGACATCATTTAATTGTATAATGGCTGAAAGTTACTTCATATCATTTAGGAAAGACATTGGTTTAATCTGTCTCTTTTCTTTTTTAATTAAATTTGTCACAGTGATGTATTTGCATTATTAAATCACCTTGAATTTGCAAGAAGATTTTAAAAACAATATCTTTTTAGAATGACTCATTTTCAATCAATCATCTGAATAGGTCTGCCAGGAGAAAGCAGGCTGCAGAAAGCACAGCAGAAACAACATTCTCCTAGAACAGGGATGCAGGCATATACAGTTTTCTGCATTGTGCACTGCATAAATCCACCTGATCTATAGTAAGAGCAAAAGTTAAAGGTAAAAAGCAACTTAAAGTGTCTTAACACCATCAAAGGGAAGGATATTTTCGTTGTCTGATAAAGGTAATTATTTTTTATTTTAGAGAAGCACAGTGAAATTTTTAATTAACACTGACAAGGACCCTATACCTAGAAGAGGTGAGCATGACCTGCTCTAGCTTAAGGTACCTCTGTACCCAGTGAGGACAAACCCTATATTTGGAAAAATCAGAGCTGAAACAATGTTCTGTGCTTTGGAACTGAGACAAACATGGTTGAGTTTCAAAGGTCCTTGCTTTGTTCACTGCTTGACAAATTCCCCACTCTTGGCTTATCTATCCTGCCTCTCCCACTCCTCTCCTGATAGTTTTGCAGAAGCCAAAACAACACTCAAGAAGAGCTGGCTTCATAGTTGTGCTCCAAAATCCACTAAATCTACATAGTTCTCAGAAAAAAATGGACAGATCCCTTTGCTTTCCAGTGTCTTGGTCTCAGACTTTTGCAGCCAGAAAGTGAAAAGCGATCCAGGGTGAGTTTTGGAAGGAGTTCAGTAGCCAGTACTGAGTGGCTTGGCCAACAACTCTGAAAAAACGTTCCCCATGGTTAGTCATTTGTCTTCTGAAAAGTGGGGACCACCGCATATTATGTACCTGCTAACTTGTCCTTGCATGTAAAAAACTTGACTGCATGTAAAAAAAACCCTGGTGTGTCTAGTTGGTGTAGCAGGTCACTCAGCATTTCCCTGTGCATTATGGGGGCTTCGTTCTGCTCCTTGTCCCTGTCTTCTAATTCAAGGGGCTGGGTACTCAGGGAACAATTGATCCTACTACTAAAGACTGAGGCAAAGAGGGCCTTTTCCTCATCCTGGGTCACTATGTTTCCCTCCTCATCCAATAACGGATGCAGATTATCTTTAGCCCTCCTTTTGTTGCTAAAGTATTTATAAAAGCATTTTTTATTGTCCTTAACAGCAGAAGCCAGTTTAAGTTCTGTTTGGGCTTTGGCCGTTCTAATTTTCTCCCTACATAGCATCGCAACATCCTTGTAGTCCTCCTGAGTGGCCTGCCCCTTCTTGCAAAGGCCATAAACTCTCCTTTTTAACTTGAGTTGCAAACATAGCTCTCTGTTCAGCCAGGATGGTCTTTTCCCCCAACCACTCATTTTTCAGCACATGGGGACAGCCTGCTACTGTGCCTTAAAGACTTCCTTCTTGAAGAACGTCCAGGCTTCCTGGACTCCTTTGTCGTTCAGGACTACCTCCCAATGGACTCTGTCAACCAGGCTCCTGAATAGACCAAAGTCTGCCCTCCTGAAGTCCAAAATGGCCGTTCTGCTGGCCCCCCTCCTTGCTTCTCCAAGAATCAAAAACTCTGTCATTTCATGATCGCTATGCCCAAGACAGCCTCCAACCGTCACATCACCCACCAGTCCTTCTCTGTTTGAGATCAACAGGTCCAGCAGGGTGCCTTCCCTAGTTGGCTCCCTTACTAGCTCTCTCAGGAAGTTATCGTCAACACACTCCAGGAACCTCTTAGACTGTTCCCTCTCAGATGTGTTGTATTTCCAGCAGACATCTGGTAAGTTGAAGTCCCTCATGAGGACAAAGGCTAGCAATTGTGAGACTTCTCCCAGATGCTTATACAATATGTTGTCTTCATCCCGGTTGAGCGATCTGTTCACATTATCTGTGAATAAATCTTGAATTGCCCAAAGAGTTTAAAGACAAATCAGACTCCCATCATGACACCTGCAAAGGCTGTTTTGAAGGCTGTGTTTATTGCTGTGAGATTAATTCCTCCACTTCTCCCATCAGCTGTAATTTAGTTTCATGCAGTCATTTGATGGTGACAAAACCACACTTGCCTACAGGTTTTCATCAGCAAAGCTGTGATTATGATTAAAACCAGACCTCATTTATTGGTCTGTGCTGATCTATTTTTTTGTTTTTCCTTGAACAGATTAACTTTTGCCTAGTCTTAGAAGTAACTGGGTTTCTTTTTAAAGTCCTGATAAACTATAATGCCACACTTCAAAATAATGCCTGCCTTGAATTTTGTTGCCCCACTGGACTCTTTTCTGTGGTGATTGCAATTAAAATAGCAATCCTTGGTATTGGCTATTGCATTTGTGAGTTATGTTAAAGTAGAGTGGACATGGTTTGGTTATTGTGTATTACCTAACACCCTCACAGTAAGCTAACATGTTTTTTTTACTGTGGGGTTTGTATGTGGGAGGGATCTAAGGCAGAGGTTAAAAAAATATTTATTAGTTCAATTTTTGCAGTTTTACATGTAATGTTATGGAATCATAGAATCACCTAGGTTGGAAGAGACCTTTAAGGTCATTGAGTCCAACCATTAACATAACACTGTCAAAAAACGCCACTAAACTATGTCCCTAAGCACCATGTCTACCCGTCTTTTAAATACCTTCAGGGAAGGTGATTCAACCACTTCCCTGGCCAGCCTGTTCCAATGTTTGATAAGCCTATCGGCGAAGAAATTTTTGCTAATATCCTATCTAAACGTCCCCTGCTGCAACTTGAGGCTGTTTCCTCTTGTCTTATCGCTTGCTATTTGGGAGAAGAAGCCAAACCCCCCTTCTCTACAACCTCCTTTCAGGTACTTGTAGAAAGCAATAACATATCCCATGAGCCACTTTTTCTGCAGACTCAACAACTCCAGTTCCCTGAGCCGCTCCTCATAAGACTTGTGATCTAGACCCTTCACCAGCTTCGTTGCCCTCCTCTGGACATGCTCCAGAACCTCAATGTCTTTCTTGTAGTGAGGGACCCAAAACTGAACACAGTGTTCGAGGTGTGGCCTCACCAGTGCCGAGTACAAGGGGACAATCACTTCCCTAGTCCTGCTGGCCACACTATTCCTGATACAGGATAGGATGCTGTTTGCCGCCTTGGCCACCCAGGCACACTGCTGACTCATATTCAGCTGGCTGTCAACCAACACCCCCAACAAGGATGTCACTCTGGCCTCCACTGAGACCAGGGAGGGCTCCTTAAGGAGACCTTAGGGAGGGCCCTAAGGAAATATGTGACACATTTTAATTAAACCTTGCTGAGGGAAGGCTCATCTGAGAGACGGAGAGAGTAACACAGTCATGTTGAGATGATGCCTGCCCAGATGACCCCAGTGCTTCTTAGAGATGCTTTGAACATCAAGGCCTGACTTTGGATATAGTGCAATTTTTATTTAGACAAATCAAAGTTTTAGGCATTGCAGGGTTTTGCCAGATCAGTATTACTTTGAACCCACTGGGAAATGGTAGGTAGAGATCATTCTTTGATGAATCAATTACAATTCATTTCCCAACAGCCAAGCCAATTTCAGGTTCATTAATATGGGCAAATTTCTTTTTGGTCTGTCATTTTTCATTACATTTTTATAACACCAACCCAACAGCATGGAAAGCTTAGGTATAATTAATTTTCTCAAAGAGAGTTGTTGCTTTTTTTCCCTCCCTAGATCATGGGGGTCTGTAGTGACTGCATGTAAAAATGCTGCATGAGCCTGGGTGAGGCTCGTAGATCTATTTCCATTTAAATAGAAATGGATTAGTAAGGGAAAATTTTAGTAAGTTACTGTCTATCTGCACCATTAGAAATGCAAGAGATTTTCTCTTTCTGTTTTCCTACCCTGTCCTCTATGGCCTGTTAATTCATGATCCTGTCTTTGCTCTGCTGCACTTCAGTTGTGTAACTCTTTCTTTATTCTGTTATTGTCACCAATTTAAAATAGCACTGTCATTTCTCAATATGCATCACATTGTAAGGCACAATAACAGTCATCGGTGGAGAAGTGTGTTTTACCACAGTAACTCACTTTCTCAGTGTGATGCCCTCTCTTTCCTTTCTGGTTTCTTGACCAGACAATAGTGTTCTGGGACAGATCTGCTGGGAAGCAGGCCCCTTCTGGCAGGCCTGTGCTTTTTCCCTGACAGTAGCTGGTACAGTATCTAAGACCCTGGATGTAGCCCAGCCTGCTTCCTTGGGGAATCTGGTCGTAATTGGAGACTTCCAGTCACCTGACTGACAGTGACAGTGACCAGCCAAGGGATTATGGAACATCACTCACAATGAACTCTGCATTTTTTCAGCCCTAAAGCATTGCTTTCCATGCTGACTACAACCTCTCCTGAGCCCTCTCTCAGAGCTACTAGTGGGAGAGAGGCAGGAAGAGGACTTGCAAAATTTTTGCTCTTCATTAATCTCTTACATTACTTAATAATATGTAAAGGCTTAAGAATTTTTATTCTTTATCCATTTCTTTTTAAACAAGCCAAGAATTTTGTCCTCATTGCTTTTTCTGAAGGATCCTTGATCTGGGGAGACTATGATAATCACAAGTGAGTAAAATACTAGAGTAAATACTCTTAATTCAGAGAACTTTCTGACTTGGAATAAAAGCTTGTGGTGACTTGCTGCTTCACTTCTGCTGGGGGTTAATTTAACATCCATGCAACAACTGCTGAATGCCTTCAGTCACGCAGGACTGTCTTGTCTCAGCATTTGAGAAAGGAAATGAGGGTAGAAAGGGATTTTTTGAGTGGAAAATCCTTGCAGTCTCTGAGAACCAAAAAATAACATTAAGTGAATAATGGCTGCTCTACGGTCAGCTTTAAAGAGACTTAGATCAATCCATGCAGGGAAAAAAAAAACAACAGCAGGTAGGTTTTATGTAGTGAACTATGTCTCTCCCATTGCTAAGGTGCTTATGAAGCACAGTTGGCTGTTTAAGGGAGCACTTCATGTGCTCCATTTACATAAGTATGTAGTGGATTTTACAGCAGGTAAATAAGTTTCCATCTGAAAAACAAATGCATTTAAATATCTGACTATGACCTGGGCTGGTCTAACTAATTTTAGTTGGTGTCACAGCCTACAATAACATCTGGTTAAGTCACATCTTTTTTATTTGTTTCATTTCATCATTCCCAAGAGTCTTTCTGACATAGATTCCTTGGATATTGTTGACATCTGAGTTGCAAGTGTCCTCAGAGAAGCCTGCTTATGTAAAGGACAGTGCATTTCACTGGGACATCTCAAAGAGGGGTCATTATCATTATCCTCACTTCACTGGTGGGGGAAAATGAGAAGCTCTGTAGCTCTAGCTTCTTCTCAGGCAAATGAAATAGAGTCTAATAACTGGACAGTGCTCTCTCTTGTGCTTTGCATGGGGATGGCTCTCCACAGCCTGTTCTTGTGCATGACTGTAGTGTTCCTGCTAAGCTATCCCTCACAACCTCAGTGAATAAGAGAAATTGTGTAGACTGCCTGGGCAATTTCCACTAAAATGTTCTATTCTCATTTTTCTCCCCTTGAATGTAGTGCAGAGCTGTGTTGAGCTGATGTAAAAAAACCCTGAGCAATTGCCATCTGCCAGCCCTTGATTTTAACTGTGTAGTGGACATTTTACTTTTCCTGTCTTTGTCATAGCCTATTAAGCTAGTCTGGCTCACCTCTATGCTAAAAATGGCTGCTGTCCCACAGAGGATGAAGGATCTTTTTTTTTTAGATAAAAACAAGAGATTGTTAGGAGCTTCCTAGTGCTACACTCTAGCATGATGTGAAAAATGTCCAAATGCCTTGTATCTCATCCCCATTTAGTCCTGTGAAACCCGATAGTTTATTTTATCACCTAAATAAGAAGGGTTTTCAAACTGTAACCTGATTGTCGGCTAACAGTTGGCAATAGATGTGCTGGAATTTCTTTATATATTACTTAGAAGGAAATAGTAGTTGTGGGTTTTGTCCCCAAGTCTCCCAGATGAGTTTCAGTACAAACATATATTTCCAGAGAGTCAATCTCTATTAATCTATTCATTTGTAAATGCATTCACCTTAAAATGTTGACATTTGGTCTGATATTTGCCATGTTCAGTCTTCACAAAAAAGAGGATTCTTTGTGGCTGAGGGGTGAGTATCTGACAAGCATCTGTTCAGCTGTTGATAAGATAGGGAAACCTGGAAAGGTGTCTCATTTTCCACAGCTTAAAAGCCAACTGCTACATATTGGATTCATATATGCAGAAAATTCACAGCTTATCAGGCTATAAAACTGGAATAGTAAAGAGTCTCATCTCAATTATGCTTGGGCTTCAGGATTATGGCTTACATAACCAAATTTGAAGTGATTGTACACATATTTTAGCTGTTTTCAGAACCAATAAAGTGAAAATTAGAACAAAATATAAAGTCTTAATACCTTAATTCCATTTCAGTAGACATTGTCCCGTCTCATGTAGACTGGCTTTTGCTTGGGTTTGACCTTCTTCTTTGAACAGTAGCTGACAAATTGGAAAGATGATGTTCTATTTCATGTAAATTTTAAAATAATATTTTAATAAAAATGAAAAAGAACCGAACTACATTTTCAGTCGGGTAGTTGTTGCTTGCCATAGTCTAAACCTCTCATAGCCCAGCTGAAATGTTCACCACATAAGTTTTAAAGAAGTCATTTTCTGACTCAAAACACTCTCAGCTGCTGCAGCTTGAGCTTGCCAAATACACTCCTATATCTGACCCTCTAGTATAAAAACAGGGCTTGGGAGGAAAGCAAATCTCAGATGAAAAAATTGTTTCCATCCCACAGTGCTAGCAGAATTCTGCTTCCCTCTAAATACTGAAGGTTCGAGAAAGTATGGGTATTTGACATCACATGCTCCAGCCATTTGTCTTTCTCGGTTGTCCTTTCAGCACCTGTCTCAAACCATCTGTAAAATCGCCAGAAACAAGCTGTAGCAGAGCTATCTTCAACAAAGAATATCCAAATGCAGCTGTAACTTTGTTTTTCCTGAAGAGCGGAGGTACTGTTGGAGAGGGAGAACTAAAAATCTTGGTTGGGATTTTTTAACTGGGGCTATTGATGCTTGCCACAAACCTCCTGGGATGCCAATACACAGGATAGCATTGTGCCAGCATTGTACAGTGGTCTTCATTCAAGTTCCATTTTCAAAGAGACTTTATGAGGCCTACACCATCCATGGTACTTCAGGAAGAAAATTAAAATGAAGCCATTAAAATGCACTTACTCAGGACAACCAATGGTGAGTAGCATTGCACCCAGCTTTTCATTTAGAAGTTTAATATCTGCCCCGAGCATGTAGTTTGTGCCTCCATTGCTGTCAGTGAATGTTGAAAGCTTGCAGTAGGTCTAATCATTTCATCCCAGGACCAGTGTGTGAGAAGTGGATCACTAATGCGCCGCCATAACTGGAGTGATTTTTCATCAGAACCACTCATGACATGCCTGCTGATTTGTTTTAGTCTTGTTCTCCTCTGGAGAATGTTTTCCCTGACAAATTGTACTTTTAAAGTTGGAAAATGTAGATTGCACCATCTTAACCACTGGAATTATCCTTCTGTATCTTTTTAATAAGAAGACTGAAGCTGGTTCCAAAGAATAATTTACCTCCATTGCAAAATGAAGCCTGTCACAATCACCTGCTTTCCTTCTTTGGTATCTGAACCCTATCCTCTGACCACACTGGTCTGACATGATTGTTCTGGTTCCCATGAACTGGTTGTTTCTTTGGGGAACCAGTGAGAAGTACTTCCTCAAACACAGACCTCACCTGGAACTCGGTGTAAATGAAGAGCCCACCCTTGAACACACAGGCTGCAGTAGCATTACCACGTGTTGGCCTTAGCTGTGCTGGACTCAAAGTCTGAGTAGGTGTTACACGATGTAAATAATACGGGTTGATTCTCTGTGACAGTGCTGTGGCTGCTTCTGTAAACACATTGCCATGCAATGGTCCTAAGGAAGAGCTTCCCTAGGGGAAAGGGTATCAACATATTTCCTATGATATATATCATTATTACTCTTTCTTTTTCTAACATGATGCAATGCTTTTATGCTGAACGTAGCAACTACTGATTTGTCCCTAAGCAAGTAAGATGAGGCTTAGCTGTATGCAACTTGCTACCCAAAGAGTTTTGTATATATCAAAAATTCTGGATCCAGAGATATATTTGATGTCATTGCAAATCAGCTTTTTGCCTTTTTTTGTTTTAAGATCCCAATATATTCTCACTAAACCATAGTTACATGCCTGTGTTTCTTTCAAAGGCATGTTGTGCTCTTCCTAAGGAAAACTAATTCCTAATAGCAAAACTTATTTAAAATTTTATAATCACCTGTATATGTCAAACTTCATCAGTGTTTTTGACAACTGAAAAAATGAAAATATCCATTCAAGTTATATTCACGTTTCTCCTCAATTCTGTTACCATTCTATTTATATATCAGCATCCATACTTGATTTCCAAGTGTAGTCTGGTAGGAATTTCACAGGAAAGCATTGCAAAAGATGTATGAAATCACTGGGGTTTTTTATTGGCTGTGATTCCATTTTAAAAGAACACCATACCATTTACCCACATCATGCAGGAAAAAGTAGCAGGCAAATAACAAATGAAATTCACATTCACAAAGACTCTACTTTAAATCATCTTCTAGTTGCTTACAGAGTACTGCATGCATCTGAAAGAAAGCTGGGGAGCATTTCTATGAGAAAATGCATTGCTAAGTTGAATTTTGCTCTGTATGTATGGGAAAGAGAGAAAACAAGCAATTTTTAAATGACAGTACTGAAACATTTTACTAACTCAGTGCATGAAGAAACAGTTACTTTGATAACATATATTCAGAACAGATACAGACAACTTTCAGATACATAAGACATTACATTGAGGTCACAACAGCTAATTTCTAACAATGCTTATTCTAGCACAGTAAGCTTGCCAAAAAGATGTATTCAGCAGCAATGATATGGTCTTTCTTGACAAAGGAGAGGGGCTGGGAGGGACCTAAGCCAATGTATGGTACTAGAAACATAGACAGAGGAACTCCAAAGTGATTTAGCACATGATCTTATATTTTGTTTTATTTATTTTAAACACAAGAGTAGCATTCATAATTAATATTGCAGTCTGATTTCATATGGCTTTCTCTAAATATAAACGTGAGTTCACAAGGTCAGTGGCAAACTAAATCATTTACCCTCCAAATGTGGAGGCCCTTTGACTTTTTTTTTTTACTAACCAGTAAGGTCCTGGAGCTGTGAAGGACAATGGCTGCAGTGCCTAGCCACCAACCTTTCTGTGTAAATAAAAACTAGTTAAGAAAACAAAAGACCTCATTTACCTGAGATTGAACAGAGCAGTGATGTAAATAAAATAATGGCATGAAAAGACAAAGAGATACTCAGAATCCAAACAATGAACCATGCTTCTCTTTGGTCTTGTTTAAGTGCTTCAACACCTGCTTGAGTGCTGAGGGGGAAGTGTCTGAGACAATGCTTCTCACATCCATACATGAGCCAAAGGTTTCTGTGTCCCATGTTGCCAGTTGAGAGTGGGAAGGGAAATGGATGGGCAGAAGGGAGGGGAGAGTGCCTGCTCTCGAGTCTGTTCAGCATGGCTTAGGCACTTCGGGAACAGTGGAGTGACTTCAGGAGAGGTCCAGAACTCATGTGAGGTGCCAATAGTTATGTGAGGCAAAACCTGTCCAGTACCTGTGGTAGATCTTCTGTCATGTTTCTTCACTGAAAGAAAAGGAAAATTAAAATGGGAACTACCTGCTCACATCTGGCTGAACTCTGTGCTGCCCACGGAGGAAGGGCTGCTGTGGGTGTGGCAAGCTGAGGTACAGAAGTGATGACATGGCTGGGCTGGGAAGGTCCCACAATAAAAAAGACTTGGCAAACATTTTTTAATATTTCCTTTTCCTTCCTGCTCTGTGACCTTGGCACAAGGCCTAACAAACTCAGCACAGAGTACTTATGGCCCTCTTCAGGGTTTGGATCCAGATGTTCACACAGCTCAGGAGCTCAGCTCACAAAAGGAGTATCTTTAATTCTCTGAGCCCAGGGATAGCACTACCTGCTTACGAAATTTGAGCACAGGCCACACAAGATCCTGACTTAGACTACTCATTCAGTGGCACAGTTGCTGAGGCACAGTTAGAAAAAATAATACCAAACACTGTTCCTTTCCCTCTCTTCTCCCTTTCTTCACCCTTTTCCTCATCTTCCACACATATGGACACACACATGCAAATCAAGCTGCCAGGGTAGCTGTGAAAGCAAACAAAAAATTGGCAGTACCATTCTGCAAGGAGGACACCAGGCAGAAAATTCTGACTCTGTGTCAGGAACAGTATTTGGCTGGATGATGAAGTGCATCAATGATGTGGGCTAGAGAAAAGTCAACAAGCAAGTGGTAGAGAAAAGCCAAAGCAAAGCTGAAGGAGCTCATCCTCTTTATTTGTTTGTTTGCAGAGTTTTCCAGCACAAGGCCAGGGGAAAATACGAATGGATGTGTTACCTTTAGCAGGGACACATTTCTGCTGGTTCTACTTATGTATTAGGGGATGCAGACCACAGACATTAGTCAAAGGATTTCAAAAGTATTGATGTCAGTGTTTCAGTGTGATCTGGGCTGGAAGATTTCGCTAGCAATGAGTGGCTGAAGCATAGAGCTAGCCTCTGCCTTTTAGCTTTCAGGGGTATTAGATTTTGCAGAGCATAGAAAATAGCTGCTTCCTTTGTGACAGAAGGAGAGTTTTCAATTATTTGAGGTTTACTTAAATAGGCTTAAATTACTAGTAGCTGAATTTGCATGGGGTGAGTAGGATCCTCTCCCTGGAAAATGGTAAATTGCTCAACACTGCTATGCCATACCCAAGCATCGATTCAGAGATAAAGAGTGCTCTGGATCATTAATGTCTTAGCGGGGAGACACTCATCTTGCTTTAAATGAAAGCTAGGGCAAAAAAACACTGACATAATCTGAAAGAGTAAAACCTGCCTTCTTTTTCCCCTGAGAAGCCCTTGGAAGCTTGTACTTGAATGAACATACCTTGTTTGTATATCCAGCCTGAAATAAGTTGCATCTTTATTGGCTGGTTCTGACTTGTCGATCAGTCAAACTTCCTCAGCCTCCACCTTGGATTAGGTAGAAACTTATGGCTGAAGTAATTTGTGAAGAAGCAAAGACTACCACAGATGAATAAGAATTGGGTGAGGACAAAAAAAATATATTTCTTCTCTTTCATAGTATTTTTCCCTATTATGACAGATGCTGCTAAAAGGCACAGAGTTCACAAGCTCACTGCCTTAACCATGATGCAGGTTTCTTCTGCTTACCTGAAAAGATGATAAATATCTTTTAAAATTTCTTATTCAGGAAAGTACTGAGATATTTGCCTAAACTCAGTTCCACTGAACAAATGCATCAAAGAAGTTCCATTGAAGTAAAATGCTTAATTTAGGTACATGATGACGTGTCTGAGATTGCTTTCCTTTTTGTTGTCGGTAGAAAGCATGTATTTGCTTCCAAATCTCCGTGTACTTAGGAGACTTTTGTTATTCCCATGACAGGGACAAGCAGTGCTAGTTCTGCCAGATGAATCCTGATTCTCTTACAAGATTGTGAGACTGAGATGGCATGATGGTGTCACAGGAGCAACTACAGAGACCTAGCCAAATGCAAAAACTCCAGGATCAGCTCTTCAGATGACAAGCCGGACACCTGATCATGAGAGTCTGTGTTCAGAATAAGTCTGTCTATGTATGTGAGTCTGTGTATGTACTAGCAAGTCAACATCTCCAGTAGAATGTGGCTTATCTTATGCAGTGACTCTATACCTACAGTGGTGTATTGAGAAGCCCTCTGTATCTGCGTCTGGGAAAGGCAACAAAGATAATGGTGAGAGAGAGAGAATTCCTCCCTCCCTACTAGCATTAAGGGGTGCCCACACACTGTTATAATCAGCTCTCGCACAACACTGGAAAAACATTCTCACTTTATGCCTTAAAATAGGTAGAGACTGAAACCTAAATTTTACAGCTGGAGAAGCTGGGTGGGGCAGAAAAATAAGTGACCTCCCCAAGGCAACACAGTAATTTAGCAAGCAAACCCAGGATTTCTGGATCTACATGGCCACGGCTAACATTCAGGCCGCCACGCTCTCCCACACACTGCAGGAAGGGGTGGGCAGGACACAGCCACAACAATATACTGGAAACCAAATATCCATCCTCCAGGCACTGCTGGGAATGGGACAGTTGAATATGGCACTGGGCAGAAGGAGGAAGGTTATTTAATCAGAGCAGCCTCTGTCATTGGTCATTGGCTTCAAAAGGGTTGGGGAGGTCCTCTGCCAGAGCACCATGCACTCTCCTGTGGTTTCAGCTCTCTGTATGGCAACTGCCTGACCAAATCTGCTCTTTCAAGGTAAGTGTATGGCTCATTCCCAAAGTAACATGACTCTTGCTTAGACTCTGAGGCAGCAGCTGGTCTTCTACCAGCAGTTGAGGGCAGATGACTCACTCCTTCCACAGTTCTGAGTGATGTCAGCTGTGTAAGTCATGCGTGATTTACCTTCCAAATGATCTCTTATTTATGCCAGTGATGGAATTAAAACAGAAAAGCTCTGCTTCCATGGGAGAATTGAGATTTCCCTTCAAGGGCAGATGTGGTCAACAGCAATTGGCTAGTGTGAGCCAGTTAACAAGAGCATTAATAATAATGACTAATAATTATTATCAATAATAATAAAAAGAGAATTAAAGAAAACTAAAGAGGCCACTGTCCACACTTAGTGAACAATCCTTCCTGCTTTGGATGGAAATGCGCATGAGGTTGTTCCTTTTCTATGCTTAATGTACAGTTGCCTTATTTAACATACATAGTACTATGGCTTATAATAAAATTTGTGTAGTCTGCAGCTTTTTAATCTTTACATCCATTCAGAGGCATCTACTGGATGTGACTATGTACAAAAAAGGAATGGATCAGTCTTGGGGTGGAGGGAAGGGAAAGAAGCAGTCGGAAGGGAATGGGAAGCGAAGGGACTCCTAGTGAGCAGTAGAGGGCAGAGGTGGGGAGGGCTGCGTGATGGATGGCAAGATTGTAAATCCCCATTGGGCAAAAGAGAAATCCTTTGCAGTACTGTTTATGCCCATCTAACAGTCTGCAGCTATTACTTCTTGAACATGTCCTGCAGGGGGCCTGGTAGGTATTTGATGACTGTGTCTAGAATGCTCTCTTCTTCCTCCTCCTCCTCATCCCCGCAGCCAGGAGGTATTGCCTTCTTTGGGCGTGTCAGACTCCCTTCAGCATTAGCTTCCAGTGCAGCCTGGGCCTCTGCTTCTTTTTCTTCCTTCTTCTTTATCCCATACTGCAGGGGAGAGATAACACATTGTCAGTCACCCACTGAACAGGATGGTTGAAGAAGCCAGCCATCACACATGGTGCCTCATATTCTACAGTACAAACATCACTGTTAATATTCTGCTTTTGCTCTTTTATACAGACACCTAATTTATCAATCCTAACACCTCACCCCTACGTACAGCCCAGTGGATGGACAGTTTTCACAAGACAAAATGATCAGATGCTCAGATCGCTCAGAAACAAGCACAGGAGAGAATCTGAGACTATAGACCTGCGGGCCTAGCAAAGACAATAAAAGTTCTGTGTTAGTAAAATTTTGGGGTGGTATTCTACTGGTGTTGATCCTCCTTTTTTATGTTAACAAGTCTGATGCTCAAGTCCATCATCCTCAATGATTTTGAAATTCCATCTGAAGCATTTTATAGTAAAGGTTAATGGATGTGGCAAAACTTCAGAAAAAAATAATGATCAACAAAAGAAAGCAAACAGGACAGGACAGACAGGCAGACTGCAGTGAAAATGACAGTTTTAGATATTCTCATGCAGGAGATATCCTACACAACCTCATCACTGTTCTCTTGTAAGTGGGACAGAAAGACCTCTTCATGAAATAAACCTTCCTAAGAAACCCTGTCTGTACTTGCACACTGAACTCTGCAATTCTGGGGGTAAAGCTGACTCATATTGTCTGAAGAGAAACATCCTTAAGCCTACAAGTAGAACAGATACCTGAAATTTGCTACTCCCATTAAGAATTAAAGGCAGACCACTAAGACTTTAAATAAGTAACCAGAACCCCATTTTATGATTTTATATTCAAAATACTAGATTTAATAGAGAAGTAAAGATATGTCTGAGTGAATCAGACTAGGGTAAAAGTGCTGTAGTATCTCAGCTCCCACAGTGACTAGGATTTTCTTTCCAACTGTTAGTTTGAAGGTATGTCCAAGAAAAACAATTTCTGCATTGCCAACCCTCATCACTCCTCAGCCTTCATAGATTTCCGTAATTGTCAGGTTTTGGTGCTTATGGAAACCATAAGTGTTTGCACAGAAATTTTTGAGATTATGGTGACAGATGACTAAAAGAAATCAACTGTCACATGCAAATCTACAGCAACAAGGATACCTGGAAGCCACCCTCTTTATTATAGAATCATAGAATGGTTTGGGTTGGAAGGGACATTCAAAGGTCATCTAGTCCAGCCGCCCTGCAATGAGCAGGGACATCTTCAATTAGATGAGGTTGCTTAGAGACCTGCTCTGTTTATTCAGACTAATTTAAATTTCCCAGAGTGTTTCCACTTTTTCTGACAATAAATGGAGGTTAGACTTTCTTGGTTTTGTGATCATCAATACAGTCTCAGAAGGTGTCCTGTTTCTTAGTGCCCAGCTGTGCTTCAAAGAGTCCAGCTGTATGTTTCAAGGATGCTTCTGGTCCCCAGGTTCACAGCTCCCAGGCTGGCAGGAATATTCTTCTTCTCAGTCATTTCCCCTTCTAACCAGCCACCTTTATGGCTGCTTACACCTGCCTGCTCCTGCCCTATCAGTTCCTCAGCCTCCAGTGACCTCCCAAGCGCCAGCACGTTTACTTACAATTATTTCACTTCAGCTACATTAGGGAGGCATTTGACCTTTGTGAGGAAGAAGAAAGTCATTCAGGTTTGCTGTAGCACCTATCAGCTTCAAAATTATTGCTCTGTAAAAGCCATTCCTTTGCTAAATTTTAATTAAAGTACCAAATGGAATTAAGATTGCTGTCAGTACATCAGAACCATAAAGTAACAAACCCAAACCCATGCAAAGGCCAGCAAAACATTTTGCATGAATAAGCCTGAAAAAACTTTAAAAAGAAAATCAGATATGATTTCAAAAACATCAAAGAATTATGTTGGTACAAAGTACTCAGTATTTTCTAGTATCAATAGTATGGTACTACTGAATAGACATGAAGTCAATGCTCTTTTCATTATTTTCTCTTTTCTTTTTTTCCATTAAGAATAGGCAAAATTGTTTACCGGTAAAGCAAAAAATGCATTACTGCTGTCATGACTATGTGATTTCAAAGGACTCTTGGATTTGACAAGAAACTCCAAAACATTTCTGAGCACAGGCAATACTTTAGCTTCCTTTCTCCATCATCATTAAGATTTAGGATGACAGCCTGCAAGATTGAAAACAATAACATCAAAACCCCCTAGCTTTCTAAATAAATTCTTTCAAGCCAAAATATTAATTAATAAGTACATTTGTCATGATTTTTATACCTGGTGGATACTGGTCACACAGATTTCATGGGAGAGATGTTCAAGACAAATGATATTTCCATTCACATCTGAGGGAAAGGAAGCATTTGATCAACTTGTAGTTACAAGGCTGAACACCACAAAGGTCCGACATAGGACCAGGAACCACTGCAGGGGGAATGACATACACTGCTAGGCTGTGGACAATCTGTATGGCTGGCTGATATTCACTCATCCACCCTCTCAAGTCACAGGTAGAGGAGAAAAGCATTAGTGGAGACAACACAGAGGTCCCCTGCATGCTTTCAAATCCTCCACCTCAAAACAAGTATCAGCTCGTGGCAGTTTGATGTTCTAGCTCACAAACTTGTTGAACAAACATCCAGGCCACAGTGAACTGTGGAACAAAAACAACCACTCAAGCGCTACTGTGTGCTAGGACAGAGGGAAGCTCAAAAATTATATGAAGGTATTAGCACTGTACTTGTGAGCCTGTGCTGACACGTTTCCTAGCTTCTACTGATTGCCCTCAGAAAATTCCACAGTGCTAGCCAGACCTTAGCACTTATGACCAGTGGAAAAAGATTTTTCACTGTAAAAGGACAGTAAGGAAAACCAGATTCTATCATTCCATCTTACTTGAACAAACACCAAGTACAGAAATTGTATTTTTCTTGGTTCCTACTTGTAGTGATGCTACAACATGTAGAAACAAGCCATTTCCCCCTAGATGTATGTAATACCCCAAAACAAATTTATTTTGGACAGAAGTATTCTCCTCTTGGAAAAAGGTGACATTGCATCAAAAGCAATTGTTGTAAGAAAGGATCAGTTTTGACAATTCAGTGTTACCGTTTAAACTTGGTGGTATTTTGTAATGCTTTACATTAATCAAAATGTAATTCTGTAATGATTCACAGGTGAATAAAATGACATTTTTCAGCTTTGAAATTATTTCAGAGGAAACCAAATTTTAGAAAGAAAAGTATTAATATGAGCAAAATTTTTAATAAGCATCTTAGTGTCTTCATATGAAATCTTTTAAGTGAAGTCAACAAATAATTTTAAAAAAATATATAACTCACAATAATGAATTGTTGGTGCTCTGGCTTTCCCGAGGATGGGAAATATTGCATTTTAGGATTTATTTTTTTTTAGGATCCTTTTTTAAAGGATGAGAACAATTTTTTTTTCCCCCAAGGTCCATCCCCATGACATTTAATATCAGAGGCTGTATTTGTATCATTATCTGCTTGGCGTTCACTCTTGCTACTATATAGTTAATAATGTAGAATTATGGATGGAACACAGCAAGATACTGAAAGTTTTTAATTATGTGAACCACCTTCCTGCTTCTAAAGTCATTACTATTCTGTCACATGAGGATTGTTTTCACTGGGTCATATGCTGGTGAAATACTGGAGGGCTGGAATCCTCAGTCATCAGGTGGAAAATAAGGAAAAAATACCACGGCCCTTGGTTTATGCCACACTCGCTGACTGCATGTCAGGAAAAGACCAGACTAACAATGCTGCCATCAACTTCCTCCCTGTGTCTTTCTTTCCCTATTCCTTCTGTTTTCCACAGGAAGCCAAAGTAAGTGCATGAACTAGAAACACAGTGAAAATTGGATCTAACTATAGTGGCAGTAAGGGTGTCAAGGAATACGGCAACTATTGAGCCAAGGAGGACCTGCAGCTAAAATGTTGACCCACCACAAATACAGTTACCATTTCTTATGACAAGCTAAGCATTGCTTAGTAAAAATCAACATGTCTATCTAGCAAATATCTAGGCTATAGAATGAATAAAGCAGCAATATCACAGTTAAGACTCTTGCAGAAGTAACTGCTTATCTCTAGGTAAGTTGTGGAATTGTCTCTCCAGGAAGACAGCTGCAATCAAGGTACAAGTGAGTGGTTATCTTTGGATCAGATTTGGAACTGACTCCTTAGGAACAACAAGTGATTCACCTGGGGAAGCTAAGGAAATACAGAAAGAGTTTTGTGGGGATACAAAGACAACTCAAAGACTGCACAGTGGGACCAGCAGAAGATTATCAGTGCGAAGAATCTTGGAGTCTGAGAATAAACTGCTGCCAAGATGAACACCTTTCCCATTGACATGCCAGGCAGGGTGCCCTTGGGACTCCCACACTCTGGATAGGGATTCAAAAGACCAACAGAGTGGTCTTGCTGACCTTAGCAGGTTAGGTTAACCATAAGACAATAACCACAACATTATGCTACTAATATTTACCATGATTGTACGCTGCTAAGATTATTATAGTTACTCACTAAGATTATTCTTAGTTACTCACATAATTGTATCTGCTATTGACATGGTTGAACTATTATATTTTACAGCCTCTATAAACTATCAAATATCACTATGTATATACTTCGTATAGTCACAGCTTCTTTCATCACTGGATATCTTCACTGTACACTTTTCTTCCCTCCTAATACCTGGATAAGCAGGGAATGAGGACTGGTGCTCTCACACACCTGTCCTGAAGCCCAGACTTGCAGCATCAGCTGCTGGGAATGTAAAGAAGATTAAAAAATGCATGTTTCAGTCCTTGGAGCAGAGAAAGGAACCATGTTCCCTTGGCTAGTTGGACATGTTCACAAGTCTGACTAACACAAGGTTTAGCTCACTTACGGTGTGTGTGTGAAGCCTACAGCAGGCAGCAGGATGCAAGTAAATGTTATAGTGCCTTGCTAAGATAAACCCATACAGGTCTGGATGGCAGGAATTTTGTGATGGAACAGCTGGACCTGTCTGTTCAGCACTTTTTGTGGCTGGTAGCAGCTGGCAAACAAGTCTCCTCCACTGTGGCTGCATCTGAGTGACTGAAATCTGGAGGTATGCGTACAGGAACCCTGCAACACAGCTGTGTACCATGTGTGGTGCTAGGAATTGTTCATGGCTGTTTGTTTTCACTGCGGACAACTGGCAACATTGCTATTCTTTCACTCAGACCTCTTCCTCCCAAGGCACCCTGAGACCCTGATACTGGTCTTCAGTCTGCATCCCAAGAAATAATACTGCATATCAGCCAACACTGACTTTTAGTTTCCGGGAAAAGGTTGGCATATGAATAATGCTGATTACGTTTCTCTTAAAGGAATTT
Organism: Himantopus leucocephalus; assembly: GCA_003993805.1. Lineage (NCBI taxonomy): Eukaryota > Metazoa > Chordata > Aves > Charadriiformes > Recurvirostridae > Himantopus > Himantopus leucocephalus. The sequence continues at coordinate 4,755,947 of RSEF01000031.1, forward strand.
TTCTCCTCAGTGGTTTTGTGTAGCTGCAGGTGGTACTGAATCTATGTCTGAACAGATGTGGCAGGTATGGACATCTCTGGAATTACTATTTTATTTACCAGCTGAGCTTTTATAAGCTACCAAGCGATTTCAATGCCTATTCCTTATCTTGCCTCATACACAAATTATGGGAGACCTTGTCTTTTCTTATACAGCCTTGTCTGTTAAATTTCATTCATATTCTAACCCACAACACGATAACAGAAGAACAAAATTATCATCCAGATTTGAAAGCTTATGGCTAGAGAAGACACTGAAAGGGCAACTTGCCTGTCCTTCCACCACAAGAGTTAACTTGACCTGACCCAGTCTAAGAGACGTCAGCTGGTGAAGAACTCTTACCTGCTCTGGAACTTAACTACCATTTACAATTAAAACATTTCTCCTCATATCTAACCTGATTCTTTCTGAAATGCTTTTTTTAAAAGAAAGAAGTCTGGAAGACTGAAAAGACACAGCAAGAAGATTTATCTTCCATCTGTCCTTTGGACTTCATTTATTATGTGTGCTAAGTTTTTTTCTCTTCTGTTACCAAAAAGAACACCAGCACAATTAAGATCTCCCCATCATTACCTCATGGAACCTTCTGCCAGGAATATACATAGGACTGAAACAAATTGAGAGCAATAGGTAGGCTTTAACACCGAACTTTAGCTCCACAACTCTGAGAGTCTGGCGTACAGAAAAAGATTCCATGTGTATTTCATTTACATAAGCCTGAAGTCTTTCTACATGATTTCTTTGGTCTCTCTGTGAAAAGGCTGCCAAGCATAGCTTTGGCTTTAAGTTTCAGCTGAAGATGAGGCAGTTTTCAGTCAGAGGCCTAGGAAAGTATCTGCTATTGTGATGGACTATGATCTGGTTTTGTCTTTTTACTGATGCTACTGATCTGCTACTTGCAGATCTTCCTGCAGTGAGTGTGCTGCTGTGTGTTTATATGGCAATGGAAAGAGCATGTCCTTCTTCTCCTACCTCTGTTTGCTCCAAGCTCCTGAGTTGGGGATGTTGCAGAAAGAGAGGAGGGTTTTCCTACAGGAATAGCAGTACTGAAACCCAGAGCCCTGAGTACTCTGTTCTCAGCACAGAGCCTGATTTGATGTGAATCTTGCCTAGCTATATGCACTGGCTCTTCTTCCACCTCAACATCAGGGATCTCTTGATTTCATTTGTGTGTGAACTTTGGCTCTTGCTTGTTTGGTTAGTTTTGTTGGTTTACTTGTCTTTCTCATCAGTTCATTTATCCCCAGCTTCATGTCCAAGGAGTTGCTATGGAGAAGGGGAGAGCATTAGTCCCCAGAAAACTTCTGGGAAAGCCTTTTAACATATTTGAAAGGAGGACACTATCTTTTTTCCTTTAATTTATCCATCTAAGTCTAAGCTCTGCCATGCACTGTTAGAATTACTCAGACTGCCTCAGGCAGATGCTGACCCTGGATAATGTCTGTGCTTTGTGAGGAGTAATAAACAAAGAATCACAGCCTGCCACATGGGGAACCATGCAACCTTCCAGCTGTGGTAGAGAACTAAAGGTAAGAGAGACAGTGCTGGGTGTCTCAGTCCCTACCACTCTCGGGGGGGGGGAGGGGTGTGTCTGAGTGTTCTTGTCACCACATGGTGCTGCATTGCTCTGCTGACCAGGACCCTGTCACTGTGTTAGCGGAAAAGGGCTGATTAATATTGGAAAAGAACAAGGCAAAGTCTCGAAACTGCAGTCTTAAATTACATTGTTCAATTGTGTGTGAGCCAAACAGGAGCACAACTTAAGAGAGAGGTGGCAGACAGAGAGAAAGAAGGACAATAAAACTTCAGGAAGGAGACACTTAAGATCCAAAGGCAGAGCTATGGATATATAAGCAGTTTCTGTTTCATGCCTTGTCTCTCCTGGAACAGACTTTCCCAAGCCATCTCCTTGGGGGCCATCTGAGGCTTTCAGCCAGCTTTCCCGCAGAGATTATTTGTAGAGATGGCTTCTGTCCGTTGAGTCCTTCACCTCATCCAAGGCTCCATCTTCACACAAGTTCCCCGTGGCTGCATGTGCCTTGCTCCTCTCTGCTAGCTCAGGCTTTCAGCTCTGTCAAAATCACAGCAGCTCTTCATCCATCACTGATCTTGGCTCAGGTCTTCCAGTATACATTTCAGTCTTATCCCCTGTTTCTCTCAGGAGGTTCCCATGGCAGGTACACAGAGGCCTGCAGTTTTCCACTTGCACCACAAGCATGGATCAGATGCAGTCGTGGTCTCATCTGATCTTCATCTGCCTCCCATCAGCATCTTCTGGTGACACTGGGGGAATCTGACAGTCACTTCCTTCTCCCTCACAGCAACATTGCTGCCTAAGAACCACACACCTGTCTTCAGTTCTAATTAGCTGCAGGATTGCAACACATTCCTATAGGAATACCCATTGCCCCAGCATCCAAGAGTAGTGCTGCCCAAATCAATAGACACGAAAGTTGCTTTTCTGCTGCCCCACAATGGAGAAGAGTGGAAGACAAAGCACCGCTCTTGTGAGTAGATCTGATCTGTACTCAACAAACCTGGCTACTTTCCCTTGATTGGAAGCAACATCACATCTGTCCAATGCTTGCTGTTTGCGTAACTGCAAGTGAAAAACAGAGCTGCATCTGGTTCCTGGTTGCAGAGCACAGCGTCAATTTGTTGCAAACTCAGATCTAGGGGAATCTTTCCATTGGTCTCAATGGAGGTGAGATCAGACATATACGGTTAAAAGAGAGAGATGGGAAGCACGTTTTGGCTTGATACACTATGGATGCTGACTATGCTGAAGCAAAGTGGCCATTCTGCTCACTGCTCAACTGCCTGGATTGTGTTAGGCTGTCCCAGTCAAAATGCTTCTTTCCCCTTCCTAAATTTAGGTTGTGTGAACTACAGTTTGTGAACAAATTTACTCCCCTTTGGGAAGAAGGACTTTATGAGAAAGACCAGGCATAGGTATCACATATCATGATTTTTTCAGAATAGTCAGCAAAAAATATATTTCCTTTTTCTCTGTGTTTGCAAATACCTTAATTTGCTTCCTCTTGTATATGCAGCATCTGTATTAAAACAATGCCTTACTGCATAATGGTCGGCCTCAGTGAGGGAATGAGATTTAGAAAGTTTCAGGAGTGGAGGTAATTAAATTACTGCTGAACAGCAAAGACTTGCATCTTGTAATCAGAGAAGAAATCTCCGGAGTAAGCAGAGAATATCTGACTCATGAAGAAGAGCATAGCATCAGAGGCTCCAAAATATTGATTTTTATGTACCTGGAGGGTTGACTGAAATCACCACACTGACTCATAACCACAGGGACCAAGATAAGTACTGTCTGTATTGTACTCATAAGCCTGTTAGGTCCTTTGGAAAATCTCTCTCCCAGAACCTGACTTGCAACTCAATTAGGAAAATCTGGGTCAATTCTCTTCTTCAAAGCAGCTGAGACAGGATAAGAAGAAAGGTTACATATTCCATACTAACAGTTTAATTGCTTATAGGTTACAGTGAAAATTTAGTTTTGCTGCATGATCACCAGGATGGGGTCAAGCTGCAGAAGGTTCCCATGAGAACAGAGGCATTTTCCAGTGATGCAGAGCTAGCCAAAGCAGGATATGATTTTTTGTGTTTCCAACAGCTGCATTTAGTTTTTTACACGGAAAACTTCCCAGAAGCCAATGGCAGGGACCCTGGAAATGCACAAATGCAGCCGCTTGTATAATTTTAGAAGAATTTACATTATGGTTATGTATCTGACAGCATAAATAAATCCATAGGAGATATCTGCGTTTATGTGTGCATTTTGCAAGATGACAACATGGAGTATAAGCTGCTGCTCCTCCTTCCTGCCTCATCATTTTTGCTTTGCCAAATGAAAGCCTTCCTTTTAGTACACAGCTGGTAAAATTAATTCCCCAGTATGCTGCAGCAATTTAGATTAGATATAACTATTTATTTTCTATACCTTCTGTTTACCATATGTGAAAAGCTCTTTTTTCTTTTCTTTTTTTTTTCTGAATTTTTATTTTTGCATTATTTAATCTTATTTTGAAAGCTCTGGTCCAGTCAGTGTAGGTCTGGGCTTGTGTTTCTACAAAAACCTAACAAAAATGCTCCAGTGGATGAGGACTTGTTCACTGCAGGATGAGGAGCCAGCTTTGTCTTAGGGTGCAAAGCGTGGTGATGCAGACAACTGCCAAAATAAATATTGTTTGACCTCTCAGGGGGGATAGGGAACTCATTGACTTAGAAATTATTATCATCCTGCATTGTTAGGTTTGTGCTTCCTAGGGTTCATCATTTCGTTGCCTTATTGATTACAAGCACTTTGGCAGAGTGGAGGTTGAAGCCAGCTGAAATTCAGAGGCTGAACCCTAAATGGCTGATAAACCACATGAGCTCTCTGCATCTGATTTCTTTGCAAATCTCTGTGAGGCCACTAAAAGTAGATTTTTTAATGAACAGTTTCTGAGTGCCAGTTTCGTTTCTAGCATGTTGCATTCATTGCTCTGTGAACATCAGCTCTTGCTATTATGAACTTGAGGTTGTCCTCGGCGTTTTGTAGTGCACTAAAAAGTGCTCTTGAACATGTAGGAGTATGTTGCTAGCAAAGAAAAGTGTCAGGTAACAGAGCTCATCATGGCAGATCAAGAAAAACTTAGAAAGCATTCTGGAAGCGATATGTACATGACTGAAAGCATGCTCCAGCTAAATTTATGTTCCCTATTCCATCTCAGCACTGTGAGGGACAGTTGCATTCAATTGTACTCTTCTATTAGATAGCCAATTTAAGGCAAATGAAAAAGACCAAATTATATCTAAACATAGACAACAGATCACAAACATAGCTTAATTGTTATACAAGCAAAAAAAAAAAAATCCAAAATATTAGAAGAGAGCCAACTAACAGTCCCAGATATAAAAGAAGCACTTATATCACCACTGCTGAGAATCCTGGGGACTAACCTGGAAGGACATTTAGGTATGCATCTGCATTTTTTCCCCAGCTTTCTGTGTGACCTGTATGGGAGAGAATTCATTTCTTCTTGGTGGGCAGAGAACTTAGATTTACTCTTCCAAAGGGGCTACAGTCTGCTCTGAAACACAGTCATTGCTTATAATGATGCCACACTAAGTTGCTTCCATGCTCCATGAGGGTATTCTGTCCTCAGTAACTCCCCTGGATTGATAGGATGAGTTTGACAGTACATTGAGCTCTCTCAAGATTTTCACAAAGAAGTTTTTTTCCTTCAGTAACCTACACCATTGTTTTCGATGCTGATTTGCTGACAGCACAAGACAATGTAATTTTGCAATAGTAAGAGCTCAGGAAAAGTTAATTAGGTGATTATTGTTAGTCCTCGCTGTGAGACTATGTAATTTTTGTCATCAATTCCTTGGGGATCATTCTGTGTGGAATAAATCCTGCCATATCCCATTGTGGCTAAGATCTAACTAGCACACCCACCCTGACAGTATATCTGTGGAGACCAAGGCATTGCCACGAGCTCAGAGCCAAGATTCAGTAAAATCAAAGGTAGTTAATCTATTAGTTTCAAACCTTTGGCATACACTTCCCTCTGATGTACACAAAGTACTTCTCAATCCCATTAGCCAGCAACAGAGAGGAGAACTCTGACATCAAAATGCTTTAAAAATGGGAAGAATGCTTTTGACACCCAAAAAGAGCAAGCAGGAAAGTATGAGTGTTTATTCATATGCCGTAGCCTTTCACAGGGACATGAAAAAATGAAGGGAAAGTCACTTATCTTTCCCTAGCCCTTTTTGATCTGGCACACCAGCCTCTCCCTTTTGTAATTCAAGGTAGTTTTCTTGCTCCCCAAGAGGTTGTGGAAGTCATGTTTGCAGTGAATGAAAGTTGGTAAGGGAGAATATCTGGTGCATCTTAACAATCCAACTGAATAGCATTAATGGTGTTATAGTGCTAGAGGGACCATTTAAAAAACTAGCAGCTCTAAGTACTCACTTACGGGATAAGTGATACCCAGCCATGCTTATGATATCCTCAAGTTAGGCAAATGAAGGCTGGCTCTCTTTTTTATATTGTCTGAGCACTTTGGCATCATTAATGAGACTTCCAGGACTCTTGGGTGAGGTGGGGAGAGGTGAGAGAGATACCTTACAATCACACCAAAATTAAGCCTTGGATGATGTGAAGTGGCAGGGAGTGTTGGAAGAAAACACATCAATAATTGAGCCTGCACATGCATGTGACCATGCATATGAAAACCAAGCTCAACTGGTCATGCTGTTCCACGCTCCCTGACCACTATTTAGTCCCTTCCAATAATTTTCCCTTCATAAAATATCTGTGCATGCCTAACAGAGCCATGAACCAGTGGGAATGCAATAACTTCAGAAATTTCCATCTTTTCAGGCTGTTAATGAACAGTTATTCTTCAAATGTTAAAAGAGTAATTAAAAAGAACAACTAAGAATGTATGTCGTGCTTTAGGCCAAATCAGCTACTGGGACATGGGGGACCCCAGATGGGACTGACAGATGCTCCCCCTACCCCTCTTCAAAAAGAGAGGCAGAGGAGGGAAAAAGAGACTTACGAGTTTAGAAGGAACTAAACTACTTTAATGAAATATTAATAATAAAATAAAAAGAATATAATGAAATATATACAAAACCATATTATGCTCCCAGGATGACAATCACATCACCAGCTGGCACTGGGGAAGTCCCAGACTGGACTCACTGACAGACAGGAACTGGATTCCTGATCATGATTCAGGATTGGGATCAAAGGCAGATGAACAGACAGAGACCTCCTCGGACGTCAGCCATTGAAGAAAGAGAGCTGACCCTCGGCTTTTATACTGAGCATGAGGCAGATGGGATGGAATACCCTGTTGGTCTGTTTTGCGTCACCTGTCCTGTTCGCTCCTCCCTGCAGGTGGGACCCCACTATGCTGTTCTACTTGGGTTGTTTCATGTTTTTTTGGCCAAAGCCTCAGCATGTTTCAGTAGAAGTCCTAGTTATCCAAATTGCTGCTAAAACCTGAGAAGCAGGGAGAAAAGCCCTTTCAAATTTCAGTGTTGGCTGCCACAAAAAAAGCCTTATGTTAGTGGAAATGTCTCTTTTTCTAATAGTAGAGTACTTCAGAAATGACTACTATGCAAGTACACACAGAAGAAGCTAGCACAAATGCAGTGAAGAAAACAGAAACTCTGATATTGGTGGAAGGAATATTGTTACCTCTGAGGAGCACTAGAAAGAAAGGGCTCTCTGTGAACAAAACAGAGAAGCCAGCAACCAACTCAGCCCAACCTAAAGCCAGGGCAGAACAAGCAAACAGGACAAGCAGAAAAGATGCTCTGTGTCTGAGCTGGCTGGGTTGCAGGACTGAAAGGAGATGTTGTGTCATGCCCACTGATGGGCAGCTCCTGGCACCATGTCAACAGGTCAAGTGCGTATATTAGCCTGTGATTACCTTTCAGATATTGCTTAGTAGATGCTGGAGTTCTGGAGGTGCGTTTGAGTTATGGCATTTATTGCTCTTGATCTGATGTGCTTTGAGGGTGGAAATCTCCCATCTGCAGGATTTCTGCAGTGTGGGAGGATAAGTTTGCACGTTGGCAAAAAACTTGTGTGCAGATTTTTAAGCTGGGCACAAGCTTCTAATTCCGGAGTTCTTTCAAGGAGAGTGGGAAACATGGTGTGCATTTTCTTGCTGATAGAAAATTTCCATCTTATTTATATATTCATACATTCTGGGCATCCTTACTGGTAACAGCTTGCCTGTCACTTTCCCAATGTGGCTGATTCCTCAGCCCCAGCTCCTGCTCTTGTTTGACTTGGTTCTCCCCCTAGAAAGAAACCAGGCCCTCCCACGTGTGTGTCAGGAGAAAAAAAGCGGAAGCCTTAGAGACACACAGTCTCTGATTGAAGACAGAACAACTCACTAGACAGCATGATCATAGCTTCCCTAAAAGCACCCACTTGCTCTTTTAGATTACCCATCAATATTCCATCATTCACCTGCTTCCCAGCACAGCACAGCAAGCCTGAGGACACTGTTACTATTCAGTAATGCTGTGTGGAAATGTTATTTGCCTGGCTGTTCAGGCTCGTGTTTGGAAAATTACATTTCTGAGGTGCTAATTTCATCAGCCTTTATCAGAGACGGTGTGGGACTTGCAAGAGAAGAAGGTGTCAGCTCTTGCTGGAGGAGGGACAGCAACGTGGCAGACAATGAAGAACGTAGGAAGCAGGAAGCTGCTTTGTTTCAATGAATTTAATTAGAAGACATTAACAATATTTTTCCCGTTTTGCCCTGTGACTCTTCCTGTTGGGATATCATCTGGAAAGTACATTCAAAACAAAAAGCAAAACCTCCAGACACTAGAGCGATTCCCCTCTGCACCATGCTATAAAAGTGCATCTCTACAGCACAAGGGACAAAGCCTGGGAAGACACACTGTATTGTGTTTATGTGTCCAGGTGCTAGCAGCAAGGGTCTACAGAGATGGCTTCTGTGAGAAGAAGCCATGGGCTGCCCTGTGCCAGACACAGTCAGTTCCAGCTCCAGAGAGAGACATGGGCTGCAAACTGGTAGTTGGTTTAAGGCCATGATTAAGAGGAACTATGCCAATTATTTAGCAAGATATTCTCCCATTTTGGGTACTCTTCCCCACAAAGGCTTTGCAATTAATCTGGTAATAGAAGAAGAGGCTCACCACGAGCGTCTTGCTCAGTTTGATAGCTACAAGTTAAGCATCAGTTGTGAGCTTTTCTAGTCAGTCGGTAGAGCCATACACTGTGGACATCAATAAAGGCACCGAGGATATCATCCTTTGAGGTATGCATTTCTCCCTGTTGAGTACTGAGGAAGAATTGACCACCAGCTCAGGTGGAGACAATGAACAGTTTGATAGCTAAAGCTTCATAAGGCAAACCCACTTCATGAACCTAGTTATCCCTAAAATGATAGCAAATATTGCCAGGGCTCCCTCCTCAACTGAATTAATTTCCCTCTCACTCTGAACTCTGTAGGTGCCTATTGTGAAGGTCTTTAATTTTTTTAAGTAGACACTTAACTACCCATTCTCATTCTGACCAATTCATTAAAATTAGAAAGCAGTGAGTTTCCTCTTCCTTTTTCTCCCTCTTTCTCTCTGTCAATCTCCCTTCCTTTAGGTGTAATCGATTCCTTCTGCAGAAATGGAAACAGCCTAGGAATATATTTGGGGGAGGGGAGGGGAGGGGAGGGGAGGGGAAAGACATAAGTCATAGTCTGGGTTTATAAGGAAAATAAGGAAAACCCACAGAGCAAAATGAGTAGCAGGAATGTAATGGTGCAGCAGAACTGTAACACTGTGTTAGATCAAGGGTCCAGTTAGCTGGCCAGAAGTTGCTGCTTTGAGAATGATTGTGAGAATTAGGGTAATATTAAGTGATCCTGCCTCTGGCATCAACTACTTTCAACCATCAGCAATTTAGGGACATCATGAAACCAAGCTTGCATTTGGGCTGTCATATTTAGCTCTTCTCCATGGATGGATGTAATGTTTCTTCTTTTTTAACCCTATATTTTTACATTTCCAATTCTGTTGAAAGACTTCAGACATAATGGTTGAAAATGGATGTGACCAGAGCACTGCAACACACCTGAAAATGTGACAAGTATTTCATAGCGCCTGCCAAACTCTACAACCCTACTCCTTCCCTGATGAGTTGCTAGGGTGACTTGCCAAATCCCACACTTACTGGGCATGTCTGTGAGAATTTGTTGAGTTAGATGCAAGTGTTGTACATTCTTCTGAGCTTCCATGTTGCAGCATCACATTTTGGGTGCTCTTTCAGTCACAGCTAGAGACTGAAATACTGTGTTAAGATTAAATTCCAGAGAGCATGGAAGAGAGTGTTGTGGGCAGATGTGACTGTTCTTTAGTATGAAGGAGCACTTGCTCACTAAAAAAGTTATTATTCAACCAAATGTAGCATAGTTAGATACTCTGCTAATATTTTATATATATATCTAAAGACTTATTCATACAGGTAACTCTACAGCCACATGGAAGCCAGAAGTCTACCTTTATTCAGACTCAGCAAAGAAGTCTGCCTGCTAACTGGCTTCTCTTGTTCAAAGCTGTAGTGTAGATTTGGGACAGCATATGCTTTGAGGATCACTTTTGTTCATGATCTTCCCATTCTGTGTGTTTTCAATTTTCAAGGCTCTTTAAAAAATCAAGTGACTCTTCAATATTTAGTGAAATCATTTTTTTACAGTCCCTCATTTGGCTTCTGTGTCTCTTTTCTAGGGAAAACTGAAATGTGCTATGAATGCTTTTCCAGTGTGTGCATGTCATGACTACTGGTAATTTACAACTGGCAAACAAAAAGCTCAGAAACATATCAGCTCTTTGTTTTGTTTTGGAAGTATATAATTAGAGAATTAAAAAAAAATCTTGACACTTCATGAAATACATACCAGATGAACATAAAATATAGCCTGTATTTTACCATGCTGGTCTTTACGATTGAGTTAAATCTTCTTGTCATAATGAGACCTCACTGAGCTTAGTTACACTGTTCTGAAGATAGAGGTCAGAGTTGATTTTTTAATTTTCCATTCTGCGAATGTACCAGATATACTTACTTCTAATTGCCATGCTTGCTCCTTTCTGAGTTAACCACATTCATGCCTTTTACCAATTTGCATTTTATAAATTTTACAAAGGTGCTGAGGCCATATATTATTTATTACTTTGTGTCCTCTGATCATAATACAAACTTACATTTCCTAATGTAAGATTGTGTTTTCAACCATGATTTCAAGCTAACTTAATGCTCCTAAAAATATGGATTTTTTTCAGCTTTGCCACTAAATGGCTGTGTCATCCTGATGATGTCACTTAACCCATTTTGCCTACTTGTTCTTTGTCTTTTCTCTGCTGTCCTGAGCTCTTTATGACCAGCTATTTAGACCTTATCTTGCACCACATAAGTCAATGGTAGTTTTGCTATTGGCTTTAACAAAAACTCAAAGGGCACAATACTTTTGCTGTTGTGGAAGAAACTTGCCATGTTTGATTTTTTTTCTCCTTCACTGAAATTGTTCTTTATTAAAAAAAAAAAAAAGCTGTACTACAGGAAAATTAGTTCCAAACAGGCTAAATTGATCTGTTTTACTAAAATTAAGACATTCCACTTACACTGGTCTTTTCACTTGCTCTCAATAATAAATCCTCATTTGAAGAGCTATTTCAATATTAAAGAAAAACATTTCCTGAGATAGGGCTGTTTCATAAAGCCAGAAACATTTGGTTCTTCAGTTACTAGATGAAATCTCTTTCAAATGATGTATTTTCTTCAATGTCACACTTCACATAAGTGCTTTAGGCAACATTTTCTTCTCTGCCAGTTGGTTGATGGGACTTTCGGAGCAACCCACAGCATACGGACTTCTTGCTTAAAGTGATTTTGCTTGAGGTCTATAATGCTCCATTGACCAAAACAGAGATACACTTGTGGTTTAACCCCTAATATGCAGCTGCTCGCTCACCCCCCCTTCCACCCACAAGAGAGAAGAGGGAGAAAAGTAGGGGAAAGGAAAAAAACTTGTGGCTTGAGATAAAGACGGTTTAATAGAACAATATCAGAAAAGGAAAAATAACACTAATAACAACAATAATAACAATCATAATAATAACACCAGACATTCTCACTGCCCAGTGAATTGGTACCATCTTGAACAGTGATCCCAGATTTCCGCCCCCTGGCTAACCCCTGTTTATATACTGAGCATGACATCCATGGTATGGAATATTTCATTGGCCATACCATCCTTCTGTCTATTCTTCTATGAGAAGCTGAAAAAAAGTCCTTCAATAATGCAAAAATCACTTAGCAACAACTAAAACCAATAGATACTATTGACATCTCTTTCACAGCAACCACTAGAAAGAGAAATTAACTCTTTCGCAGGTGAAACCATGACAATGCTTTAGGCAGGCAGCATAAATTTGTCTAAAATTCATCCTGCAGCTGTCTGTTCCTCTGGGAGAAGGGAAGAACTTGGTCCAGAGAGGTTGCAAGCTTTTACTCCTCTCTCCTGTCAGGAAAGGGGAAAGAAAGCAACCTGAAATCCATTCAGATTTCAGATAACTTTGTGATTCAATTCTGGCAGCATCAATGGCTTAGGGGTAGGTAAGTGAAGTGGAGTCATCAGCAAGCAGAGCTGTGCTCCTATCCAAAGAACAATTTGGTGTTTCATTCTTGCCTTTAATTGTCTGAGACAATACAAAGCAATTTCCAACTGTAGGAAACATATTTTTATAATCAAATGCCTTTTTTCCCCTTTTCTTTTTTTTTAAGTAATTTAGTATTTTAATAAGGTTGAGTAAAGCCGTAATTTTTGAAAGAATTGGATCTGCCTTTATTTCCATCACTGAACCACAGGCTTAATGGCTGAAATGAACTCTGTCTACAGCATTGTTATTGTCACATGATGTTTCACATGAGTTTTTCATGGGATGTTATTTCTTGCTCTTAATCTAGCAGGTAGAAAAGGAAATGGATTTTCTGTTCTTTCTACATGCAACTGTCTTTATCTCCTCAACAAAAACTTTCACTAGGACTAGGGCCAAGGACTAATCATTCACAAGACTTAGAAGTGCCCTATTTGACAAGGATTCTGTTTGCAAAAACGCTTCTAACTTTACGTGGAGTAAGAGAGACTATAGTATCGTGCCCATGGTCTGAAGTATACCTATAGGATACTTTACATCTCAGGATTGTAAGGGTGAGACATATCACCACAGTCTCTGTTGTGTTTAAGTTGTGCCACTCCTGCACCTGGCAGAATCCAGAAGCTCATGTCAGACACAAGCCTGCTGTCCACAAACATGCTGAGGACTAGGAGTGACTGGCAACTGCACAACTGGCCTCAGGAACAGGTAGCAGAGGTATACCACCATCTGGACACACATTTAAGTTCCTTTTTTATAGAGAGAATGCCTTTAAATCTTGGCTTTTTTTTGCATTTTGCTCCTTTAACTCGCATAAGTTAAAGTCATTAAGTTAAGCAAAATTTAAGTTATGGCTTAAGGAGTTAAAGGACAGAGAAATACTGTCAACTCCATTTCAAATATAGTGAATGTTTCTAATCGCATAAGAAGATATTATATACAATATCAGGTTCTGACATTTTCTTATCAGTAGACATTCAGTGATATTGTTTCAAGAAAGAAAAACCACCTACAAGCTGTGTGAAAAGCAGTCATGAAGCAGAAAGACTGATATCTTGGGTCAGATAAACCATAAACAACTATCCCATGCACACATACACAAACAAAACAAGTTTAACTGTCCACACAGAAAGCATTGCAAAGTTTCCTCCTTTACAGTGTGCAATATCCATGGCAAAACAACCCTGCATTTTTCCCAAAGAATACTTTAATTTGTTCAGAACAAAGAATCAGAGTACACCAGCTTTTACAGAAGCAAAAGAAAGAGAAAATCAGCCTATGCTGGAAAAGATGAAAAATGTTGTGATTAGCATAACAATATTATTGTTCCTGTATTAACCTGTAAATTTGCATTTAAACAAGTTAAATACTGTAGAACATTTCTCTGCAGTTTAAGAGTTCTAAATAAAATTGTCATTTACTTTAATTTGTAGCTAATATTTTGACTGTTTTTTTAAGTGGAAAAAAATTCCATGCATGTGTTATCTTGTTTAAGCTTATAATCAGCAGCCTACTGTGACTTTGAATTAATTTGGTTTCTATTTTTATTTTTTTTTGCTCTGATGGTGGGAGGCAGAGGGTGGGGTGGAATCCAAATTCTGTAACGGACATAGACTGAAAAGAAGTTTATACCTGTTCTGGCTGTGCTCTGTAATGGTCCTCACAGTGGGATGGCTCCTTAAATGAACAGTGTAGCATGAGTGATAGGAAGCATGACAAATTTAAGTTCTGCTGTCATCATTAGGGTAGCAATCTATAGCAGAATCATTAACAACAGTTCCCTACCACAGGGGATTTTTTTCTTAGCTGTGGTATCATCTTCCCAAAATGTTCTGCCTCCCAGCTAAAAGCAACTGGCTGAGTAGGGAAGCTAGACAAGGACCTGTGGTATCATAAACCAATTTTTCAAGCAGGATGGAGAAAAGGAAACCATCCACCAATCTGTGACCCAGGCCCTGTCATATACCTAGCCTACACCACACCCCCTCTATGGCATCTGCTTTTCCTTTCACTTTGGCACATCTGTCTAGCAGTTTTCTCAGGACAGGAATAACCCTGACACCAAGGGCACGCTGCCCTTCCCATGTGGGACTGTGGAGACCAAACAAACCATCTTAGAGCCCTAACTCAGACAATTGCGGGACACAGAAGCCAGGCTGCTCCTTGACACTGAGATCCTCTTCTCCAGACTGCAGTGTAGGTGAATTTATCCCTATTCTTATGTGTTACTTCACATTTCACCCTGTCATAAAAGCACAGCCATGATTTCTGTTTTAGAAAGCATGAGGCTGCTTACTGGTGTGGTACTTACTGTACTTACAGATTATAAAGCCACAGCAATTCTTGAATTTTCCCAAGCACTACCCATAACTACAAATGAGGTTCTTGCCTTTGAGTTCTACTTTTGTAAACCAGGAACTATCAGAAGTTTTAGCCACTGTAATCAGGACTATACTGCATGCATGCAAGACTGGAGGTTTTTATAAGAGAGGAACTGCATCTAAGAGCATGATCACTAGAAAGTGCATTGATTACCTGATTTAATGACTTGTGAAGACAGTGTTATGTTTTATTAGTCAAAATCATGATAGATCAATCCAATGTAGCCTTTTGTTAGCTCTGCACCAATTTGTAAATTAGTCTGTTTCCACATCCATCCCATTGTCCAGCTTCCAGTTGGATTTTTCATTCATATTGTGAAGTTGTTCAGTATGCCCTTGAGTACAGTAAAGCCAGAGAGACCTGGCATCTCCTAGCAGGACCCAGGTGCTTCAGTAACTATTACTCCACTTAGCCAGCACTTCAGAGCTTTCAGGGTTGATTTTAATCAGAGCAGCCATGACATTTTTAGTACCTTTTAAGCAACTGCCTTACTTGACAATAATGATACTCTGATTACAAAAGACTAGGGGAACAGGAACTGTGCAATGCTGTTGCAAGACAGCTGCACTAGGAAGAGCCATAGTTTTGTCCTGTGGGGTTCTTACCAAACTCCTTCAAAGCTGTGCTTACTTAGTGTTGAAGCTTTGAACTTTTTATTTCAGGCTTCTTTGTCAGAATCGTGTACAAACTTATACATGCACAACAGTGCGGGGCTTACCACGTTGTTTCTGAGTCATCACTGAGCAAATGTCAAGAAATTCTCCTAAAAAAGCAGAGTTATATTTTGTGTTAAAAGCTTGCAGGTAGTATGTGTGAGATATGAGAATGGATTTCATGCTCTTTGGTGACATCAGGACAGACAAAGCACCTTTAGTGGTCTCTCTGCACCTGAATTACCCCCACCCTCAAATCAATCGCTCATTCCTCAACTCCATTTCACATCAGACTTGGGACAAACTGATGAATTTTTACATTTAGGTGTTAAACTAAAAATTCAAATCTCTTTCTAAATGTCTTCAGGCCACTAGAGGAAAACAGTCCATGTTGGTCAAATAAATGATTTCACTACGCCTGAAGTATACTTTTTTCATTTCTGGGCATCCTTACTAAACACAGACAACAAATCCCAGATAACCTTTCACAGCGCTACTGTGGTTATGCTGGTGCTCTTATATACATTGCTCTGTGGTTAAGACACTTGCCAAGATCTATGTTGTAGAGATAGGCAGGGAGGAGCTTTGAACTACCATCTCCTTCCAGGATTTCAAATGTTGTCTCTGCCTGCCTCAATAATATATACAAGCAATCCAGGAAAAACACAAGGGGCACCCAAATCACTGGACATGGAAACAAAGATGTCTGAAAACTTTCTACGTGGTGAGACTTCTTAAAAAATATAATGTCACTGAGCCTAAAACATTTCTGTGAAGAGGTTTTATCAAGGGTATGGTTTCATAATTGTGGTAAGCAGATTTAAATTATTTTAGTGTGCTCAAACTCTTGTAACTGTCAGATATTTGCTCTTGTTACCTATCATGTGGTACGTCTAACATTGATGTCATATCATAGAATGGTTTAGGTTGGAAGGGACCTTGAAGATCATCTGGTTCCAACCCCCCTGCCATGGGCAGGGACACCTCACACGAGACCAGGTTGCTTAAAGACCCATCCATCCTAGCCTTGAATACCTCCAGGGATGCAGCTTCCACAACTTCTGTGGGCAGCCTGTTCCAGTGCCTTACCCTCAGAGTGAAAAATTCCTTCCTAATAGCTAATCTACATCTACCCTCTTCCAGTTTAAAGCCATTACCCCTTGTCCGATCACTACATGCCTTTGTAAAAAGTCTCTCCCCAGCTTTCCTTTAGGTTCCCTTTAGGTACTGGAAGGCCGCTACAAGGTCTCCCTGGAGCCTTCTCTTCTTCAGGCTGAACAACTCCAACTCTCTCAGCCTGTCCTCTTAGCAAAGGTGCTCCAGCCCTCTGATCATCTTTGTGGCCCTCCTCTGGACCCGCTGCAACAGGTCCATGTCTTTCCTATGTTGGGGGCTCCAGAGCTGGATGCAGTACTCCAGGTGGTGTCTCACGAGAGTAGAGTAGAGGGGAAGAATCACCTCCCTTGACCTGCTGGCCACACTTCTGCTGATGCAGCTCAGGATACAGTTGGCTTTCTGGGCTGTGATTATGCATTGCCGGCTTCATGTGGATCATTAAATTGAGAAGAAGAGACAGAAAGATTTTAGGCAGGTCAGTTCCCAGTTCTGACACAGTGTGGGAGTGCTGAATCTAAGGCAAAGCATCCTGTCTTCTCTCCTTTGCCTGATGCCTCTGTTAAGTGCTCTCAGTGTTCAAAAATCCCAGGTTGAGTCTTGCAAAGTAGCTGTACTTTGCAGGGAAAATTTGCTGCCTTTTGGAAACTCAGGACCAGTCAGTGGAAGGAGAAGAACATTGTCTTGTTTGTTTGTTTTAAAATATGATTTTGCATTTGTGAGGCAAGCAGAGATAAAAAGCAGTGTTGGGAACACGAAGTGACCATTTTATGTAACAGCACAAGCGAACAGACAGAAGAAGAGAAAAATCAATATAAATGTTGGTGTGTTGAGTTATCCCATAATCTGTGATTGCTTTTGCCCCATCACTGTGATCACTTTTGCCAACCAAATTCACTCAGAGATTCTTGACAAAAATGTCGGTGAACAGACCTGTGATTCCAGCCTCTCGAAGGGCCTGTAGGGTGCATATTGCCTTTTACACAGGCACTATGTAGTGACATGACAGAGTGAGAGGTAGATTATGACTAGCATAAGTGACAGGCCTTTCTCCTTGACACTCACTGAGCCTGTCAAACAAGGTTGAGTGCTAAATCTCTGAGAAAATGGAAGCTTAAACCAGGGACCACACACACCTATCAAGGGAAAGAGCCTCCAGAGCAGTTCTGAGGCAGTTAGACTCCTGCTCCTTCCCTCACAATGTCAGATGCCCTGCAGGAACAGGGATATCCCTATCTCTGGGCATGCCTTGGCATTTGAGATTCTCCCACTATCTGTCAAAAGTTAAGCCCTGAAGCACTCCCTTCTTCCCTTCACCTCCAAATCCACACCTAAAGCATGTGGCAGCACAGAAACAGCTTAAACCACTTGCCAAACACCCAGTCTGAATGACAGAAGAGTGGCCATTCATCCAAAAAACAGACCAGTGCTTTTCCATTAGTTTCTGTCTGCAGGTCACCTTCACCCATCTTTTAGAGGATAAAGGGACTCTTTCACCATGCACTGAAATTTAGCAACAGCACATTATTTTCCTTTGCAACAACCTGTAAGAAATAGAACATACACCTTCACCCTACCCCTACATTGAAAACCATTGGTTTAGGACAGGATGACCACTTTTCAAATGATTGTAGAGAGACGAGTCCACAACCCTCTCACTGTCCAAGTCAGACTTCCCCAGCAACAATTCCATGTAAAGCCCCCCTTGCAGCTCTCAGCTTGATCTGTGGTCCTCAGTTCCTCCTCTGGAATCCAGCTTCTTTCTCAAGACAAAGAGAAAGGCAAATGAAGAACAAAAGCACACATCAAGACTGAGAGACTGTTTCAAGAGCACATAGAGATTATTGTGTCTTTTATTGAAGAAGACAGCATAGTTAGGAGTGAGAACTGTCTCCAAATTAGAAAGGACAAGTTTGCAAAGGCTGGAAGACCAGCTGGCACATGGATAGAAGGCACTGGTGTTGTACTTCCTGACTTTCAAAGCACTGTCAAACTTTTCAGAGTTAACTAAAGTTAGCCTGCTTCTATTAAACAGCATAAGACTGACAGAACCCTGGGTGAAGTCAGGGAACTGTTCTCTCAGATTTGCAGAAGGCTTTGCATCGCATGCAAGGCTTTGTGGAAACCTGAGTATGCCTCAAAAACATCTTTCTCTGTTTCTGCTCTAAATCTTCTCATTCATCTCTCCTATCAGAGCTGGCCAGGAGCAAAAACACTGTAGAAAAGAGTTGTAGTAGTAGCAGTGAGGTATGGATGGAGAATATCCCAGAAGCCTTGCTCTCCTAAAACTCCCTGCTTCAATTCCAGATCAAAATTCAGCCAAATTCAAGCCACAGATTTGAATTCTCACCTTGAGCAAAAAAACCATGTTATATGGAAGTAACTCAAAGTGGGAAGTGGCAGAAGAGTCTTCCTTGTCATTCAACTAGAGATTGACTGCAGAAAGTGGAAGTGCTGTCCCTTCACCTCATTGAAGGCAGTATACTAGCCTCTGCCCTTCTAAACAAACCTCATACCTGCTGCAAATTAGTGCATAGAAATATGTGATTACAACATCAGAGCACAGGAAATGTGAAGATAGGAAGTGAGAATTTTCTAGACAGATATGCAGCTGGACCAAGCACACAGACATGATGAAGCTGATCCTCTGATTCTCTGCAATATTCTTTTGCCACTTTTGCTTTTGCTGCCCAGGTTTATAGTTTAAACTGGTAGGTTCTGCCTATAGCATCTTCAGTGATACAAACCACTCATCAGAGAGAGGGGAGAAATGCCTTCAGCACCACCTACTAGTCAACAACCAGGGATTCATCACAAACATCAAAATGTGACATTCTAGGGGTTTTCAAGAGACGTACACTGGGATGTCTCCATTCCCAAAACTCCTTGGCAGCAGCTGGAATAAACTTCCAAGTAGGAAATCAGGCATACAAGTCCTGAATAAAAATCACTTACAAGCCCCATTGTGCTTTCTGCGTTTGAGTGGATGAAGAGTCCTATTCAAGGGTCAGCTGCCGTTCCCACATCAGGCCTTTGCTTGGACTATCTTTCTGTTTTGATCTCTGGCTGAGCAATCTTTCCTCTAATTTAGGAGGAGACATAATTTACATCTATATTACTGAGCATGACAGAAATAACGCAGCAGCTGTAAGATGACTTGTGAGGCCCTACAGACGTATATGGTGCCAGTTTTAAAAGTCATCTCAGCCCTATGATGACCCTAAATTTCTAATGGGTTGCTTGGAGGTCTGGCTGGGACGAAGAGCATAAATGCACTATACCTTCTCCACTGTACTTGGTTTAGGCTGATGGTCTTGTGAAGACCATGCCAACAGTTCCAGCAAATGCTGGGGAATTTGAATGTGGTGGCCTGGAACTGACAGGCTGCATTCTTCCTCCCTTCTTCCTAACTGAGGAAAAGCAATTCCTCCATAAAGTCTCCCTCTCAGCAAATAATGAATCACCCAAGTTTGTGCTTCCTGGCAGGAGCAGACGTACTTATGTGCTGTTTCGGCAAAGGAGGAGGCCTATAGTAGAGACAGAACTCAAGGTTGTGCTAAAAGGAAAAAGAGGGAACCCTGGAAAAAACAATCCAATGGGGTGAAAGGGCAAATGTTTCCCCAGATACCCTACTTCTCCACTAGCAGCAGCCAGTCTATCTTCCCCAAACTCTGACATGGTCAAAGGAAGGCCATAGCCCTTCTCCTGCATCAGCAAGAGGGTTGCCCTGGCCTGGTACCCCAGACAGGGCACATTGCACTGGCGTCTGGTAAGATTAAATCAGCTCTACTCATGACTGCCTCAAAGCTGGCCAGTGAGGAAGGGAAGAGAACTCCTGAGGCCTGTCTCAGACCCTCAAGAAAGCTATACGAATTGCCACTCACCAGGATCTGGGCATGGAAATCCTCCCTTCTTTTCCCCCATGTAACCATAAGCAACAAGCATCCATGAGGAATAAAGACACATAGCAGGCTATGTAAGTACCACAAGCAAAGAATGCCCCAAACTTTACCACACTGTCCCATGCATGAACTCAGATCTGGCCTTGTATCAGCCCTTTTTCTTTCAGGCATGTGGGGTGACTAATTCTCCCTGATACTCTTAAATCGTAGGCTGATGAAACTGAAAGCAGTGTCAGAACAGATGCAGAGCTTTGTGGTTAGACCAGCACAAAGTCACTCCTTGCTCTAAGGAAGCAGCAGCATTTCAAAGGCTGAGCCTGGCTCTGATGACTTTTAACAGAAAAGAATGATGCATCCATTAACGGAGCAGTGAAGGCATCAGGCTGCATTCTCAAGCAGGCATAACTCCACTTGTCTCATTAAGTCCTGCTGAGTTATCTGATCATTCAAGACTCAGATAACAAACTGCCAATATAAGAGACATAATGTGGCTAACACCTGATTTTATGCAGTAATGGGAGTTCTTTGCCTGCAGCAAAAAGGGGATAGACCTTTAAATTCTGTTTGGTGACCTTCGCAGTCCTTGAATTAGCTTGACATAAAAAAGAACCAACAACTGCACAAGTTGTCCCCCTCCCCTAGATTTGTAAACTAGGAAAAAATACAGAAGTTACATGAAAAAAAATGGTCTAGCTGTACTTATTATAGGCAATGGTACTGATCAAATCACTCTAATGTGTTAGAGTAACGCATAACTCTAACATTTGCATTTTGAGGCTGACATAAGCAGCAAGAGCCAGCCAGAACTGTCTACCTTTAAAGATCAGATCATTCAAAATATTTGGAGAGGTTGTGTTGGAAAAAAACTCACTCCAGACACTTAGCCAAATTTTACACCATCCCGACTAAGGATTTTTTCCATTGAGGAAAGAATATTTTATTCCCCAAAGCAGCAGAGCAGCAAATAAACTGTTCTGCCTCTCACTGCAAACCGGTGCATTCATGCCCTTGTTGGGATTTCGCCAAGAAATTATTCCATGTGGTCTTGCGTCTATTGGCTAAAGAAATTCCAAGTGGAAGGGTGTGGGCATGGCAGCCACTTCTAGAGACCAGCAGCAATAGGAATGTAGGTCATACAGGCTCTGGGATGGTCTTCACTTCTAAGTCCTAAACTTCTGTCATGGACTGCTACCTGTGGAGGTGCCCAGGTTTTCAGGAGGAGAAGAAACCCCATTTACACAAGGTTATCCCTAGGCTTCCAGCTCAGTAAATTGATTCCCTACTCAACCACTGCATGATTTTGGGCAAGTCGCTCAATTTCTCCGCCTGTAAATCACAAGCAGTAATGCTAAGTAAAAATTAATAATAATGAAATATTAATTAAATTAAATTAATTAAATTACATAACTAATATACAATGTATGATACATTATATAAGTTACATGATTACTATATAATATGTGTACATAATAAAATAATAATAATAATTAAAAAATTAGATTTTGGTGATCTCTTGAAAAAAAGCACTTCCTCTGTGCAGCTTTATCTTGCTGGCTGATGTGAACAAGAAACATCATTTGGCCACAATCACAAAGAAGCACAACAAAGACAGAAACAGAGCTAACTGGTATTTCAGAGGTGATTGCATAATCTTTATGTTTCTCATAGGGAGTCCAGGCAGAAATCCACTGAAAAGATCTGCCATGTTTTTCTTCATATGGGTTCTTAGTTCCAATTGTACAGACTTGAGCAGTTCCTGTTCTGCAGAGCCGGCATGAATGATTCCAGCCAAAACTCAGGTAGACAGTGGGCTATGCTTGCTTTTCTGGGGAAATAGGCTAAGACAATTCTGCAGTCTTTGCAAAAAGAGAACTCTGGTTCCAGCACGAAGGAAGCTTTCCTTCCTTCTTCATGTAGTGGATTTGACCTGTCAGTAAAGGGATGACTGTGAGTGCTACTACCCAATAAGCTAGAACTCAGTAGTTTCCTTTTAGAGGTATTAACCATTGCTAGTCCCCTGAAGAAGGGCAGAGCCCTCATGGACTTCCTCAAGCTGTGGACTAGACATGGTGAAGAGTGAATGCAGACTGCCACTTCAACTGGAATGAAATAAGGCTTTGTCCCTGATGCAGACATTCCCTTTGCATTCATCTTCTCCTATATGCAAAGAAAAAAAATCTTTCTGATTACAGAAAATCCATTCAAACTCTCTCTATATACATTTCTCTGTGTATGCATGCACACAAACTTGGTAATATACAATGGCTGTGTATATTGTTTCCCAGTAGTAATGATGTTCTGTAGAAATAAAGCACTGCTTCATGGATCACACATTCTTGCTCTGCAATGGAGACAATCTATCCCGGCTCTGAAAAAATGGAAAGCTCCTAGAACAGCAGTTTAACCAGGAAAAAAAAAAAAAAAAAACAAACNGGGAAAGAGAGGGAGGATGTACAATGTGATCAGACAATAAATTACAAATAGTTACTTGCCTTCTCACCTTTCTTGTCTTCTGGGTGGTAACATAAATAAATAACTGATGGAGTGAGGAAGGCCTGTACTGAAGAGTGCCTTATTATGAATACAGAATAATTTTTCAATTAAAATTGTTGGATATTAGTTTCCAAACAGATCTTCTGGTAATAAGGCACCCTGGTATGAGGGCCAGAAGTCTAGACTGGACTGTGAGATGGTCGAACAGCACCTCCAGCAGAGTAGTAATGTCTGGCTGTTCAGACACAGGTGCTCAGTTGCAATGCTACTGGAATAGAACTTGCAAAAGGCCATATTTCTTGTCTTTCCAAGCAGGTGAGCCAAAAGCTTCCGTTTTCAATAAGTCACAGCCAGAAAGGCTTGAGACACTGTTCAGATGTTCTCCCTAGCTAAATTCCAGCACTAATCACTGTATGTCATCTGCTTGGGTTGATTTTGCACCCAGTCTTGAGTGGGTGAATCTGCTCAGCCCCATGCCAGCAATGTGCAGAGGTTTTGCCAGCCAGCTCAGTGAGAAGAAAGTGAGGTGAGGATTTCAGCTGAAGGACTCTACAAGACAGCCTAGTCAGTGCATAAAGGTAAAAAAGCCTGTATTTCAAGAGATATTTCAGAAACTCCAGAAGCATCACCCAGTGGGATCTCGTTAGCGAGTATCCAAACTGACATCTACTGGTGTAGATTTAGATTAGTGTAAAATGTAGAAACGGTGTTAGAGCAAGGCAGACCTGCACAAAGCAGCTGACTAATGAGCCCCAGAAGGTATGACTGGGGGAAATCAGCAGCTGGAAGCCAAACCTGCTGAGTTCTGCTAAATAATTGAACCTCTAACTATTATGGAAGCAGATGAAAAAGATGTCAGTTTGCTTCCGAGCTCCAGTGGTTTGCTAACGGTGTCTCCCTTTTCTGAATTTTAAAAATTACCTAAGCTACAGTGCAGGAAGAAATCCATGCAGTTTTTGCCATCAGGGAAGCTCTGTTAGTTTAATGCCTAGAGATAGGACCTGGCACATACACTTTCAGTCAGACCACCTAGAGAATTCTATACACATAGGTGGCTGGATTCACAGAGACCAAGACATGTTGCATATCCTGGGACTTCCAAGGGAATATAAAGATGAAACTACAGGGATTAGGTAGGAATAGGTTCCCTAAAATCACTCCAAAGATGGCTATGTTTAATAATGGCCTTGGAGGTCCTTAGCAGGTACATCAATCCCTGTTGTGTGCTGAAAAGCACATCAGGGAAGGCACTGTTCTCTCTCTCTACTTTAAAGAGAGACTGCTGAACTTAGGCATACCCAGTTAATGTTGTAAACTTGTGGCTTTCTAGTTGTGCTTCCTCTTACTGGAGGAGACTAGTTTGTTCACCTTTTCACAAAAGACAGCCACTGCCTTGCAGACAAGGGGACTTATTTGGAGATATAAAGCAGAAAATTAAATCTAGCTGGAATTTCCAAAGGTTGAAAGTGTTAGACAAGAGAAGTGGGTGATTTAGTAAAATTGCTAGTCTAGTCATTGCTACAGTCTAATGGCTGTAGTCTGGGAACTAGTCTGATGCTAAAGATCTGTACTCTAAGCTATGGAGAAAACTGATACAGAAACTCAAGAATCTGGCTCAGAGGCAACACAGGCCAGTCCGGACATCCTTGCATACAACTGGTTGGGGGACACATTCTGTCAGGAGGTGAGAAGTCTAGTCCAGGTCCAATCACTTTATCCCCTTGGATGCCTCCAAATACCACTATGAAAATTATCTGTGGGGTTATGGTGCTTTTCAATCACCCTGCAAATGTCCTTTCCGTGTTCCGACTCTGCTTAGGCTTAGTCCAGTTTCCACTGTCCTCAATAACCAATGAATCAAATGTGTCCAGAACACAGTAAACACCACAGGACATTGCCCTTGCAGCCTCCTTCACCCAGAACAGCCCGTGATTTAATTGCTGCAGAGTGCAATTCTTGTCGGCTGTCATTGTTACTGGTGTTATGACTGTTTCCACCCACCCCAGAGCCTGCTTCTTGGAAGGCACAGTATAATCTCTGTCTTGCAAAGCATCACAGTGGGAGTGTCATAGCCAGGGCTACTGCTTTCTCATAGCCAGAGGGCCTGTGACCCACTTGTAAATAATCTTTGGTCTATGGCACAAAGAGTAACTGCAGTGAACTAAACTAAGCAAGGAATTTTTTCTTTGTTTTTTATCCTGAATTATCAAAAGCCACTGTGGAAGCAGGAGAAGAGTCAAGTTATGATACCTCTCCATCTGCACAATATATATATACGTCTCTGAAAATCTATTTTAAGGCTCACACACTGAACAGTAGCCACAGTTTCATTAGACCACAGGTGCTGGATAAAAAGTCACATCAGTGGTTTAATATCAATGATTTTAAAGGGAAGAGATCATACAGGATGTTTCTGTTAATTGAAATATGAATTTTATCATTTGAATTACAGAACATGATTGTTTGCTGAGGAAGATTTTTCTTTGTTTGAGATCCTTCACCTTTTGATATGCAAAGAATACAATCACATTTTTTCAGTTGTTGATAGTCTCCAATGAAAAATGTACTATATATTTCTTCCTGGCAAGGAAGACTGCACCTTCAAAATTGCGTTTTCAGGCAGTGACATTTCATTCCTTTTTACAGGAATTTTTAAAGCCCTTGACAATAACTGCATCTGAAGTTAAACAAGAATGAAATATCCCATGTCCTAACACCGAAGAGTTTAGCTAACATTGTGAAGATGGTTTATTGAAACAGAGTTTTACCAAAGTTAAGTTTGCCCCCCATGAGCTTGGAGCTTAGTTTCAAAGGTCTGACATTACTGGGGAACAGAGTTAATTCACATTCTAGTATTTTTCCTGCGCTAAGACAGGATTTTCACAGCTATGCACCAGTTACATATGGAAATATGCAAGTGACATATTAAAAGTTAATAACTATATGATGTTGCATGTTGATTATCTCACATAAGAATCTAGGACTGCAGCTTTAAATCCTTGTTGCCTTTTTGTCTGAGTGATTTAGTGCCAAAAGTGAGTTCAGCAATCAGATTTAAAAGAAAAAAAAAAAAAGAAAAAAAAGCAGCATTATGAGAACCCACTGGGGAGAACAAAGGCCCTAACTTAGGATTTCTTCTGTTGCCAACACCCCAAATGTTCTTGCTTTTCTAGGAGTAAATTCCAATACCACCTACCTGAAAGCATGGAAGACCTGGAAATTAGAGGTCTTAGGTATCTACAAAGAACTGAATAGTTTTCGTGGTTTTCCTGGGACATGGACAATTCCCAGGAATTGTCCTGCCTAAGCACTGAGAGCGTTTAATGGCCCAATAAGAAAAATGGGAAGAATTAATGGCACACATCCAAAGACAGAAGGATTCACACTTAAACAGGACAAGGACTGCACATTCTTCTGCTGTGTGGTACATGGCCTGCAGGAACAAACATCAAACCCCAGACTTCACCATTTCCCTGTTGCCAGCAAAGAGACAAGGAAGTCCTGAGCATTTCTTACTGTGCCATAGGCCCTCACTGATGCAACAAGATGTTAACACTCTTCTGCTGCCAAGGCTTTAATCGTGTACTGATCCTTCTCCTTTTGTACTTTGCAAACAGAAAAAACTAAACAAAAGTCTTTGTCCCCCACCCACATAAATCTCAGAAGAAACTGTGCTTGGGATGAACTCATCAACTGCATTAGTGAAAGCATAATAATAATAGCAACAAAGAATTAAACCCTCAAATGAGGAAATTCATTATATTGCTGTCAGAATTTGGATATTGTATTGTAAATGAGCTTGAGAACATACATCGTAAGGTGAGGCAGAGATGAAATACTGAACATCTGATTATTAAGAAAACAGTTGCCCTCTTCTTGTGCAATGAGAGAGCTGGGGTTCCTAGAAGCATAAATGTATGACAATGCAATTAAGCACTGTGCCACAATCAGCACAGAAACCAACAGGGTCAAATACAAACATAGAGACAACCTTAATTCTTCCAGCATTTGAATTTTCTGTTTGCAACCTTTACATACTTTTTATGCAGGTTTCATGCTCAGTTTGGAGGGCAGGAATCTTTATTAATATAACTAAACTTCTGCTTTATTCCCCACAGCATATAAGACTGGTCAAAGACCAGCGGGGCCAGAGACACTTCCCCATTTCAATCTGAGAACTGAATGTACAATAGCTACTGAAACAGTTCATGCTCCATCTCAAGTATGGCCTAAATTCAAACCTAAATTCTGTCTTGAAGCCAAGCCAGCTGGACAGAGGACCATGCTTACATCCTTTTTGGTTGAAACCCACCATTGGAGGATAGCCTTGAGCTCTTGCTACTTCTCAGCATGGGCTCAGCAATGCCAACTTTGTAAAGCATATGTAAGATTTGTAGGAAGCCAAACTGCAGGCATTGTCTCACTACCAGGCAACACAAGTAGACTTGTTAATTACAGAGCATGTACTAGGACTCTCTCAGGCCTGGGTTCTACCACCGTGGTGGAAATCACAGAATCACAAAATGGTAGGGGTTGGAAAGGACTTTCAGAGATCACCTAGTCCAACCCCCCTGCCAAATCAGGTTCATCTAGAGCAGGTTGGTCAGGATCGCATCCAGGCGGGTTTTGAGTATCTCCAGAGAAGGAGACTCCACAACATCTCTGGGCAGCCTGTGCCAGTGCTCTGTCAGCCTCAAAGTGAAATAATTGATTATGTAAATAAGCAACTATGGATCATTACTTGAAGAAAGTTATTACCTTTCACTGCTGAGGTGTGCAGGTATATAACACAAACAAGGTCATCTGTTTATAGAAGGCAGTATTCCACCCAAGAGCACTGGAAACAAGATGGCTGCTCTAACATGGCAAGCTGATAGTACTTGGCATTAGCAAGGTAACAAAAATATTAGCTACCCACAGCCTCACCACTGGGGCGCTGGCAACAGACCCTGACCTACTAGGCACAGGGGCACTGAAGGCCTCTCGGCAGTCTTGCCTGTGTTGGTCAGGTGTGGCACCTCTCCCCAGAGATAACTGTGGTAGGGCGCAGAAGATCTGTGACACAGTGGTGTTGAGATCAATCCCAGATCAGATCAGAAAGCAAGCTGCATACACTCACCTCGAGGTAGAAGGAAGCTGGAGTATACCCCAGTTATGTTCTTTACATTCTTTCAATCTATTTTCAGTATCAGATTCTGGACTTTAATATTCGTTACGAGTTGGCAGACATCTGCTGGTCCAGTTATTTCAAAATGTCATGTCCAAATGTCACCCTTAAAAATTCATTTCCAAATGAAAATGTTGCGTATTTTAAATGAAAAAATATTTGATTGCTGCATACTTCATTCTACACTTTCCCTAAGTCATTTCTGTGCCCAGCTGCCATGCTGGGCTGAGGGCATATGTATCTCAATTTAACAGACTGGATTTAAAACCTGAAGCTGGCACATGCTGGAACGTATCAGTGGTATCCATCATCATTCCTTTCAAGATCTCCCATAGCTCCCACATTTCCTGAAGCCGTAAACGAGAGAGTGCATTCATCACTCTTGTCGAAGAGCCAAGGCAAAAAGTCCAAAATCACAAACATGATGAGCCTGGCCTTTCTGTAGGCTTCACCTAGAGCCATATTAACTAATGAAGCTGTGATTCCCTGGCTTGTTTACCCAACATCCTGCAGCTGCATCATGGGAGTAACTTCGTGACTGTGGGTTCATGATCTAGGACAGATGCTTTTAAACTTGTACTCTGAATAAATAATCTGCTCCTACTCACTCACTCCCTCCCTCAACTCACATGCTCATTTCTCACTCTTTTATGTGAGAAATAAGCAAATATTTTTGGGAAGATCTCTAATACGTAAAACTTCTTGGATTTAATTCATACTTGCCAACATTAACTTGTGTATGTATACATACCGGACAGAATCTGTTTCAGTTTTTTCCTTCTCTATATTTCTGCTGTTAGTGGAGTTGGTGAAGAAATTAAGGTAAATAAACAAGTAATGGAGGAAATAATCCAGCCCTTTTTCCTATTCTTTCAACATTTGTTCCACATTTCCAGACACCAATTCACAATACTTAGAGACAGAGTCTTGTAGATCATCAAATCCATCTCTGTCAGGACAAAGTAATCACAGAATGATTAACCTCTCTTTTTCACAGAACTCTCAAACTTAAAAAATAAAAAAATATAGCTCCTCTCTACAGCTTTATCCATCTTTTCTCATTCTGCAGAAAACAGCTTCATCTTTCAAAGGCATGCTACTTGGAATTATTCCCCAGAGAAAGAAAACCACAGGAAACGGAGCTCTTCTGTGTTCACAGGCCCGCTGCACTCCCCGAAGTGGGACTTCCGGTTGTTAATCTCAAAGGTAACCCACCACATCCCTAGAAAAGCTGCGATCCAGAGCTTTGCCTGAGGTCAAATAACATTCCTCCAAGTGTCCCTTTTTACTCTCTCTGCAGAGCCAACCCTTTGCCATATTGCTCAGGAGTAAATGCATTTCCAAGAGACTTCACCACTCAGCCTGACCCAGCAAAGTCTAGGTAGCTGGCAGTATCCCAGGGAAATCCCCATTAGCTGGAAGTTTCATCCAAGCTCAGGCTGTATGCATCCTACACATGAAAATGTGAATTCTAGTCTAGATCACCTTGGATTTGTAGCAGAGGGCATCTCAGAATTCTTAAATGCTTTTAGAGCTCTTTCCCCAACAGCAAGAAAAATACAACCCTTATCTATCTCTGGGAACACTTCAATGGTCTGGCAGAAGAGTCGGCAACCAGTGCAAACAGGGCATTAGCCCATTGGCCTGCAACTCAGAAATTCATTACTCTTTCATTTTTCCCTTGTGTCTAATACAGACACTGCTTAGAAGCAGTTCTTAGAAGACAGTCACTGCTTAGAAACAGTTCCAGCTATAAACATACATTAGATATATACTGCACACATTGATATGTTTATATTAATATATTACACTATCTACATATATATTCATTAAATAAATTATAAAACCAAAAAATTTTGACCAGGTAGGTGTTCTGAATCTGTCTGTCTGGTAACCAATACCCTCTTTTAAAGGATCATATTAATACCTTTCTCTGGCAGTGTCACAGGTAGACAATTCCCTGTAAGTACTTTCTTTTCTTAGAATCCTAATCACCAATTCCTTCATTTGCAGAACAATTCTCCATACCTCTTTACAAGATGCACTATGCCACCAGAACAATTCACCCTTATCTGTGCTTCCATCCTGAATCATAAGGATTGGGTCAGAAGTTTCACCCAGTGCAGACATAGTTTTGTTTATGGACAACCACTTTCATCTCTGTGATGAGACTTTGAAGCTTTCTCCCAGACATGTTGTTAGGTCACTGTAACCTGTGCTGAGGTAGGCACTGCACAGGGAACATCTCTTATACTGAGCAGGGCTTCCTTATTCTGTCTACAGGTATTTTCTGTTGTTTTTTGGCATGTGATGTAGGTCAATACATAAGCCTTCTTAATCAGAAACCCCTCCTCCAACCATTACCTGCATTTCTTTCCAAGTTATCTGAGCTCCAGAACCTCTTCCTATAAAACTAAATTATTCTAAAGAAACAATTTTGACCCAGTCTTGAGGGTGAGGCAGAAAAACTGCCTTCTCTCTCCACACATTAATCCCTAAAAGCTGATGTATGCTAACAATGGGTTCAGCTACCTTAAATTAGCTCATTTCTCTAGTAAAGGTTTGTTTTGTAAATTTCAATCTCATTCTGAATCCCCAAAATCATTCATTTCCTTCTCATTACAAGAATCAACTTAAGTAGAAGAGAGTAGTAGAGAGTCCCTCAAATAAAGGAAGCTTTCTTTCAGATGAATCCCCTGTGAGTAGTGGAAGTCTAAATGTGGAAAGTAGAGTAGATTTGTCCCATTTCACCTGTCAACACAAAGAAAGCCTTGGAAGCAATACAGAAGATATTTGTACTGTAGCTCTCAGAAACACACTGAATTATGACCCTTCTCACAAATCACAAATGCACACTTGGAAAGCACCCACATAGGGATAGGGATAGGGAAGCTGCAACATTTAAAATAATATAAGCATTAAACAGATAATGAGGAAAATACACATTTTTCTCCCCTCATTTTCACTCTCTATTTTGACTTTGTAGGGCTTTTTAGTGTGGGAGGTATGTTTAAACAATGACAGAGCTTGAGGAACAGTGCACAAGATTAGAAAGTTCAGTGTGGCAAAGTACCTGGCTCTATCCAGGTGCTCAGGAACAAATCAGCTGAAAACAGTAGTTCTCCACTGAGCACTATAAGTCACCCAGGGTGTGCTGAAAGCTGAAACCCTACCTTGTCTCGAATACCTTGTCTCATAACTTCTCTTTCAGCCTCCATCTTCGCATATTTGGCTTTTCTTTCTTCCTCTTCTTGCCTGAGGGCTTCCTGTCGTTCCTCTTCTTTCTTGGCAGCATCAGGGTCTTTCTCCTCATCCCCACCCAGCATCTTACCCATGTCTTTGGTAGCCCCTAGAGAAAGCACAAGACAAAGTCAGCCCTGTAAGAATGTGGGAAAACCATTCTGCTTCCCCCAAACTCAGGACCTCCTTCCACTCCCTCTGCATCTGGAAAGGTTTCTCCCTCCACTGAGGAGAAGGCACACTCCTCACAAAGGCAGAAGGCAGGCAAAGCACCCAGCCTGACTGGGTGGGTTACCTGGCACTGGTGGGAGAAGCACAGCAGTAAGAGGAAAAGACTACATCTGTAGACTTGCATGATGCCAACACAATTGGTTTGCAGTCCTGAAGGGGCAAGCTGCCATGCTCACAATGTTTTCACTCCATCAGTTCAGTCAAGTGACTGAAGATTGATTTTGGAGAGTCTTTAATGTAACAAGCAGGTGATACATCCAGAAACAAATGACACCAGGGCTAGGAATGGAATTTGAAATCTCAATTTTAGGGATGAGTAATCGGTGTCTTAATTGTTGCCAGAAATTACACATCCCATGATAGGTAGGAGCACACAGAATTAGCAAACATTTGGAGTTGTTGATGATTTCTAGGCTCCTACCATGGATCAGAAAGAAGCAGCATCTCTGCACATCTCTTACCTACCCTTCGACACCACTGCCTCTAATGCTTGGTATACGGGTGGGATCCTGGCTCTGACTGGTCCTCTTTCTACCCCTGCATGCACATTGGTCCCAAATTTTCAGCCCCTGTGTGCTCCTGAGCCAGCTCTTTGTTATTGTGCAAAGCCCTTGTACAACCATGCAAATGGGGAGGCTTCTTGCATGCCCCTCCATCCCCACAGGGCTGCATAAAGCCATTTACCCTGTATTTCAGCAGCACTTTTATTGGAAAATGACTGGCAATCACCCAGCTGAAGAGGAAAGCAGGTGCTGGGGAAAAGGAGAGGGCATTTACTGTAATACTTCCTCATCAGGGTGCTGGAGGGCTGCAGCAGGATCAAGCCTGGTTACACGGATCAAGAGAAGACACGTATCCTTTGGGAGTTGTGTTGTAATCTGCCTGGAGCTGGAAAGCACCCTAAGTCATTTACTAAAAAGGTACCTTCACCCTGGAAGAACACTGTAGGTACTAGACTAGAAGGAGACACTGTCAAAGTCCTTCCAAATAATTGTTTGTTGGCATTATCAGAAGCTAAGTGAAGGGAAGAGGTTTTCACTATCCCTTATCTCTCCCTTATAAATTACCTCTTCAGTGTGACAACAGTGCCAGAGGACTGTGTTTACTCTTGCTTTCCATGTCAGTTCTTGGGATTGCAATGATGGAACCTTGGTTCTTACAGAGAGAAACATCTGCAACCTGACAGTATGATTCCTCCTGAATTGCCCCAGAGATGACAATTATCAGATTAACTACTGCCTCTAAAAATCACCAAGGAATTTGTTGAGAGGTAAGCAGATCCTGTGGCTTTTCTCCTCCACATATCTTTTTCAGGTCCCATGTTTTCCCAGAGCCCTAAATTGAAAGCAGCCTTGAATCAAAAGCAACCCTCCAGTCCCCAGAAACGTGACAGAGGAATGGTCCCTTTCCATTTCTCATAGAGAAGCAGGGGAAAGTGATTATTTTAAGTTTGGCAAGATCGGGTTGCTATAGATGGGGTTTTTGCCAGGTAGGAAATAATAATAAAGATGAGTGTCTCCATTCAGCTACCTAACCACAAGCCTCTTGACACTTCCATGCTGTTGGGAAACCTGTGGATGAAAAGAGGAATACACCCAGGGACCCCAGATAAACCCCAGTGGGAATATTCATGGTCCCTAGCCTTCCTCTACTGTCATTTTGCATCTTCCTCTGCAGTGTCAGAGTAATACAGGAAGTTTTGCATTTTGAGGGCAAATTTACTCAGATCATCTGATGATTTCTTTCCTGGGATGCAAGGAAGGTTAACTGATATTGCAAGCAAGTTATAATTTCATACCAAGTGGAAAGGCAATGCAGACTATTTGGGTCACACCCCCTTATTGCAGGGACCTCCCTAAGCAACCTTACTGTAGATAAATCATTGATGACCAATGCCAGTAATGCCTTTAATTTTGGATTCCCCATAACAAATATTTCCACTGATGATCAAACTGATTTTGGTTCAATAGTCTATGAAGTTTATTTCTTTTTAGCTTCTCTCCACTTAGAGCTACCCAGACAGTGTAATACACTAGTTACTTATGAAGCAGAATTCAGCAGCAGAATTCTTTTTCCCTCTAAGCATTACTTCTAGGCTATCATTAAGTTATAATGTCAGCTCAGCTCATCGTGTAAGGAATGAAATTATGTAGACTTTCTTTTATCTCTTAGACAAGACCAAGATTTTGAATACTTTATGCATTTGATTTTGCAGCTATTCAGCACCTACAAGAACAAGAATGTAGTTTCAGGATCCTCACAGACTCAAGTCTTAATTCACCCCTGATTTCAAAGTCACCTTTTAAATGTCCAGAATGCTGCACTGTGTTATCACTGTTAACTAATTGGAAGGAATTTTGAGAAGCAAAATTTTACACCACATTTTAACTCCAATCTCTTATGTTACTTTTGGTATAGTTTTTTTGGTATAGTTGGGTTTTTTCTGTCTCCTTTGTTCTCCAACATAAACTTTAGGCTTTTTTGTTAACATTCCCTGGATAACAGCTTCTGTTTTTAGCAGTTCAGCAGCAGATTCTCCAGAGAAATCATTTGCATATACTAAGATGCTGCAGTTACAGGCAGAAGCAGAAAAGAAAAGCAGAAGTTCTGTCCTTGAGCCTACTTTTGAAGCTTCCAAGGAAACAGAGGGGAAGGACACACTTACTGAATCTGTTCACATGATAAGCCTGAGTCTTTTTGTCTTCTTTCACATCCCAACCATAACATCTACCTTGACATGAAGACAAGATAGAGAATGCCAAAGTAATCACTAATCAGTAAGGAGCTTCAATCAACATTATTTCCAACATCTCTAGACAAGGCCACAGGAAGAACACAGAAATAGCTAAAGCTCCAGGACAACATGTGCAAACTGTCACTTTTCTGGCCCTGCCCCTGAAGGATAAAAAACTTCCATGAGGGAAAGCATCTCAGAGGTGGTTTGTTTAGAAGACAAGTGGCATCAATCACTAAAGGGATACACTTTCATGTGACACTTACTGGTTTCAGTTGTCATCAGCCATCTGAAAAACTGTAATTCGGTTGTTTGGGAACATGCGGGAGACATTCCCCAGTGAAACAGCTGGAAAGCAAGCCAGCTGTCTGGAAAGCAGTTTTGCAGCAAAGGCCTTCGGGTCCTGATGAACAACAAGCTGACCATGATCCAGCAATGTGTCCTTGCAGCAAAAAAAGTCAACAGCCTGCTGGGCTGCATTAGGAAGAGCGCTGCCAGCAAGTTGAGGCATCCTTCCCTTGTACTCAGCCCTGGTGAGACCAAATTTGGAGTGATATTCCCAGTTCTGGGCTCCCAGATATAAAAGATTTATAAAGCTACTGGATAGAGCCAGAAAAGTGACATGAAGATGATTAGGAGACTCAAGGATCTCTCATACAAGAAGCTGAGAGAGCTGGAACTGGAAGGTTCAGGGGGGTCTCAGTAATGTGGGTAAATACCTGATGAAAGAGAATGAATAAGAGCCAGCTAGGCACTTCTCACTGGTGCCCAGTGACAGGAGAAGACATAATGTGTACAAACTGAAATAGGGGGGATCCCATTTAAACATAAGAAAAAAAAAAAATTGGGGTTGCAGAAACAGGCTGTGGAGTCTCCATCTGTGGAGATATTCAAAACTTCATAGGGCACAGCCCTGAGTAACCTGCTGTAGATCACCCTGTTTGACAATGGGATTGGACTAGACAACCCCTGTGGATTCCTGCCAACCTCAGATATTCCGTGACTTTGTGAGAACTCACAAGTGGTTTAAATGGCAACTGAAAATGACTGAAGTGAATTTTGCAAGGAAGAGGGTGAAGAGCACATACCCAAACAGATCCTGCATCTGAACTGAAGGAAACTAAATTCTTAAACTGCCTGACCTCCATCACAGGAGCACCACCTTCTATGACCTACCCCTTCAAAAGCTGACTGACATCAATCCAGCTTTCACACAGAAAACATAAAATCACAGAATCAACTTGCAGAAGCAGTGCTCAATTCATTACTTGTTAAAAAAAAAAAGAGGAAAATAAAAAAATTCTCCTAAATATTGACATGTAAAGTTATTTGCTGCAAAAGCTATATTGAACAGGATTAGGATTTTTAAAGATTACTTACAGAGAAACAGATTAACAGGAACATCTTGGGCATTCTTAATTAGGCACACGATGATGGGAATTTGCACATAGCATTGCTTCATGTAAGGTAATTAAGTGAAATCAGAAGAATTTCTTTTGCACAAATCGCATTTCATATTGCAGACAAATAGCACCACACCTGTCTTTCAAGAGGGCTGCATATGTGTGTGCTTAGATCTCAGAGGATGTTGCAGAAGTTCCCCCTCTCACTCACAGATGTCAGAGGAAGCAGTGAGAGGTTTACCTGAAACAGGCATGCCCTGAGGAAATTTTGCAAGTGTTTTTTTGGTAGTACTGTTTGTGGCTGAGCCATATTTAGATCAAACAGACAGGGCAACTGATGTCTCAGAGTCTCTGAATCACAGCATGATTTTTATCACATCATCCAAACATCTGGAGCTACTCACAGAGTACTGTCCTGGAGCAGGAATCGGTCACTCATTTTTGCAGCATCGCTTCAGAACCAGAACTAACAACATATTACTGGAGAGAAACCTTTTTCATCAATGCCATAATGCAAAGCTTATGTCTGGTATACAAGAAATCCTCTCCCCATTTTAAGGCTTATGAAAGAGGTGAATTTGCCATTAAGAAAAAAGCCCTATAGCAATCATTATGGGACTCTTTACTCTGTCAAGATACATAATCACTAATTTGTCAGGAAAGGCTAGGCTGGCATTTATACGAAGACTTCACTAAACAAAGGAACTTCATATGCAAATTTTCCCCAATATGAATCATATCTAAAGGAATCAGATCTTGTCCAATTGTTTTTGCCCAAATCCAGTAGATGTTACAGAGATGCTTTCAAATCTTTCCTCCTGGCTACTGTGACATAAACTTCCTTGTCTGTTGCAGCCAAAATACACACCAGTAGGTGAGATTCTTTCAGACAAAATACAAACTGAACCTCTGTTCCCTTTGCCTTCAAAACATGGCATTGTATTTCCAACCCATTTACCTTCCTTCAGCTAAGTCATTCCATTTGCTGATTACACCTGAATGAATTAGACTGGCTCAGAGTGCAGTTCTCACCACCAGGGTGAAATCCAGTTCCCAACAGGGATGGCTAGATTCAAGTTTCTGCTCAGAGATGTGTCCATGTGTGCTGCGCATCTGGCTTCCCATTACAGTAAATGGAAGCCCACTGTGACCTTCAGTTGCCTCTATCTATCACTTAAGACTGAGATTTCCTACAGAGCCTGAAACACAGCCCAGGAAATAGAGTCTAAAGCTGCATCAAGCTTCAGGTAAGGCATGCTCCCACGTTTGGTGAGTTTAGATACCTATTTGCCATGCCAATACTTCATGTAGACTCCTTGGCCTAGAAGTCTTACACAGCAGGATGCACCTCCACATATTCTGATCTAGTAGTCTGCTAAGCATGATGCTAAGTCCAGGTTTATATAGATATCGTAGTTGGAGACAGAGTAAAAACTCAAAACTACAGCCTGCAGGAGCAGAATGTCTCCCTAGCATAAAATATAGACAAGAAATAGCAGGGTCCCGGACATGTTATGTTTGGACAGCAATCCAATTTAATGCATTTCCTTTCACCCTTAAAGAAGAAAGGGATGTTTCCGGTACATCACCAACCTCCCCCGCAGCTAAGACAAAGCGATATATGAATGATCACTAAACAGCATTTTACAAAGAAGCTAGTTCAGTCTCAACTAAGATGGAAAGTAGGGAGTATGTATTCTACAGCCAGACCTAACCCACTGATGTCTAGAAGTTGCTTGGATTTTTTCAGTGCTACTGTAACACATTTCCATTCCACAATGCCTTGCAAAATCAACTGAATCATCCATGAGTTTTTCTGACTCCCAAAAATGAAACAACCCCAAACTCATAGCTCATTATCTTGTACACAAATAACTCCTGCAACTTTGTTTAAACCCAGCAGAAATGTAAATTTTCCCTCTTAGGACTGAGTGAAAACGAAACAATGGCCTTAGGACTTTTACCAACCAGATGGGCCAAGCAGGAAGGAGTAAGGAACAGTCGATGATGAATGGGCTGCACAATCTCATTTTTCTCTTTCACTCTGAGAGTTTCTGTCATGACAAGATGTGTTTGATGACCTGCACTTTCACATAGTTTTTTTTCTTACTCTTCTTTGAAAACAAGACTGGAAAAGAATGAGTAAACTGAGTTCTTCAGGATCTCTGCCCAGTAAGATCTCCTGTGCTCCCTTCCAAGACTTATGGTCTGTATATTGTGAGCTTTTCAGACATACCCTGCTGCATCTCCTTTCTTCAGTCTCCTCATCACTAAAGCAGCAATGAATCTAGATGCCAGTCTCGCTCCAAGACTTTGTGTTCTGCAGAGGCACACAATGTAAGGCTGCTCCTGATTTCTTATTTTTTTTGAGTCAGCTTCCATCAGGCAATGACTGTTTCAATGTAGAGTTTGGTACAACGCAATAGAAAGTTATCGGAGTTGACATGAGCAAAAGAGGTTACAAACTATGTAATCAAAAATCACTCTCTTCAGACTAGTGTCAGTTCAAGAAACCTTAATTGCATGGACAATTTTTTTCTTGTCAAGGGTGAGATCAAAATAACCCACCCACAAAGAACCGGTACATACTATCAGCTGGTTAGAATAAAGCCTTTAACTTTTCCTCACCACTGGGGCAGCCAGGTTGTCTGCCTGGTCTTTCTGTCCCACTGACAAAAAGGGAAAGGGCAGAGAGGGGCCTGGCACATAGGGATCCATGCCACAACACCTGTTTTGGAAGCAAAAACCTTCTTCATATCAATACAGTAAGACAATAGCAGGAAAGATTTTGTTGCCTGTGTCCACATTAACCTGCGTCTCTTTGCAAGTACTTTTACCTCTGCTCTTCATACATTTAGGAACAGAACAAAACAATGCTTTTAGGAATGTTTTGGAAACAAAAGAGTACAGCTCAGTGATTGCTGTAGACATTTCCCTAGTCTTCCCTAGGGAAGACTACATTTTCCCTAGTCTTCCTCTTGTCACTAATATACCTATAGGCGGCTTTCTTGTTTCCCCTGATGCCCCTGGACAGATTTACATCTATCTGGCTTTTAGCTTTCCTAACCTGATCCCTGGCTGCTCGGACAATTTCTCTGTATACCTTCCAGGCTACCTGTCCTTGCTTCCACTCTCTGTAGGCTTCCTTCTTCTGTCTGAGTTTCTCCAGGAGCTCCTTGTTGATCCACACAGGCCTCGTGGCATTTTTGCCTGACTTCCTCTTTGTCGGTATGCATCGCTCCTGAGCTTGGAGGAGGTGGTTCTTGAATGTCAGCCAGCTTTCTCTGGCCCCTCTTCATTCCAGGGCTTTATCCCACTGTACTCAAGCAAGCAGATCCCTGAAGAGGCTGAAGTGTGCTCTCTTGAAGTCTAGGGTAGCAAGCTTACGGTGCGCCCTCCTCACCACCCTAAGGTCCTCAAACTCCACTATCTCATGGTCACTGCAGCCAAGGCTGCCCTTGAGTGGACATTCCCCACCAGCCCCTCCCCATTGGTGAGAACAAGGTCCAGCACGGCATCTTTCCTCATTGGTTCCTCTGTCACTTGAAAGTTATCGTCAATGCATTCAAGGAACTGCCTGGATTGCTTATGCCTTGCTGTGTTGTCCCTCCAACAGATATCAGGAAGTTTGAAGTCCCACAGGGGGACCAGGGCTTGTGAATGTGAAGCTGCTCCTATTTGTCTATAGAGGGCCTCGTCCACTTGGTCTTCCTGGTCAGGTGGCCTGTAGCAGACCCCACTGTAACATCACCTGTCCCTGCCCTCCCTTTAATCTTGACTCATAAGCTCTCGGTCAGCTCCTCATCCATCCCCAGGCAGAGCTCCATGCACTTCAGCTGGCCCTTGACATAAAGGGTGACACCTCCTCCTCATCTCCTCTGCCTGTCCTTCCTGAAGAGCCTGTATCCTTCCATTCCAACATTCCAGTCATAACAGCCATCCTACCATGTCTCCATGATGCTGATTAGATCATAGCCTTGCAGGCACACTCCTCTTGTTTGTTAGCCATGCTGTGTGCGTTTGCATAGAGGCATTTAAGTTGGGCCCCCAATTAATCTAGTTCCCTGGCTGGAGTGGCTCTTTTTCCTTTATGCTACACTCCAGGTGCTCTCCTGCTGACCTGCAACCCATCTCCAGGTTGTGGGCCTCTACTACTGGTATCAGCATCATATTGGTAGGAGTGGCATGGATTCTAGTTCCCCTCCCCCAGCAACTCTAGTTTAAAGCCCTCTTCACAAGGTTGGCAAGCCAACCAAAGAGATTCTTCCGCTTTTCTGACAGGTGGACCCCATCCGGCCCCAGTAGACCAGGCTTCTCAAAGTGAGTCCCATCATCTAGGAAGCCAAACCCCTGGCTGTGGCACCAGTCCTGTAGCCAGCTGTTGATTTGCCAGATTCGCCTGGCCCTGTCATCCCCACTGCCTTTGACCAGGAGGATTGATGAAAAAACTACCTGTGCTCCCAAGTCTCTGACTGCTGCTCCCAGGGCTTTATAATCTTTCTTGATAGTCTTCAAGCTGCTCCCAGCTGCATCACTGGTGCCCACATGGAACAGAGGCCGTAGATAATAGTCTGAGGACTGCACGAGGTTTGGTAGTGTCTCAGTTACATCCCTGATACGAGCCCCCGGTAAGCAGCACACCTCCCTAGAGAGTGCATCGGGCCAGCAAATGGGTACCTCCGTACCTCTCAGAAGAGAGTCGCCTAGTACTATCACCCCGCTACCTTTTCTTAGTTGCACCGGTTGTTATACGAGGAGCAGATCGGGTAGTCTTACTCAGCTCCTGCTCCTCTCCTGATAGAGTAGGTTTTGTGTCTTCACTCTGCAGGGTAGTGAAGTGGTTCTACAAGGGCACCTCAGCTTCTGGGAGATGTCCATGAGAATGCAAGACACCAGTCTGGTCTATCCCTTGCCCCAAGGATCAGCCCTATGCTATTCCTGCCAGCCTTTTGTCTGACCTGCTATCAAGGGACTGTAGCGTTGAAGGCAAAACAGTGAATAAGGCTTTGGTCAACAGCTAGCTGGCTGCTGCAGTGCTCACCACACTGCAATACAGACTTGGTCTGCTTTCAGTCTTTTCATTTTTCCTCTGTCTCCATTATCCCAGTTTTTTGGTTGGCTTGTTATTTTCTTAGCACCCGCAGTAATTCCCATTCCTCAACCTAGCAGAATTCACTGACTCAGTCCTTTCTGTTCTCTGACTTCTAATACTGGGATCTAAAATGTGCCCTACCATCAGCTAACCAGAAAAGACATGGTCTGAGAATAGCCAGCACCTAGAAAAAAGGCTTGATTGAGAAGTGTTCCATATAACAGGTACCAAGACAAACAGTTAGAGATAACAGGGAGACGTTATTCACAGAAACAGCACTGTGACAAGACACTGTGACAAGAGATCATTTGGGTGATCAAGACATTAGGGTGACCATCAGCACAATAACTAATGTCTAGCTTTCCTTCTTCTGGATCCAGGGATTTTTTACCACATCTTGGTCTCTGTTCATGGTATAACATCAAAAAACTCTCAGGCCTTGCCACTCCCTGTGCCTTCTTCAGAAGAGGGTCCTGAACAAGCAGGCACTTGCTCTGACTGTCCATGTTTAGATAGAGAAGCCTTTATTTTACTGTCGCTGGGGACCTCTGCTTCAGCCATTCCCTTTCCCCAGACTCAGCTTTCTCTGTCTCTGGTATTTTACTTCAGTCTTTCTTTCTCTCCCTCTGTACCTAGCCAGACAAACTGCATTGCTCAGAGGTCTTCTTGTTGGGAAACAAACTGGTAAGTTGAGCAAACTCTGTGTAAAGTTACTTGAAATATTTAAGGATATTTGGAGGTATTTGGAACTCCAGCTATTTTGAGACAAATGCCTCTTCTCACCACTACAGTAACTTTTTATTTTCCTTACACACCCAAAGGCAGACTTTAACGGCTGATGTTGAAGGGCCTTTTTCAAACTTGGTATAAATCCTTGTGGAGGCACATAGAACTTCCCAGGAATTATTTTTCCCACATTTTTCTGAGATAGCAGTAGGTTTTAACATGTGCAAGAGCAATGTTTCATTCTGTACATGGGTATTGATGCCCAAAACTGAATGATGTATATAGCCATGTTAATAGATGTAATGATTTTTCTACTTTACAAGCTTCTGGGAAGTGTCCTTTGGCAGACAAAAGAAAGTATTCTTTTTAGAGCAAGACCATGCCAGCCTCATCAGCCTCGTTTCTTTGGCTAAGATCTTAGTATCTCTGTTTTTTCCTCTGCAAAGTCTCTATCTGTGCATGGTGAGTTTCTCTCTAGCTCTGTAGAGCAGTACAGTACTTGCACACAAACCAGCATCTAATCTCAATGGTGCTTGTACATTTGTGCAACAAATGGATGTTATGTCTCTCTTTTATTTTCTCCTTCTAGCTTATAATTATCAATTCATGTATTTAAGTGAATTCT
Organism: Himantopus leucocephalus; assembly: GCA_003993805.1. Taxonomy (NCBI): domain Eukaryota; kingdom Metazoa; phylum Chordata; class Aves; order Charadriiformes; family Recurvirostridae; genus Himantopus; species Himantopus leucocephalus. The sequence continues at coordinate 4,797,963 of RSEF01000031.1, forward strand.
TCAGTTAGTATATGATTTATCCCTTTGCACTGGTGCTAAGTCCTTTTTATACTACTTTAACTAGAAGAATAAAGTTGCCTGTCCAATGTATCTGGAGAAATAATTTTTAGATGACATTCATCCAATCTGATCTCAGATCCACAGTGACACTATCCAGGACATATGGGGCTCTCCTTTTCTTTTCCATCGAATCATAGAATGATTTAGGTTGGAAGACCTTTACGATCATTGAGTCCAACCATTAACCTAGCACTGCCAAGTCCACAACTAAACTATGTCCCTAAGCGCCATGTCTACACATCTTTTAAATACCTCCCACGGATGGTGACTCAACCACTTTCCTGGGCAGCCTGTTCCAATGCTTGTCAACCCTTTCGGTGAAGAAATTTTTCCTAATATCCAATCTAAACCTCTCCTGGTGCAACTTGAGGTCATTTCCTCTTGCCCTGTCGCTTGCTACTTGCGAGAAGAGACCAAACCCCAACTCGCTACAACTTCCTTTCAGGTAGTTGTAGAAAGTGATAACATCTCCCATGAGCCTTCTTTTCTGCAGACTAAACAATCCCAGTTCCCTTAGCTGCTCCTCATAAGACTTGTTCTCTAGACTCTTCACCAGCTTCTGTGCCCTTCTTTGGACAAGCTCCAGTACCTCAATGTCTTTCTTGTAGTGAGGGGCTCAAAACTGAACACAGATTTTGAGCTGCGTCCTCACCAGTACCGAGTACAGGGGGACAATCACTTCCCTAGTCCTGCTGGCCACACTGTTCCTGATAGAAGCCAGAATGCTACCAGTCTTCTTGACCACCTGGACACATTGCTGGCTCATATTTAGCTTGCTGTGGACCAATGCCCCCAGGGCCTTTCTGCCAGGCAGCTTTCCAGCCACTCTTCCCCAAGCCTGTAGCATTGCATGGGGTTGTTGTGACCCAAATGTAGGACCTCTCATTTAGCTTTGTTGTTTGTTATTGGGTTTGTTTGTTTTTTTTTTAATTGCCTATCACACTTTCCATTTCATGACAAACTAGAAACAGCTACTGGGCTAATACATATCTGTTATTCATAATGACCCAATAGGGTTTTTTCCAGGTTGAAGCAGGTACTGCATTTTATAATCAGTCTGTGAAAGATGTCAAACACTGTTGATGGCCTGTCAGTGTTATCTCATTTGTATGCATCTGAGTAAGTATTCTTCCTGCCTCTTATTATGCTGTGCATGTTTGATTTAGTACACTTAATATCCGAGTTCACTTCAGTTATTTCATTAGCTTGCAAACCTCCTCTGCTGTAAAAAATAAGTGCACTTCCTAGTTGAAATAGTTTATATTCCCTGATGGACATTTGTTCATTCTCTTTCTGCTCTGTGACCTCTCGTGAAGCCCACAAGGCAGCATGAACAATTATTTTCTGGTACATAAGTGTATTGTATACCAAACAGCTATTAATATCATAAGATGACACCATTTCATGTTGGGAACTACAAGACAGTGGTACATGATGAGATGATTGAGATGAATGTACAATGCAAATTCGGGAAGACAGAAGGTTACCATCTACCTCTGACCTGGGGGTAAGGTTTTGCAGCAGAAAAAAAACAACGCTAGTAAAGTGTCAATATAGTCTGCAGCACTTTGGTTTTGAAAGGTTAGTGTCCTGGTTTGAGGTAAAACAGGACCAATTTTTTCAGTAACTTTGCTTCTTAGCTGGGCCTCTTCTAACTACTGGAATTAACAGCATATTGTGCAGGTGATGTTCACTCTCTCAAAGTGATAAGACCAATGTTTATAGTTGATGACCAGGCATGGCATGCAGAGAGGGTCTTGCTTATACTTATTGCTATAACAACCAAGGCCAGTTAATTTTGTTGTTTGCCCCATTGGAGGGTCAGAAGCGGAAAAGCGTAGTGAGGTCCCACCTGCAGGGAGGAGCGGACAAGACAGGTGACCCAACAGGGTATTCCATCCCATTTGCTATATGATCAGTATAAAAGCTGAGGGATCAAAGGGTCAGCTCTTTCTTCCTCCAATGGCCAACGTCTGAGGAGGACTCTCCCTGCTCGTCTGCCTTTGATCCCGATCCTGAACGCAGATCCAAAATCCAGTTCCCATCTGTCACTGAGTCCAGTGTGGGGCTTCCCCAGTGCCACCTGGTGTCATGATTGTCATCCTGGGAGCTTGATATGGTTTTGTATATATTTCATTATTTCCTTTTTATTTTATTATTAATATTTCATTAAAGTAGTTTAGTTCCATCTAAACTCGTAAGTCTCTTTTTCCCTCCTCTGCCTCTCTCTTTGGAAGAGGGGTAGAGGGGAGCATCTGTTGGTCCCATCTGGGGTCCCCCACGTCCTCAGTAGCTGATTCGGCCTAAACCACAACAGTTAAAAAAGTCTCAATTCCACACATACACACATCTCACATACTGCAGGAGATTGGTTTACTTGTCACCTGCATGCATCATTCTGCAACACCCAAACCACAATGAAGCACTTCTACCATTGTCTTTGAAGTCTCACAGGCCCTTAGGAAAGGCTGATTATTGCTTCAGTCACTGGTAAAAGTAATACTCCTCTTAATTGCAAATAGACTGTCTGGAAAAGTGGTAAGCTCACCTAAGCAGGTCCCATTGAAGATGAGACCAGAAAACTGGCTCAAAGAATATAGTTTTTCTGCAATATTTCAAACATAATTTATATTCCAGTGTTGTTACAAAAGGCTTTACTGCAATGTGCACATGTTTCGTAGCACACCTGCAACCCCAACCTTGTCATACAATGGAACATCTGATGATGCACATGCAAAGTTCATCATGAGCAGAGCCAATGAGTCCAGGTCAGCCTGCCCCAAAAAGATGCCTTGGATTGGGAACATATCATCAGACTAACCCAGCTCATAACCTTACTGGCCCAGATCCCTCCAAAGGTAAAAGTTAGGCTTTCACTCCCACATACTTTACACAGACATTTTCACGAAGAGGTATGTTGAAGAAGCATTCTCCCTTCCCCACCCCACACTGACACCTGTGTCCACTGCTGAAGAGCGCCAGGTCATGAGCTTTCAAGCTTCTGCAACTGTGCAAGCAGGGGCTATGAGGAGGTATCTTTGTTCCTGAGACCAATACACACAGCAGGCAGGGTCCCAAGCCTCCTTTTACCTAACTCCTGCCAGTTAAATCCTGCTACAAGGCAGCTGGAGGAAGAAGCAAAAAGCTGGAAACAAAAATAATCATCAGTCTTCAGCACCCAGCACTAAGAGGATATTCAACCACTGTGCCCCTGCTGGGTACAGGCAGCTTGCACAGGAACAGAAATTAAAATGATGCATACATGATGGAGATCATGGTATACTAGAATGAGCTGTCAGCTGAAGAGTGCAAACCTGACTGGTCTTTTGGAGACATACTATTCTTCCACACCTAGAAGGCCACAGACTTTCACTTATGCTGCAAAATGTGTGCAATCCTAGTTAAAAAACACTCTGCCTTGCCTTCAGACACATAGTATTAATACAGTTTCAGCTGCATTACACCAAAATAACAAGCCACTCACTGTGTGAACTGTTTTTTTAAACTACTATATTATACAACACTTTCCTCTAAAAGAAAAGACAGTGCCTTTTATGACTGGGTAAGGGATTAAGAGGCAGCTTAAGATTAACAGAATTAACAGGGATTAAGAGAACAGGAGTTTCTGTTGCTGTCTCTGTTCCAGAGCTGCTGTATGCACCTTTGGGAGGTACATCCATTTCTCCCCCTCAGGAATTTTGTATGTCTTCACTGTCCGCATTGTAAACCCTCTGAAGGCATGCATTTTTGAGCTGCATCTATGTAACTACACCTGGAAGGGTGCAGTCCCATCTCACAGGGACAATCCATGCGACCCCACAGTCAAAAAGCAGGGACAACTTCTTGTATACCATAAATGTAGTGGCTTCTGTTCCTGTTCTGATCAATAATCCCTGGCAAATGCTTGTCTTGTCCTCCTGACTCCTATCACCCAGCTAGGGTGTAGCTATAAGTAACGTTTGCTAGCCAGATGTCATAAGCCAGCTACCCAGGTTCCCTTCCTAGTCCATGGAGATCTACTCCAGATAGTCAGAGAGCTTGGGATGAGATTCTTCTGGCAAAGTGGAAGCACCTATTTTAGGAGGGGGATTCTCCTCTGGACTTGCTGTCTGGATATCTACTGATGGAGAAGAGAACCTAAGCACCTTGTTCACATGAGCCCACCTGCACTACAGCATCCTGGCATTAGTCATACGTAGCTTGTAGTTCCAACTGAAAAAAGAACTTGAAAGCAGATCTGCTTGTCACAATATTTATTTGCCTGGAATTTACGATTGTTTCAGTCTTGTTTCCCTGCTTCACGGAAATTATCACTTTCACACAGAAAAAACAGCTGAATCAAAAAAAAACCCCAACATTGCTAAGTGTACGAATCTCTGCTGCTTTAACAGATTTCCTAAACTCATGCTGGTGACAGATTCCAGACCTTCTCTGTTGCCTTGGAAAATGACACTCTTCCTTCCTCATGGTTTCTGATTGACCAGGATGATGAACCTATCTAGGAAGAGCAGACAACATCAGCCTGTCAGAAAATCCTGCTGACTGATCTCCCTGTTGTTTTAAAGAAAGGCTAAGAGAGACTGGAGCAACACCATACAGCAGTAACTTTAGTGACATGTTTAATACATATAAATACAGTGTTTCACAATTGGCAGCAGGCTCAAACACATCTAAAAGAGCAGTGAGACTGAAGAATTCAGAACAGCATGACTTCTCCCTCTAGTGGGAGGCAAGTCACCTATCTCTGCTGCCATGGAGGGGCATTAAATGCTGCTCTCTGTGTGGACTTCTGTGTTCCAAGGTATTCGTATTACACCAGTTAGCTATAAAGCACTATGCCAGCACCAAAGTCAGATGACTTTGTTCAATAGTATTAAGAGCAATAAAACAATTATTTTTTTTAATTTAAAAAACAAAACAAAACCAGAAGACTTAGCAAGATGTTATGGCTGCCTCAGTTGGTTCCTCAGTGCCTTGGTGGAAATTGCAAACTATTACCCCCACTCCAGCAGATTTCCCAGGGAAGCATGTCTCCTTGAAGGACATCCCTGTAGGAGCCTATTGGCAGGAAGAAGTGATACTGCATAAAAGCACTGGCCATGAGCTAAACCATCACTGAAACGCAACATCCTCCCACAGCAAAGTTTTAAAGGGACTGCAGTCAAATCTTCAACAATCATTATAAGACTTTACCACACAGTTGAGTTCTTCTGATGAGATATCATTGTGAACATCTTCATAGCAGAAAGAGATGTTTAAACAGCTGTAATATACTCTAACTGGTGAAATTACTTACCTATCAGAGAAGGTAGGAACTCCTTAGAAATAATTAATGCACCTTCACTTATTTTCTTAATACTTGAAGAAAGGTGGATGCTCGGTAACAGCAGCATAGCAATACACTGGTGCTGTGATGCTTCTTGGCAGCTACAGTAGTATCAGTGGGGTGGTACTATACCAGACAAAAAAAATGTTCTTTGGAATGGGCTCTTACTCAAATTAGGTGCTTGTAAACGTCAGCTTATTGCATACAATCAAGCTCTGCTTGAAAAAATGTTAACATGTTTTCTGTCAGTGATATGTCATGTTTTCTCAGGCCCGAGGGTCAGTAAGTAGGCTGTGAGTAGAAAAGACAGATTTTTCATGAGAAGCTGTGGAACTTCCATAGTCAAGAAATAACAGTGTTTGCAGGCTCACTGCACCCAGAAACAAACTGTTTAAATTTGGGTTGCTCTCAGAAGTTTCTTCATACACCCACAGACAGAAACATAACATATACACTCACACACACACAAACATGGTATCTGCTAGCCAGACTAGCTCTCTCTTCTCTCCACAGCCTGGGCTATTTCAGTTCTATGTGGGAGTTTCATCTAGGATGCAGCACTAATAAAACATAAATAAAACCCCAAACAGACAAATCTACCAGGCAGGAAAAATTCAAACAATAAAAGGCGGAGTGTGCCTCCAGGACTTCCAGAACAGAAGCTACCAAAAGCTGCTACCTTCCCTCAATTTAAAAAAAAAAAAAAAAGAAAAAAATTACTTCAGAGATGTGACTTCTTCAGAAATCATCCATAACCCCAACAGGCTTATTAACAGACTTGACATCATTTGAGGTGATAGGTTTCTTTGTCAATGCCTGAAAAGTTTCCTTGACAAAGGGAGTTGTGTGCCACCTTTCACAATCCCTATCCTTGTGCAGTCCCTATCCAGCACTGCCCAAGCTGGCCCAGAGTCAGCAAAGGGGTACACATACATATGCCTGCAGAACCAGAACAGTGTAATTTGCAATGTCTTTTGCATGGAGGTGCAAATGAGGAGTCACAGGCTACAAGGGCTTCCTTGGTGAAATGGAGGTGGAGGAATGTGTTTTTGGTTTCACATGAGAGGTGCTTCAAAGCCCAGCACATGCACTGAGTGACTTCTCATCCAGGAGTCTCTCTGTCACCTGCTGCAGAGCCTTAGGCCATTCCCTCCTCTGGGGTCACTTGACAAGGCAATGGTGCTTGCATCTCTCCAGAAGCCGTGCCCAGCCTGACCCTTCCCTGCCACTCATCCCTGGGCTTGCCTGTCACTGTGGCTTGAGGGAGCTACCTCCATGCTACCATCAGGCTACACTGTCCTGGCAAAGAAGCCCTGCAGATGCTCCCAGCCCATTCTCATCTCCTGATTCCCACTGTCTTTGATTCACACAAAAGTTACACAGCATGAACGGTCTCCTCTCTCCCCCCACATACATGCACACCTTGTAGCTTTTCCACTGGGGTATTGGTGAAACTTTAGGACAAGGATTTTCTGAAATGAGTTGGCAATGTGCTGCTACCTGCAGGCAAGCTTAGAATGCAGCACTGAGTATCCCCATCTGCTAAAACAGACATGCAATGGATAAACTTTCTTTTCTGGCCACCTGTCTCCATAGTTTAGAGCTATTAGCAACTGTAGACAGAATCAGTTCACAAAAGAACTAGCACATTGTGCCCAATGTTTTCTAAACACTGTTGCCTGTTCAATGGCCTTGGGTCTGGTTGCTGCTATGGAACTTAGCAAGATGGTTGCCTGGCCTTTGCAAGGATTCCATGCAAGTCACTAAATGGACTATTTTCAGAAAGCTGCAAAAACCAAAAAGATCCCCAAAAGGTGGAGAGGAAGCAGTGCTGGAGCAGTTGGACCCTGTTGAGTTCAAAGCTTTCAAGAAATCTGAGATGCCAAAACTCTGTCATGAGAAACAAAGAACTGAAATCTCTTTCAGTCTGAGACATATGGCCTTATTTGTAAAAAAGTAATTAAAAAAATCACAATGTCAAGGCAGTCATTAACATATTACATTGTTTCATAGCCTAAGTGACTGGAAGTGCAAATGGAAGGCTGAAAATACCTTTCGAAACACTAGCGAATAAAAAAATAAAACAAGAAAAATAATTATTTTAATGTCTAACTTAAAGGAAAAATTTGCTGAATTGTTGTTCATGATTCAAGTCTGATAATTAGGAAAGATGTGTGATGTTATTTTCAAAACTGCCATCGTTGGGTTATTCTGTGATGATTGTATCTCACCTAGAAACCTTAAAATCTTAGTCCTGGCAAGAAGCAGATTCAGTATGAAATGTTTGATCTGCAAGTCCTTTGAAGTCTGTATCCATAGAAGAGAGACCTGAAGAAGTTGCCTTCACAAGCAAGTAGCTAGAGAACATCAGAATCTGGATCCCTATGCCCCCTTACTCAGGAAACACAGCTCCTGGATTTGGCTTGGATGTTGTCTCTTTTCAAATGCACCACACTCCGGTTTAGCCTTTAGTGTTGATTAACACTGAGCTCCACATCACTATCTTCCCTTCTGCCAAGCTGACTTTACACTTTTGTCTGCAAATGCTTTTCAAGAATCTCATCACACAGTCTGCAACTCAGGCCTTTGAACACCTCAAAAAAAAGATTTTTCTATTTTTTCCTGATAGACCATGAGCAGTAAATCTACTCTGACATCCAGACCACCATCTTTCAGGACAAGAACATCCCAAGGTAAGTCCATTTCCCTCAACTATCTGGAAAGAACAAGAAATATCTCCTACTCCCAAACCAAAGAATGTAGCATTTCTGTTGCATATGTTCCTACTCTGGAGGTAGGCCTTCTCTTTCACCCCAGCATTTGTGATCCTGGCTCCTGCAGACCCCAATAGGTAACTTACTCAAAACAAAGGCTGCTCTTTCCTTTTATACTGACAGAAACAGATTTGTGAGACAGGTCCTAAAGTAGGTTTTATCATTTGCTGACAAATCTAAGGACACTCCAGCCATCTGACACTACTGAAGTTTGTACCATAGCTGTTCTGAGGATCAACTGTCATTCGTTTTCATTGGCCAGTCTGGCCCAAACCACGACAGATGCCAAGGTGAAGCTGTCTCGCTTTTGCAAAGCAAAGTCCTTCTGTGACTCGTGTGGGATTCCACACAGCATCTTTCCACCTTCAATGCTTTCCTATAATATTATAAGATCCATCAGTGAACAAAGCATACTGTTGCTCATTATCTAAGAGTTCATTATATGGTGGGGCCTTCTCAGCACATGTTACCCCCTCTTCTGGTGGCACTCAGAAGTCTTTGTCTTTGGGGCAGTTTGCTATCTACAATTCCTGGATGATTTAGGTTTCCTATTTGAGCTCGCTGTGTGATTAAGGCAACCCATCATCAGGATCAAAAGTCATGAATGTAGCTTGGGTGAGAAATACCCATATGACTACCTGAAGCACCACCCAGAGCTTGGCTATCCACTAAACCAATACCAAAGACAGTCCTTTCCTGTCCAAACACCACCAGAAAGCTAAGGGAAATACAGTAGCACTATTACTATATTAAAAAGAACTTCCATTTATAATTTAATCTAAGCATTTACCTCAGCTAAAAGCAAAAACAAGGAAGGATTTCCTTCCTGTAAGGCAGAACATCAAAGAACTCACTGAACTATTCCAAGGCAAGGCCATAGGGATGAGAGGCCACAATGGCTGCCCAGCCCATCAACTTCTGTGGGCCTTCCATCAAGACCAGGCTACATAAGCCTGTCTCATATAACATAGCCAGGCTGCATAACCCTGAATGATAGAAAATCCTGATTCAGTAGCACTCTTCATGCATCACTCGTAAGAGAACACACACACACAAAGAACAGATGAGAGGAGTCTAAACAGGTTTGTTGTCGGTGCCTCTTTCGTATCCTGGTGTCTCATTCAGTCTCCAACATAGCAAGATCTGTACAACCCTTCTAGAACATGCAGATCTCAGCACAAATGTTCTTCAATGAAGGAAGGTAAAATTTCTTACAGCATTGTATAGTAGTTTACCTCAGGAGACAAAAGCCCCACAGTACTGTTAAACACCAAGGGAGCAAAGACCTCTTGCAAGTCACCTTACAGCCTTGATTGTACAAGATGTGCTTGTTCTATTTTCAGTCTTCCATCGGTAGCTCTTTCTCTCGCCCTTTTTAATATATAGGCCATGTCTGCTATTGATCAATGCATTTTTCAGCATGGTATGGAGTTACTGCAGTCTATAGAATTACTCAGAAAAGCTCAAGGGATCAGGAGATAATTGGGCAAGAAAAATAATTGATGTTATTTCTGTACTTTCTTTTTACTGCAGGAGTGTCAAAAGAAAATTGAAGGGCATGGAACACTCTTGAATGAGAATAAAATGATTTTTGGAAACTTTTCTGTAGAAGATTTTTTTAATGTTGCCCAATTTGAGATTCCAAAGATAAGGAAAGCAAGATTTTAATGGCTTACAGCTCTACATAAACCTCAACTCACAGAAATATTACATAAATGAAAGAGCCAACAATATAGTCCTAAAATAAAACGTATTTTTATAAATGCCTATCTAGTGAAAAAGACAAGGAAACAATTGTGTAAGAGTGTTGCTCCGACTCCTTGAATTCACCAGGATTTACATGCTTACTATCTAAGCAACACAGCTTCATTCACCCTGTGTTCATTACGTGTACGAGTGTTACCTTCTCATGCACTCTAGATCAAAATGGCAGTCAGGATTGCTCAGACACCAACTATACCTCATGGAAATGTATTTTTTCCTTTGGGAACTGCTGTCTATTGTTGTAGGTCTACTAAGCCTGTTCTCTAGAGACACTCTGTCCCTCTTGCTGTCCTGCAGAACGGAGGGTACAGCAGGAGGGTACAAAGCAACCATCCACAAGTCTTTCTTTAAGAGCCACAGCCACATCTGTTGCCTTATCTGAGCAACAGAAAAGCCAGGGTTTGAAAGAGACTCTGAGGGGACAGCCATGCCCAAAAACTTATTACTACACTACGGTATGCTTTGCCTTGGCAACAAGTAAGGCATATGGTTTTAAATACCCTGTCAGCAAATCCAGCACAAAAAGATGGGATTGCATCCCACCTTTCTTTAAGCATTTTAAGGTGGGGGGAGCAGTATCCCTCATAGCTGTGAAAGAAAGACCACCACATTCACTGGGTGTATAAACTACTTCATAATCTGAGATTCCAATATCATGCTAGAAAGCTGTATTTTTTTCTTGTGGTAAATAGATATTCTATGCAGGCACAGTCTTTTCATTGGACCCTTGTAATCACAGATCTGCATTTGAATTGTTACCAAACTGATTGTTTTACATTAGAAGTGTGCAGTATTCAATGGCTTATTCAAGTAGCTTAATCCTGTTATGGAAGCATCATAATGAGACCTCTTACCTAGAGGAAAGATGACTATTAAATGCTCTTATTCCATTTTTTTCCCCAGTCTATTCCCCATGGACTACGCTGAATGCGAATATGACTCAATATATCATTACTGCCAAATTGGAACCAGAAATAGCCTCATGCATGCTTAAGGATAGAGTAATTGGAAGATAATATGAGACTTTGGCAATAGCTGACTTTGAATGGAAAATTTTGCAGCTCTGAGTTTGGTTCTGGTGTTCTTGTCTCCTCTCCTCTAGACTCAGCTCATTAGCTACACTGACCTCTCCTTGCTGTGAACCTGAGCATTGCAGTATTTGCAGTAGGTAAGAGGAGAGAATACTGTTGTCAGATGTCAGGCCCGTATTTTTGGTGGTAGCAGAGCTCCTGTACCTGCCTCGATGTGTGCTCGTAATAGTAGCTGATGCACCTGGATGAACCCAGCTGGGAGGTATCCAAGGTAGGTCCTCCACCGCACTCCTTTCCAAGCTCTCGGTGATGTTAGCAATGCTGGTGAACCCAGGTGGTTCTCAGCCTGTTCGGAACCCTCTGGCCACCCAAGCCATCCAAAAGACAGCAAGGGAATTCCTAAGGGAATCCACCTCAACAGACCTGTGGCTATCTACAAGAGGTCATCAGCATCCAGAACCAGAGTGTGTACTGTACATTTAGAGTGCTGTCTTTCCCTACCCCAGGCCAAGAGATGAAAATAACTGGCTTTTTATTACCTACTTTCTATGGTAGAATGTGTAAGTAGCATCTCCTAAAAAACCCTTATCCCTGGAGAGAATACTGCTATGACACCACTTTGCCATTTCCTACGCCCACAAGTCTTGAGACCCAAGGGAGTTCAAGGACCAATATAAAGCTTCCAGTAACAAACAAGAAAACTCGATACACAGAGACACCACGCCCTCAGGCTTCAACTGGGATAAGATAGCACTGTTTTTACTTATATTGTCACCAATGCAGTAAAGACATGGTTCCACAGAGCAACCCAGTATTGACAAGCACATACATAATCTGCTAGGGGGGAACTAGTTCAGGCTAAGTCTTTTGTACCCTTAGTATTTACTCTGGAATCAACAGTCACTGGAGCAAGGCTGGCATGGCAGCACAAACACCATCCTTTCAAGGCTATAGCTTGCTTGCTGTTAAAGACATAATCCAATATGTGGTCTGCTATGCTTGTTCTTCGTGACCCATAATGCTGTAGTCCACAGAGACCATATGCACGGGAAAGGAGGGAAAGGCACAACTAAAAGCTTTACATAGAGAAACAAATACTGTTCAACTGTTCACTTCAATAGCCAATTAAATACATTTAGGATCCTCATTTACAACCCAGAACTGCAGGCATAAGGAAGGACATCAAGAGGACAGTTTGTTTAACAATGCACTTCAGAAGAATTAGTAGGAGGACCTGTTATTTTCAATCCATCTGCAACCTCAACTGCTACTGGATCCAGTCTCATTTTTGCAGACAGATGGACTGCAATACAAAGAAGCTGCCCATTTTTTCCTGTGAAAAGCTGAGAGCTCATCACTCACTCTATGCATGGGAAAAAAAAGGATAAAAAACAGATTTAAAGAGAATATATTCTCAGCTATAGAAAGTGAACATCTTTTAAATTAAATCAAAAGAAACCTTTAATCAAAGGTTAGAAAGATCTTCTAGCGGTGAAACAAAGTCTATCAATGTCCACTAACAGAAATAATCTGAAGCAGTAACCTGAGAGAAGCACAGTCCACTTTGTGGTGTGTGTATGCAGTCAGCATCTGTCATGAGTAGGTTCACATAAATGTGTAATTTAGACTGCACTGCAGGAAAGGTCTGTGCAGCTTGTCAAGGTAAGTGAGATGGTATGAAAGTAGGTCATCAAGGATGATAGGTATGGGACAGCTTCGATCCAAGAAACTATTAATAGAGTGGAACTTTCTGCTAAGAGAAAAAGACACGTTGCTGGAGCTCTGCAGAACTGGGAAAGCCTGGGAGAAGGAATGACTCTTCACTGTCACTTTAAATATAAGAGCTGAGTAGGAACTAAGGAGGAAGCAACTTTCAAACAAAGTTAATCTGAGGAAAACTCCAGAGAAACAGAAGAATGTGCTTTTTCATAAAGTAAGTAACTGAACTGTGAAACTCCTTGCCACAGGTTATTGCAAATCCTATAAATTTCCACGGCATGGAGAGGAAAATTGAGACTATCAAGAAGAAAAAGAGGGCTGCTAAATACAAAGAAACTACTTTGTCTTCAAAAAATTCCTGAACCAACATTGTTGGAAGCTGGGAAAATATTTGGGGAAACATGATTCTGAACTTCCTCTATTCTGATAGCCTTCACTATGAGCAGCAACAGGATGGGGGGCTCAAGTGACCTGTGCTCTTATCCTGTTGGACTGCTGTTCCAGCATTGTGTGATGTTGATCCTAGATTAGGATTAAGGGAAAATTGGAGTTTATACCCAGAGATTATTAGGTTTCAGCATTAGGCTGGGGGCAGGGGAATGAATGGCTATTGAAGCCTTTGTGCAAAAGTCCTTTAAAAAAGGAAAATAAAATGTGACATTACAAATTCTACTACAAATTCTGGAAGCTAAGGCACATCATCTTCCCTGATGTACCACCAAGACATGATTTCCTTTGTTTACCACAGTGGAGTGTAGGTATTTGTGTGTGTATTTTATGTTACTACATGGTATGGATAATTTCTTTGGTGTTTGGGAGATTTAAAAAGGCTGTTACCATTTGAAGATTTAGACACACCAAGTCTGTTCCACCAGCAAGATCCTTTAGCAAGTAAAATGAGGTATCACTAAATATACCATATAAAATTATTGCACTTGCTTCCATTTCTTTCCTGGCTGTGGAAGAATTCCTTCAGGACACAGGAATGGACTCTGTCAAGGGAAGGATGCCTGAGCTCACGCTGACATCACTTTCACAGATGAACTGAGTGCTGCAACAAAAGTCTTTTGCTAATAGTTGAACTACACTTCCTTGCACCCCAAGTACACCCACTTCTAATCGAATGATTTTGTGCTTCATGTTCGGGAAACAACTATAAATCAACACTAAGGATGCAATGTGAGGAAGATGTATTAACAGCCTGACTGTACATAGCTAAGACAGACCTCATCTTTTCAGCATGATGAGAATAATCTTCCAGCTTTCTTTTTCCTCTTTCACATAAATGAACATCATGTGTGGATGACTAAGTAGAAAAACCATGTAATAGTTACATAACTGTTAGTGAAGGAGAAAATAGAGCTAGACGGAAAAGTATATCATCCTTTAACAGGTGGAGCAGGTCTAAGTATTGGTTTATGATTTTAACAAGATACAGCATACTGCTCAAGGTCAATAACTCTTTGGTTACATTCAATTTAAGCATTTGGATATTTATTTCTGCCAGTAATTTAAGGGTACAAGCAACATATTCACTCAGGGAAGGCGTTTGAGAGATAATATCCCCAAAGCCAAATAGACTCATTTTATCAGTTCATATAAATTTTGTTTTGCTTTGGGAATTAACATATTGTCTTTCTCTGCTACATGAGGAGTGTGCTTCTATCAAACTACAAGCTTTGAAATAACTAGATCAACACATATCCAAGCATGCTGCCGGTTTTTGGAATTCAGTACACAGACTAACACTGCACTTCAGTGTAAAATTGAAGGTCACAATGGAAATTAAAGATGCCATCAGACTTTCCAGCAGGACAAGGAGATCTTTCCAAGCACATCATCAAACACTTTCTTTATTAGAGAAATAGAGACTTATAGTTTATTAGAGACTTTATACTTGAACAGAAAAAAGATAAGTTGCTTATTCGTTAGAACTTCATTCAAGAAAATAAATGCATGCTCTTTAATCCCAAGAAGTCCAGAAGTTTGAAAACAGTTCCATTAAAATAAAAATAAAATTCTCATAATGTAAGCCCACTGTTTCATTAGGCTACATTTTACTTCATCAGTATTTTTCCATCAGCAGTTGTCAAAGTTCAGCTGTGACAGCTCATCTGTGATGTGCAATGTGCTGTCTATATGAAATACAGCAAGCAATAATCCTTCATCTCCCCATCTGCTCAGTGACAGAATTACAGGGCACCCCACTGGTCATGCTTTGTCAAACACTGACATAGGTGCTTTGCATTTGAATTGCAAATTTTGTGGAGCTATTATCTAATAAATATTCTCTTCAAAGAGGCATTTACGGCTCTTCCTTAGAGAGGGAAGAAAGGAAATATGTATACTCAGGAATTTTATATTTTATTTAGTCATCTTCTTAAGTCCCAGGTTCTATCCATGTGAATCTGTGTGACATTTGACTGCAGATCGTGCTGTTGTACTGAATGTTGCACCACAGTGTATCTGAGACATACGGATGCAGAAGCACTTGCCATGACAGGGCCTGGTGCCCAGAACCTTCACTCTGTTCCGGGAGCAGGTAGAGAATCACCTGACAGACTAAAAAATTCTGGTGTTACTCATCAAATTATACACATAGGCTGAGATTTTGCCTTCAGAGTTGGATTAAGTGTTTCCATTCTCCCACTTCATTCCTCTTAGTCTGTCCTCACACTGTAAATCTAAATGCCCCTTGGCAAATCTTTGCAGGGTTTCTCTGAAAATGGATGGGAACCTATGAAAGAAGGAATTGCTGTGTTGAGGGCTGCCACCATCTACCATTCCTGAAACCACAGCTTCCACTATTTGCTTCACAACATGTGAGGCTGAACATAAAAACAGACCATTTTTCAAAAGCCTCAACAATCCCACAACCCTTGGTGTCTTTTCAAAAAGCAAGCCTCTTCGCTGCGTACAGTCAACATACATTTTGCTAGGACTCACTACGTTCAGACATTCATTACTGTCCCTTATTTTTCCTACCAGAAATTATCATGGATTCATAGAATGGTTTGGTTTAGAAGGGACCTTAAAGATCATCTAGTTCCAACTCCCTGCTATTAGCAGGGACACCTCCCACAAGACCAAGTTGCTCAAAGCCCCATCCAGCCTGGCCTTGAACACTTCCAGGGATGTGTCACCATGAAACAGACACTAGTATAAAGGTGTTTCCAATCCACTGTTGCTTGATCCCAAACCAGGAAAAGAACAGGTTAAAAGGGTATAAGGCATCTTTATACAAAGACTGATTGTGTCTTTGAGTGTAGTCATAATACCAGCATAATTGTGCAAACATATAATTAGGTAATTATACTGGTATCCTCCCATGCTCTTCAACCAATTTTTATTTGACATCACACTGCCAAGAGTTCTAGGACTATAAAAAATAGTTGCCTAATAGGCTTGGATAGTGACTAGGCCTAATAGTCACTATTGACTTGGAGTCAATAGTTGACTCCAAGTTACCTTTATTGTGCAGTCCATGCTACAATAATAAGAGACTCTAGCCTAGTATTAGGTGACTATTCTTAAGAACAGTTACTTAAACCTGTCTGTACAATGGTAGGGTTTGTACAGACAGTCTCTCATAGAGGACCTTTGTTTAAGGCAACTAGGGGAGCAGACATCAGAAGGACAAGGATTTTTGTGATGTACTGAGACTATATAAAGAAGAAGCAATGCATCTTGGTAACCCAGGCCACAGTGGAAATTCAAGCTAGTGAAAGTCTGAATTGCACCGAAGCAAAAGTTGTACCAAAAACACTAGACACTCACTGACTTCAGTGCATGCTGGAGCAGATTGCATCTGTGAGCACTATAAATAGCACGGACTTCCTAACCACAGGAAGCCTGATGCTTATTAGCTGCATGGATTTCTGGGGGGAAACAAAAGTGCAGCCACCCCCGCAGTGGCTCTGCAGTCTGACATACCACCTGTTGATACCTCTGTTCCATTTAGATCACTGCACTTCCATTTGCTGTCTTGTCCTGCCACCATTTTTGGGTTTGACTACATCATTTTTCCAGTCTGGAAGCTGCCACAATTGAACTTTTCCTCTAACACCTTGGACACCTCAGCGTCTCTTGCGTTGAGAACACTGTCCCTTGACAGGTCCCACAGACCTCTAATTACACACCAGAGAGCAAGACAATCTTCAAACAGATGTGTAACACAGAGCTTTACTTGGAGAAAGAGTTTCTTCAGACTGGCTTCTACATTACCATGGCATGCATGCCTTGTACTGTTCTGGTTTTTGCTTTTTCTTAGAATCATAGAATCATAGAAACATTTAGGTTGGAAAAGACGTTTTAAGATCATTGAGTCCAACTGTTAACCTAACAATGCCAGGTCCACAACTAAACCATGTCCCTAAGCGCCATGTCTACACATCTTTTAAATACCTCCATGGATGGTGACTCAACCACTTCCCTGGGCAGCCTGTTCCAATTCTTGATAACCCTTTCGGTGAAGAAATTTTTCCTAATATCCAATCTAAATCTCTCCCAGCGTACCTTGAGGTCATTTCATCTTGCCCTATCGCTTGTTACTTGGGAGAAGAGACCAACACCCACCTCGCTACAACCTTCTTTCAGGTAGTTGTAGAGAATGATAACGTCTCCCCTCGGCCTCCTTTTCTGCAGACTAAACAATCTCAGTTCCCTCAGCCGCTTCCTCATAAGTCTTGTTCTCTAGACCCTTCACCAGCTTCATTGCTCTTCTTTGCATGGGCTCAATGTCTTTCTTCGCTGAAGAAACTGAACACAGTATTCGAGGCGCGGCCTCACCAGTGCCAAGTACAGGGGGACAATCACTTCCTTAGTCCTGCTGGCCACACTATTTCTGATCCAAGCCAGGATGCTATTGTCCTTCTTAGCCACCTGGACAAACTGCTGGGTCATATTTAGCTGGCTGTGCACCAGCACCATCAGGTCCTTTCCTGCCAGGCAGCTTTCCAGTCACTCTTCCCCAAGCCTATAGCATTGCATGGGGTTGTTGCGACACAAGTGCATGACCTGGCACTTGGCCTTGTTGAATCTCATACAATTGGCCTTGACCCATCCATCCAGCTGGTGCAGATTCCTCTGTAGAGACTTTCTGCTCTCAAGCAGATCAACACTTTTCTTCTGTTCCATCTCATTTGCTGCTGCCAAAATACACAGAACCTTGAACATCTTCTGGGCTTGACATACAGGCCCTTTTTGTCATTCTGTGACACATCTCAAAATGTATTTGTTCTTACCAAATTCAGCAAAAATCACAACCTTCCTTCTTGGCCGAACGATGTACTGAAGGGATCGCCCCTGATAAGCCCCACCTCTTTTTTTTACTAAATAAACATAATTTCTGAATCATTTCATTTAGCTGACAAGCTCCATCAAAGCTTTCTGATCATCTCCCTGCATTGTCAGCTTTCTTCTTCTCTCTCTGTTACACGAGTTTGAATTTTTCTTGTGCATAATATAAAACACAAATAAGATCTTAGAGTGACTTGACAGCAGCTTTATTTACTCTGTAGGTAAGACTTGTATGCAGCCATCAGAGAAATCTACTCTGACTATTAATCTGACATTGCTAAAAAATAATTTATTGGTACAGCAGCTTACATATTACACTCAAAAATCCATGCAATGAACTTGTCAATATTTATTACTGTAAATTAACTGTCAGAGTAGTTCTAAACATAATCCTTTTGCTGGGTTTTGGGCTGCATTCAAGGCATTAGTCAATGAACTACAGTGGCCTGGAGCAACCTGGTCTACCACTAGCCAGGCTGTAGCTGACAACGTGCAAAGGCCCAGTTTCTTTTCACAGAGTCCCTAGTTTCCACCAATATTTCTAGCTTTCTTGAATGCTCCTTCAGGTACCTTGAAAAATATCAGCCAACAATACTGGTCTAAGTTTAATGTTGATTGTGATGTAGTATCCAGGATAAGGAAGGAAAGGAGATCCCTTCTTACACACTTGCATGGACCCTCCCATCTTAGTCCTAGCTCAAAGCACAGGAAGCTGCTAATACTTACTGTGGTGCTGGTCAAGAACATGTTTTCACCCTAATGTTGCACAGAGGTGAGCAAGGAGGTAGAGAGGGTGGGGAATGCCTATCTGCTGTCCTATTCTGAACATGCTGAAAGTACAGTCTAACTATAAATGAGGAGATTTGTGAAATTTCTGGCTTAAATCAGAATTCAGATATCAGTTGTTTCCACCACAAAGCATAGGCAGGTCATTGGCCACAGTTCTACCCTTGGGAAGAAGGACTGTTTAAGCTGTCATTACCAAGTACATAGTCCATCCTGAACCATCTCTAGAGACTGATCATTTTGCTGTCTCTCCCAAATCTCAAAGCCAGCCATTAGGAGGTACAGTACAGATCCCCCTTCTTTCCCAGTCTGGGAAAACAGTCCACTTCACCACCAGCAAGATGAACACGTGAATATGGACACAGAGTCTGAGCCTTCTGCTATGGACTCCACTATGCACCACTCCCAAGTTGTGTGCCTTTGCACCTCCAACACCCTAGCAAAGCTGCACAAAATTCCCTGGCTAAATCACTCATTGAAAAGACTGATTAAAAACCAATTGGGCATCATGTATGTGGAAAGGGTATCGCTCATAACATGGGCAGGATCTTGGCAAATCCACATGCAAGCAGCCTTAATTCTCTCTGAAAGCCGTTACTCAGTACCTGGCATCAGTGTGCCACCAGAACAATGTAGACTTCCTTGTGGTCTCTGTGGCACTTTGCTGGGTCATGGGGCCAGCTGGACACCCAGAAACATGGTGATCTGGACCACAGCATCTACTTCCCGTCAGTTCAGCACAGGCTTATCAACCCTTGCCTTGCCAGCCACATAACACCGCACAGTGTAAGCCTATGCCTTCTGTTTAAAAGGACATTCTGAGCCTGACCTAGGACTCAGCTTTAATCCATTCAGTATTGTGTTTGTTGATATCCTAATGTATTCAATGACAGCATGCAGTGTCTACCTTCATGTCTTCCAGAACCCAAGGTATTATATCTGCAATACCGTAACTCTCTCTGGCATATCATCTCATTTCCAGAAGGAATTGGCTTAGTGTGACATGATATACTTTTAAGAAAATGTGCACTGACTGGCATCAATTGAATCACGCACACTGAAGTATGCAATTACATTCCTTGCGTCAGACATTTTCTTGATTTTTTCAACGTACAGATGAAGTTGGGTCATCCCCTTTCCCTTTCAACATTTAACTGTTGAAGTAACATCAGTCATCTTCTGGACTTCCTGCAGTATTCAAACAACTTACTGGGAAAACACAATCTTACTTTTGCGGAGAGTTCCCTGGGCAGCAATTTTAAAATTTTGCAAAAGATCTCATCCTCTTGGGGTTGAAAGATTTCACCAGCTTTATACATCATGGCTGTACCATTTGTCCCACTAGAAATACTCATTGAATGCATGTCTTCTTGTGCAGAACACTGCAAGCTCAGCTTTCACTAAAGAAACTAGGTCTAAGCCTTTGGCCACTTGCTAATTCTTCATGCCTCCCTTGGCATCTGACTTGAGTTTCCGTTTCTACACCAGCTTGCTCCATTTTGCTTATACACCCACGTAATTCACCCTCATTTATTGCCAGACAAATGTTGCTTCATTGGAAGTTTTTGCTCAATGATACTTAAAGCACACACATACCATTTTTTAACATAAGGGTTAATGGTGATCAGGCTAGAAATGTGAAGCTGACAATAAAAGGAGTAGTTGTTTTCAAAGATAAAATATTTGCTGAACTGCTTTGCATGACTGTTTTTAGAGTTCTATCAATATTTAGATAGTTCTTTGCACAGGGACCACTTTAAAAGCCACACATATTGTCACACTTCCATCCATAACAAGGACTGGTTATATTAAAACAAAAAAACCCCAAACCCACACTGGCAAAATAATTTTCAACAGCTAATTCTGATGACAGCCAGGAACAGTTCTTCCCGGTAAGAACTGTGTGCTAGTATGATCAACAGTCCTACAAAATGCAACTTGCTGTGTAGGATATTTAACCCACAACTTCCTTCAGGTTAAGAGAAATGGAAAGTTTCAAGTGCAACATCTTTAAAAGCATATTAAGCTACTCTGGACTCTAAATGATTCTGGAACAGGCATGTCCAGACATGCAAATATTCCCAAATGAGCTGTTCTTGAAAAAGGAACATGCAAATAAATCTTAAGAGAAGATGCATTTTATTGTATTTCTTTTTAATAACTTGTACAGTTTGCTTTAAGACAGAGTCACCTGAATGCTAACACCTACAGAAAATATAAGTGGAGCTGCAAAACCCAGGTCTAAATGTCCAGAATTGAAAGTACAACAAATTTAAACAATGTCAGGAGCTGGAAGCAAAAAGGACTTGTACGTCTCCGGTCTTACGAATGAAAGCCTACAATCGCCCGGTAGTACAAGGCTATGCCAAATCTGTTCTATAGAAATGCTTCATCACAGATTGATGGCATACATTCACCAGAACATTTGAATCAAGAATTAAAAGCTTGCCCCCAAAAGAGGAAAGACTGGAGCTGTTACAGTCCCCGCTCCTATTGTGACATCCTTGACAATAAATCAACAGAAAGTCTTCTGGGTGATCTTTTAGAAGTAGACAAGGGCCATCACAATACACGGACCAATAGTACAAGATTTGGGATGGGGTGAGGAGGGACGGGAAGAACAGATGGAAATGAATCCTGCAGGACTGATGTAAAATGTGTACTGAAGCAGTGCCAGACTTTGATGTTTGAAGATGATTTTATACATTACATTTCAACTTCCTTCTCTTTCTCTCCTTCCTTTGTCCCCATAGATAGACAAGGAGGAAAAGAGCAGCAGGCTACTGGGAAACACCTGGCACCAAAGTTGGATTTTGGTGACAAGGGTAGTAATTCCAGGACCAGCTTTCCCATGGACATCATCTGCTCAGGATTGATTTCTGATCTGTTCTATCTTTGTGTTATACTCACAGAGCAGAGGGTGAGCTGGTAAAGCTCAGGTCTGGATCACTGGCTCAGGGAATTAGATCTGAAGCACTTAAAGCATTAGTCTAGCATCTTTTGGGTGTGGTACAGATCGTTGAGCTGAATATATGGGAGCTCTAGAGGGGATTATGCTGCATGCATGGCCAGAGCCACACAGGCTGCAAAGAGATCTTGATGGGCTCCCAAAACTGCTTTTAAATGCACTATTTCTCATCTATATCCCAGCTCAACCATTGTTCTTCACACATCCCAAGAACAGACAGAAGCTGAGATTTCACAGTCAGTACTCAGCAGGAGGTAATATGGAAGACATTAGCAGAAAATCTTGTCATGTCCCAGAACTTTTTAATGGCATTGGAGCTTTTAGAAAGCTCAATTAAAGACTGATACCTCCAGTTTCTAAGCCCAAGCATTCAGCCTCTGACAGATTAGACCATCAAGGCTTTTCAGTTTGGTACTGATAAACCCCTGCAGTCCCTTGACTTTCTGCTGCCTTTTAAGAAGTCAATCTTTCTCAAAACACAAATGCAAATCCATGTCTGTGGCTTCATTACCTGGTAACATGTTGATGACAACTCACTAAATGTGGACCTTCCTTCTCAGACAGTCCCGTTTTACTTGTCTGAGATACCCTAGGAACTCTAGGCAGTCTATGAATTTCTGGGTAGCAAGGAACAAAGTGTCTGCATGCCTCATCCTGCCTCTGCACACTGGATCCACAAGACCACGTCCCTGGGATCCTCCCCAGAATCATCTCACAAAAGAGGGTAATATCTAGTTTGTAGGATGATATAGGCAGGACGAAACATGATGACATGCAACCAAGCTCTGCAGTGATAGAGATTTTCCCAAGGAGGAGGGGAAAGTGCAAAATGTTTTCAGCAATATCGCAGAGAACTGAGTTAGAGTAAAACTCAGGCTTGAGAGATGACACATCTCATAAGGACAGGGGAAAGGTATTTAGAATGGTTTTTATTACCTATTCACTTTAAGTAGTGTTTTTAAAAGTTGTACATTCCAGAGTAGGAACCCATCTATTTTTAAGTCTTGTGGTCCACATCTGAAATAAAAAAACACGCACGCTTTCCATCCTGCATTCAAAGTCATCATGTCAAACCTGCAGGGCTGAAAAACATCCTCCAAAGAAAAATTTAAGCATCAATCTCCTGCTTTTGTGGCTAATAAACTACCTGAGTGATCTCAGCTGAGTTCAAGGCTGTGTCTCCACCAGAATAAAGTGGCATCTACCCAGTGTTTACAGTCAGAAGAGTAAATGACTGACAAACTCCAGAAAAATAAAAATGTTCCTCATTCATGTTTTCAACCACAAAGCAATATTCACACCTTATAACATACATAGCTCTATATTGCTCAATGCTTTATATTTTAGAAGCCTTATATGCCCTGTTCATTAAGCAGGAGATAACACTGTAATTTAAAATCAGTAGAAGCACTTAGAAGGATCTAAGTTTTTGTAACAAATCTGGTTTAGCATAAGTAAATCACTGCTGTGCTTAACAATTTAGTCTTCCCCGTTAACATGGTTACCTGTTGTGGTTTAGGCCAAACCGGCCATCAGGCAAGTGACAGATGCTCCCCCCCCACCCCTCTTCAAAGAGAGAGGCAGAGGAGGGGAAAAGAGACTTATGATTTTAGAGGGAACTAAAATACTTTAATTAAATATTAATAATAACATAAAAAGAAAATAATGAAATAGATACAAAATCATATCTAGTTCCCAGGATGACAATCACGACACCGGCTGGCACTGGGGAAGTCCCAGACTGGATTCAGTGATGGACAGGAAGTGGATTTTGGATCTGCATTCAGGATCAGGATCAAAGGCAGATGAACAGACAGACTCCTCCTCAGACGCCATTGAAGAAAAGAGAGCTGACCCTTTGATCCCTCAGCTTTTATACTGAGCATGAGGCAGATGGGATGGAATATCCTGTTGGTCAGTTTTGGGTCACCTGTCCTGTCTGCTTCTCCCTGCAGGTGGGACCCCTCTATGCTTTTCCGCTTCTGACCCTCCTCCAGGGTGCATAACATAGTTATCTGACCTCGGTTGTTATAGCAATAAGTATAAGCAAGAACCTCTCTGCATCAACTATGAACATTGGTCTTATCACTCTGAGAGCGCACAGTGTCTGCACAACATGCTGCTAATTTCAGTAGTTAGAAGAGGCCTAGCTAAAAAGTAAAGTTACTGAAAAAAAAGTGGTCCTGTTTTACCTCAAACCAGGACACTACTCCATGCCCTGAGAGCATCGGCTTTCCACAAAAGATAAAGGTACAGTTTGTACCATGAATCCCAATACCCTGCAACCCACCTCTTTTCTCTGTGTTGCATATTTCAGTTCAGTTGTGGTGTGAGAGGATCTGCCCTTTAGTATTCCCCTGTTGCACTCTAGTACCTTCACAACCTCTGCAGTCCCAGTGGTTCATTCTTTTTTAAAAATTGAGAAAGATATCCATGAGAAAGCCATGGGCTTCCAAGAATGGCATCTAGGAGTAAGAGACACAGGAAAAAGTCCAGAATACCTTCCAATGGCCCTGACCAACACCTCTCTAACTGTCTTAATCATAGAACGCTTTAAGCTGTAAGGGATCTCTGGAGGTCTATGCTATCATATAGAAAACAAACTGGAGGGCAAGGCCTTTTCCTCATCCAGATGTCCGGTATACTCCAGTATCAAGGGCCCTAACTTCCATGACCAAAACACAGAATCACAGCAAGATCCTCAATAATGCTTTGAATGCTCAGATCTGCTGGCTTTGTATCATGTCCCCTGGAACCTTGCATATCTTTAACTCCTTTTGGGGAAGCAGTGTGAAGCTTTATTTTGAAATTACAACAGGCTGGTTGACTCTTAATCTTGGTTTATTTCCAGGTCTTCATCCTTCTGTGCAGCACTGCGCTGGTGCTGTCTGCTATACTTTAGTGACGTGACTTGCCTCCAGTTTGCTTTTATCTATGATACTTAAGAAACTACTATCATCCAATGTGCCCCCCAACTCTGCCTCTGATGTTGTTGGTTTTTTCTCTTTATGCTTTGTACATAAATTAAGGACTTCAAATAGAAGAGCTATGAAAGGGTTGGGGGGTCTTTCTTTTCAACTTTTCCTTCTATTACTGTCAGACCTAGTTTAATTCTGGCATTCTGCCATGCCCAAAACTTAATAAATAACAGCACATCACCAGCAGCACTGTGTTGCTCACAGAGTCACTTAATGCCTTAAATACTTAATGCCTCAGAAGCAATACTTGTTTGGGAACTGCCAAAAAGTCTCAGCCCTGCAAAAGATCTTCCCCCTCCCTTCCAGGATCCTGTTTCTTTGCAGGCTTTTCCTTTCATGCTTGCGTAAGTACTGCTAGTCTACTAACATAAAGTCAACCTGACCTCCAATTTCATGTTTAAGTATCAACAGAACAGTCAGATTTGCATCCCATTTTAAGATTCAGTGTACTCTTGAAGGACAAAGTAAGATTATTTGACTTGATTCTGTTTAAATACACAGAAGAATTTCTCAGCAACTAGCAAGGTGGTTTGGGGTTTTTTTTCTATCATAGCAATCAGGCATGAGCTCTAGAAACAAAAATTGTCCCTGGCATTGAAGAACTAATGCTTAAAAACCCAGAAATCTGTTAGACTCTTGTCTCTCTGTCTGAAATTTGCTGAAGTTTTACTCGGTGAAAATGTGTTCTGTGCTTTGGTGAGCTTCCAAAAGCTCTCACTGTTTCATGGTCCACATAACAGTGATTCTGTGCACTACCAAAGTCTCCTTCCCCAAGACACCGGTGGAAATACTACATTTTCTTGTATGGTTGGAAAGAAAGAATGTCTGAACAAGCAGTTAACCCCACATTACATCATACTGGTCACAAAGAGGGAAGACTTACAAGCTCACTGCAGGTCTTCCATCATACTGATGCTACTTCTAAAGCATTCCTGCAGTCATGTAATGAGAGATAGAACCTTTTACTTTAATTGTGTACTGGAAAACAGATATTCCAAGTAGCTCTTTAATGGCTGTCCTGGTTCCAGCAGGCATGGGGTTAAGTTCCCCAGGGATCTGGCAGGGGACAGGCTATTACATACCATGGGAGCCATGCCCTGGCTATAGGGAGAGCTGGCAGGGGGAGGGGGCAGGAAGTGGCGGCTTGGAGTGGGCTGGGGCTGCCCAGGTCTGGTCGATGAGCAGTGGTACTGTAATTGTGTTTGCACATTCCTCTGTCGGTGTTATTGTTGTTGTTTTTCTCTTTCCTTTTGCTCTTGTGTTAAACTGCCTTTATCTCAAACCATGAGTTTTGCCTTTTTCTTCCGATTCTCCCTGACGGCCCGTGGGGGTTGAGCGAGCGGCCTCATGGTTCTTTGTCACCGGCTGAGGCCAAAATCACGACAATGGCTTAGTAACTAGTAAGCACTGTGAATCAAAAATGACCTTACACTACCCCCACAGTAGGCTGAGCCATATGACTTAGGCTTCTGCAATCCTAAAACTGCCTGCTGGAGTGATTTGGCTCCTAAGATCAGGAGTCCCCTGCCCTGCTTCTGTCACAGCTTCAATGGGACTCTAGGAGAAGATTAAGATTTTAAAGTGCTAGGGAGGCAGTAGTAGGCCCTGTGTCTCCTCTCTGCTGCAGAGCAGGCCCAGCTAACAAAGATTAGCAAACCATTTCTAACACAGCTAGAGTCAAGCTTAATATAAGGATTTCTGCTCTGCATGAGAGGCCATCCAGAAATCTTGGGGTGTGGGATAAGGAAGAGTTCAACAGGCCAAACACATCTCCCATCCTTACAGCATTCAGTCTTCTGCACAGACTGCTTTGCAGCCAGGTATAACACATACAGAGGTGCATCTCAGATCTGGCAGTACAGAAGATTTACTGACAAGGGAGATGGCCAGCGCAACAGTCTCTAGCCTCCTGAATTAGACTACCAGCAATAAAGCAACAAAAGCAAGTCTTGAAGCCCTCAGGGTTCACCCAGTGGAGAGACCCCTGCCTAAGTGAGCATCACTGCTCAAGTCATTCATGTCCACATACTTTCTTTCCGCTACTCTCATGACTTCTTTATCTTACACCTTCCTGGGGCGTGAAATGAGGCTATGCAGACTTCGCTACACAAATAATGACAGAATGGCTTTCAGACGGGAGAAAACATGAGCGTTAAGGCAAAGGTGAAGCATATTTGAGGTCCAAGCTTCAGCATCCAGTCTGCAAGCTGGGCCTGTGTCAATGTCTCATACGCATATACACTAAGTAAGCTGAGTGGATCACTCAGATCTGCACATGGCTTAAAGTGTAAGTCAGCACAGTGGACTTACCCATACTTGCACTACTTAGTCTTCTAAATACATGGAATTTACATCCTAGCTGTGAAATCATAGATAGATGCAGGGTCAGAATGGTGAACAAGCTGCTTTTTGATCAATAGCAGATCTCATGGAAGGTTTGATTTGGAGAAAAAAGCTTTCCAGAAAAAGCCTGCCTTTGAAGTGCCCTGTGCTGATCAAAAAGATAGCAAGACAAGCTGAGCGTTGCACTAGCATTTTGCAGCAAGAACCTTGGTGTTCCCTTAGCTGCCAAGTAAGCAGGCTCATAACAGCTCTGTTCTTACTCAGTGCACCTCCCTTCAAAATCAGAAGGAAGATTCTCTGTATTTTCCAAAAGGCTAGGAAATGGTGGGAAGATATAACTCATTTGAGTCCTCAGAATTGGCAGATGTCACCTGGACTCCAGACAGCAGCACAAGGGGGTGAGAAGAGCAGTGCTCATACTAGTGTCAGTACAAATTGTTGCAGATAGATACACTTCTACCCACAGAAAAGTCCAGACTGCCAACTCCTTCTAGTTCAAAACAGGATAAAGTGACCTGGATATGACACTAGGTCTGTTTGACTTTAAGCCTTATGTCTCATTGCAGAAACCAGCCTTAAGAGTTTGAGCCAGTGCTGTCTCTGGAGGTTGGAACAAGCACCTTCTGAAGTTTTCCCAGCACAGGAGGCTGATAAAGGCTCACAAAGTAAATTGCTGTTCTTTATATGTAAAGAAACACACACACAAAAGAGATGCAAGTGGAAGGCAGGCTACTATTTTTGTAGAATCTTATTTGTTCATTAGTGCAGACAGAACAGACCTCGATGCTGTTTTGACACACAGGTGGATGACCAGGCAGCCTATAACACATCTGTTTCCACTCCACCTGGCTTCATATTTGCCAGTCCTGCTCTCTGGCTTATTAGCTGGGCAACACACCTGACACTTTGTCTTTTTCTGCCTCCACTTGACAGAAGTCACACATGCTTTTCAAATGAGGCATCCATTCTCTCCACCTTCTACAACTCCAGTACAACAGTGTGCTCAGGTGGCTGTTTGTCTAATGGCTTGTGTTAATCGTCAATAGCAAGCAAGTACCTGATAGGCAAATCTCCTCTTACCCACCAACAGACACATGACCTTCAGCCCAGGTCTTCAGAGGATTTGGGAGTAAAACACATTTCATAGCAGTGGAAGAATTTATCCTCCAAAGTGCCATTTTCTGCCCCTGGAAGGGGTGCATCATGCACAATGACAAATCCAGTCCTGTCTTGGGAGCTCATTTTTCCACAGTCAGCTGTCTCTTAACTTTTCTGACCAGAAAACCAAACCATTGAGAAGACGAACTTTGCAAGTTTTATGACCAGCAAGAATTATTCTTTATTTCCCTCATCATGCAGGCTGGGAACCGGGGCTTTGCATGAAATGTAGCCTCTCTTTGAACTTTAGAAAAAAAGAAATTATAGTCTGGCAGAGTCCTTAAATTTCTCCATGGCAGGAAAGCTAGGATTCAGTGCACCTACGGACCAAGCTTTGAGCAAGCTCAGTTGATCTCCTGGTTAGGCCCTGAGCCTCTGAGTTATTATCCTCCTACTTTGATTTCAGTCTCTCCTACTATGGAAATCAGATCTGAGCAGACCAGGAAAAAAATTAACTACATTCAAACTATCAAAGACAATTTCCCTTTCTCCGCTTTAAATGAGAAAAAGTTGGAAAGAGAGAAGCAGGACTAAAATAGAAAACTTTGCAATCTAATCTTAAATATTTCTGTATATCCAGATGTTCAAAGAACTGCGGCAAGGGCCCTCTCTACCAAAATACAGCAAACCCCTGCAAAAAATAATAATATTTCAATCAATGTTCCTTAACGAGATATTCACAGACCAGCTGGTTTATTCATCTAAAGGCTTTTTCCTACATCTTCAAGTGATTACTTGCTACAACAGCATTATTTTCTGGGGGAATCCTGAGAAGCAGTCAAAACCCAGTACATATTCAGGAAAAATCTCTGAAATAGTTGAAGCATTGTCAAACTTCTCTGAAAGACCTCCCTTGTCAGGGATCGATAGGACATCTTCATCTCCTTGGAAAAATACCAACTATAGTACCTACTGCATCTTTTGGTTTGGTGGTTTTTTCCCGATTTTTACACTTGCTTCCTTGGAAGATTATTTATATGACAACACATATGCCACACTGACCCTCTCTGCTCCCACTGACGGGGCAACACACACAGTTTCAGCCGTGTTTTCCAGTTGCAACCAGATTAGATGCAGGCCAGCTTGAAAGCTCTTGTCATGTTATGTAAAAAGCAGAAGACTGGGCAAGATTGGTGAACTGAAATTAGCACCCACAGGGACAGAGATGGTTACCTTCCCTATCCCAAGGGGCAGTGATCAGAAGATCAGCCTTTCTTTAGCCACCAACGCTGGTCATACAGATGGGCAGTATAAGAGCGACCAAAGAAAACCATGAAGTGGAAGCAAAAAGGGTATGACAGGTAGCTGGTTAGAAAGTTAGTGCCCAAGGTGGTGAACTGAGGGGATCGCAAGGAAGCAGACGTAAGTTAGCTATGAAATGAGACAAAAACAAGAGTTCACAGCAGGTGAGGCTTTATTCTGCTGATTCCCAAGCAATTTGACGTCCACATACATTCAAAAGGCACTAGACTTTCCATATTGTTTAATTAGTTTTGTATCCCTTCAGAATGACCAACAGGTCTTGGGAGTGCCAGTGGTTTTCCTGAAGGAGGCAGAGGCCCGCCCAAACCTACAAGGAATAGTTGATTCTAGCATTGCAGAACTTGTTGGGGTAGGTGACACTCAGTTCAGGGAGTAACGTCTTTTCAATATCCAGTCTTCAGCATTTTCTAAGTGCAAGAAAGGAAAAGCAAATCACTGAAGATGAACTGAAGTCAATTGTTCCCCCCAGCTACCTTTATGTCACACTTAAGTGGGGATACTTTTTCACTCCAGCAAGCAAATTGCTTGATCATTGAAATAAATTGCATGCTCCCTTTCTTTTTTCAAAGAGATAATACAGGTGACCAAGATCCCCTTGTCTCTGTAAGCTCGAGTGTATTTATCTTTCAGTCTCTGTTATAGCAAGGAGCTGGGGCATAACATAAACCTGAAAAGCAGCCAGACAGGAAAGTAGTTCCAGGTAAGTCAGACTCTGCCCAGTGCCAGGATGGAGTCTTGCTCAGGCAGTCTTTGTGGCCTGGCTATAGATTTACGTTCCTATAGAAAGCCACAGACCTGCTACCCACAGTTGTAAATGCAAGGAAAATATTTACACCAGAAGAGAAGTTCAGAGTGTGCATCCCTAGCAATATTTTCAAAAGAAGAAACAGTCCTTGAGTCATTTACCAATAAATATCCCTTCACAATCTGCTTCCAGTAGAAAGCGTTTGCAGCCCAACTCATTCCTTCACAAATTTCTGCAGGGATCTGAAATATTCTTGAAGATGCAAGTAGTTACATACCCATTGCTCTCCCCAGTGCTCACTGTTGGCTCATGCTCCCTTGCAATTGGTTCAGACAGCAAAGATCTGAGGGATAACTCATGTTACATCATCTAAACTTAACAATGACATAATTGAGCAGTATTACTATAAGACATGGAGGCCATGTTTTGAACAATTTTACTTTCATGAGTAAGTACTTCCTAAGAATTTCAACGAATTATGTGGTAGGTATTACCTTCCCATCTGGAAATACGGCAATGTGAAATCTATCCAGCAATGGAGCCAGGAAATATTTCCACTCTCCTCATAATCAGCTGAGCTATGCACCTGGTGCTGAGTTCGCTCACTGCTACAGAAACAACTATGGTAGGAGCCAAGCTGGACTCCTAATTTCACATCATGACAACTTACCAAACTTCACTGAATAACCACGGAAATGCATCTATATACTGGGCACTCAAGAGCCTTGGAGATGACATGTCAAATCAGTTCACAGAACACTGCAACCATTCCAGCAGAACAGCAGCCTACTGGGGAAAAAAAAAAACACCACCACTACCTCCCTTCCCCCCAAACCCTAAATCACTCATTAAACACATTTCAAGATAACAAAAAACATGTGACACCAGGGGCATTGTATGGCAGGACTCAAGATAAATCTACAGTCAAGGTGAGAGGTCTCCCATTCCACAGGGCTCTTAAAGAAAAGCTTCGAAGTCATTCCTCATTTTTACCATCAGTCCATTATAGATCCATACTCCTTCTTGCACCCATGACCCGTCTAATCAGAAACAAAGGGGCCGGGGGAAGAAACCGAATGTAACTTGAACAAACCAGGTGAAAATGCATCATCCAAACTGCACAGTCAGAACAAGAAACACATCTGAAGGAACAAAATCAATGGCAAATAAACAACTGAAAAAAGCAGTACTATAATTCCCAAAGAACATGTTAATTATTGGTAATAAAGTAATTAACATTTTTTAAAACCACTGAAAAATGAAATTGGCTATGCAAGTTCTAATTAATACTGTAACAATTTATCACAACCTAAAATAAGAAATCTTTGCTCCTCATTAAAGCAGTAATTCAGTAGAATTTTATCAGGGAAAAACAACCATGGGAAATAGGACTGGAAAGATCTCAAAGAAATCACATAATCCACCCTTTTACCATAGCTAGGCAGCTGTTTCTGCATCACTGTATCTGATGGATTGTTTTCTCACCTGTTGCTAATCCTTCAGAGGAAGAAACTTCCTGCAGCCCACCCCCAAGAAGGAATTTAGATTTTCCCTGCCAGATATCTGGACCCTGGCAACTCTCCCCCTCCCCCTCCTTAAGTCAGTATAAACCAGTATTTTGTCATCACAACATGCATAGAGAACAATTTCTCTCTTTCTCCAAGAGTATATACGGAGATATTCTAAACCTGACTGCACAGTCCTGGGCAATTCAAGCTGACCCTGCTTGAGCAGGGGAGTTGGAGTAGAAGATCTCAAGAAGCCCCTTTCAATTTCAGCTATTCTGTGCTTCTAAGAGTGCTCCTGTTAAGTGTAGAAATTAAGATCCAAATCAGCAGGCGCTATCCTTCAGGTAAAGGTTTGGTCCAAGACATAGCCTTGTGCTTTTCTGGATGGAATGAAGCTACTGAAGGCTTCATTACTGCTCATTCTCTGACAGTCATGATAAATTCTGTCAGACAGATCTGTCCCTATGTATTCATAGACACCTCATCCAGGAATCTGCCTCCATATATTGTGATATTGTGATGGTATGTGAGCAAAAACTGAGCTCTAAAAGGCAACCTTCCTCTCCATGTCCACTTTGTACGGTGTGGGACCTTGCTGTCATTGCTATGACACCCCATCTCACAAAATGAACATAGTACATGACCCAGCTGACAACTATACTCAGAGCTGAAAAGGCAAGAGCCACAGAAGGACAAAGAAAGATTCAGGAAGCCTTTTCCTGAGTGCTACGGAAATTCTGGACTATTGGTTGTATCATAAATGGCAGTTTGCTGTGTGCCTGCAATAACAACTAAAGCTTCAAAGCCGTCCATTCATCAAGCTGTTTTCCTGATTTCCGGAGCACTTTAGGACAGATAGTTACCATGAAAAAGTAAAAAGCAGAAGAAAAGCAATACTTCTCTTTTCTATTACTATTTTATCCCTTGCCTTCCTGTAGGCTTTTTATCCCTCACCACAGTGAATTATGAGCAAGTTCACTATCTAAATATCAGAAAGTTATTTCAATTTTCTGCATGTGCAAAATTCCCTCAGGGAAGACGTGAAAACTGCACGTCGGGATAACTTTTAGTGTACAAGGAAGCCATGAAAAGTTGGATACTTACATTTCCTCAGAAATCTTACCCTCTTCATGATCCCACTCACTCCTGCTGAACATCAAATCTAACTTGGGTTTTCTTTCCCTTGCACCCTGGTAATTGAACTGTAAACTGACACTTTTGTATCCAATGAAGGCATCCTATCAAATGTGCTATAGTACGTCAGGAGAGAGAAATGTGCGTACCACGTCAGGAGAGAGAAACTCAGAGTTCTCCACCAAAACTACTCAGATGAGGGAAACAGGTAAAAGAGCACTGCCAATAGTATCAACTGCCAGAACTCATATGAACAGGCAAAGTATTAAGGCAAAAGCTGGAACCTCTTCTTCAAAAGAACCAGAAGCCACATTAGTAGTATTCCCCACAGAAATTACCTTTTGGCTGTGACATGCATACTCACGAAAAGCCTTTAGTCAGGACACTGTGGCCCGCAGAGCAATGTGTCACTAATGGGATTTTCTCTGGGAGAGAATACCAGCTTCAAAGGCACACCCAACACAGTCCCCCTGAGGCTCTCCAACAGTTTGACAAGGACAAGTGTGGGCTACAGACTGTAGCTTTTTTATAGGCAAACACCATCTATGCTTACCCCAAAGAAGCATGCGAGCACCTCTAATGAACTAAATTTCACCTTGAAACATCTTCTCCATGCAACACGTCTCACATCTGGCGAATTTAACTTCATGAAATTCATTTACACTGAAATATTTCTGTTCCCAATAGCAGGATGTACTACCATCCTGGGAAACCCTTTCTAATACACCTTCGCTACAGGAAGGCAAAAGAAGCCAGTTCTATAACCTGCACAAAATTTTTTGCCAGATTCCCCCCCCCAAAAAAAATAAAAAGACACCAAAAAAAGAAAAACAAATGTGCATTATACTTATAAATACATGTGCATTATACTTATAGACAGAGTTTCCATTTTTAATGTCAAAACTATTCTTATGGCTAGCTCAGGCAAAAAAACAAGACTTGGCATGTCCCAAAGCCCATCCTTATACCAAATGCTTTACAAATATCATAGAATCACAGAATGGTCAGGGTTGGAAGGGACCTCTGG
>RSEF01000031.1:4831944-4859301 GCA_003993805.1 Himantopus leucocephalus
GTCAGACAATGGGACTCATTTCTGAAACAGCCTCATAGACACCCAGGCCAAAGAGCATGGCATTGAATGGGTTTATCACATCCCCTATCACGCATCAGCCTTGGGGAAGATAGAACAATACAATGGACTATTAAAGACTACACTGAGAGCCACGTGTGGTGAGACCTTAAAACATTGGGATACACATTTAGCAAAAGCCACCTGGTTAGTCTACACCAGGGGATCTGCCAATCGAGCTGGCCCTGCCCAATCAAAACTTCCACATACAGGAGAAGGAGATAAAGTCCCTGTGGTGCACATGAAGAATATGTTAGGGAAGACAGTCTGCATTAGTCCTGCCTCAGGCAAAGGAAAACCCATCCATGGGACTGCTTTTGCACAAGGACCTGGGTGCACTTGGTAGGTGATGTGGAAGGATAGGGAGGTCCAATGTGTACCTCATGGGGATCTGACTTTGGGTGAGAGCAGCCAATGAATCAAATTGTATGATGTTAAGTGCTAAATAACCCTGCCACTGTATGTCATCATTACTATAATTGCGATCAATGGTACTACAGTAAGAATCACCCAAACCAGTGACAGATGGACTTTGATGAAACTGAATAAAGTGCAGCAGTAATGGGATCAAAACTGACCTCAGCAGCTGGCGCCCAGCAACTTCCTTGAGATCGACATCTTCAGCCTGCGGACTGGGCATGGGCTGCACTGGGTACACCAGCCACGAGCTCCAAATACAGCATGGACCAGTCCAGCACCACACACCATCTCGCCTGCCCCAAGAGACTGTTCTCACAGATGGAGCCCACAGGGATGGCCCATAGACTATGGGAATTAAATCTGTATGTGTATATATGTACATACACATATAAAAGACAGGGGAAAGTGGTGGTAATTAATTGGGAACTGTAAGATCTGGGTATGGCATAGATGGTATGGAATAAGGGGTGGACAATGTCCTGGTTCCAGCAGCGATGGGGTTAAATTCCCCAAAGATTCGGCAGGGGACACAGGTATTCCATACTATGGGAGGCATGCCAGGGCTATAGGGGGGAGCTGGCTGGGGGAGGGGGCAGGAAGTAGCTGCTTGAAGCAGGCTGGAGCTGTCCAGGTCTGGTTGGTGAGCGGCTGGTGAGCAGCGGTACTGCAATAGCGTTTGTATATTCTTTTATCGGTGCTATTGTTATTGTTTTTCTCTTTCTTTTGCTATTCTGTTAAACTGCCTTTATCTCTACCCACAGGTTTTGCCTTTTTCTTCCAATTTTGCCCCACGGCCATGGGGGTTGAGCAAGTGAAAAGAAGTCATAAAGAGGAACTGATGTGAGCAGCCATAAAGGCGACCAGGTAAACATATTGACAAAGACAGTTATCTACTTAGCCAGGGCCACCCCACGCCAAGGCCTCCCTGATGAGATTAGCACTCTGGTCAACACAGCAGGAGTCCAAGATATTCCTGATGAGATCAGCGAGAGCCCAGGATATCCCTGATAAGCTCTCCAGGAGACAAGACATACTTGATAAGGTACCACTGGCAGAACAAGGAAACCATGATGACGGAAAAAGCTGGGAACTACGTCCTATACCTACTTATTTGACTACACCAAAACCATATAAAAATTAACTGGCTATCTACCCAAGATAAGCTTATCTGTGGGAGGTCTTCTGCATGAATTTATCTGAGAAAGCTTCTCTGCATGACATCTCCCAGACTGGACACTCACTGGGGATGCCTGGCTGGCTCCAAACTCTGTGACGTGGATCACTGTCATTGGTTAGACACACTCCTGGGAATGGTTTGGTGAGTGCTGTACTGGTAAGCCCTCTCATAATATATATAGGTGAGCATAAAGGTAAATGAACATAAGTATATACTTCCTCTTGGTAATTCTATAATAACAAGAGGTTGCCCAGAGAAGTTGTGGATGCCCCATCATTAGAAGCGTTCAAAGTCAGGTTGGATGAGGCATTGAGGAACCTGATCTAGTAGAAGGCAGTTGTTGGAAATAGATCATCTTTGAAGTTTCCTTCAAACACAAAACATTCCATGATTCTAAGAACTTTTTTTTATATATATATATATGTATATGTAATTACTAATGGTCATTTTATAGTAACCTGTAATATAGACTTGCTTTACTAGCAGTACATAATAGATTCACAGAAACCCAAACCTCTATGTCCTTGTGTGTTACGGAATCCTGAGAACACCACAGTCTCAATCTTATATGAACCAGCACTGAGCAGACTTCACATACCACAGGATCACAGAACCACTTCAGTGGGAAGGGACCTTAAGAGATCTCTAGTCCAACCTTTGCTAAAAGCAGATCTGAATTCAGACCTGCATCCTCTTTAAAAAATATTTTCTTAATTTGAGTTTCTAGCCAGAGAAACTTCAGAATATCTCCATTCTTGTCTCCTTCTCTCACAGAATGTTCTCATTTACTTCCCCACTCCTTTTTCGTTGCTGCAGACTCTCCTCTCCTATCACAGGGACACTATCCCGGGTGCGTTCATGACTGAATTCATTTCAAAGCCAGCCAGTCTACCAACTGCTGTTTCAAAGGCTAATACCTGGGGCTGAAGTTAGGAGCAGAAGAAAACCAACTTCCAAGCCTGTGTCAGCCCTCTATCCCTCCACACATACAACAGGACAGATGAGCGTTGTGGACACAGCTCGTTCTTAGTCAGGATGGAAAGTTCACCCTACTCACATCCCAGTGAATAGGCTTTATCGCTGAGCCTTAGCTCCTTCTTCTGTGAAAAGCAATAAAGACCTTCCCACCCTTTGGAAAACACCTTGCAGTCTAGTGAGTTCTGAAGATGCAAGATCCATTGTTATTACTGAAGAGGTGTCCCAGTGCATGCAGGAAGGATAGGGAGGATACCACCTCTATGGCTGTCAACAGTACAAGAAATCTAACTGCTTTCTAAAAAAATGGTTAATTTTGCTGCTACTTGTTAGATGAGCAGAAAAACAGTGCCTACTCAGCCCCAGTAGGATGGAGAGCCTTCAGACATTGTAATTACAAGGTACCGTAAGCTCCCCTAAAATGCAAATGAAAATATAAGTGTGCCTGTGAGCTAATGAGCCCCTAAGCCTCAATTCCAACTAGCAGCTGCTTATCACAATTTTAAATCTGGTATGCAAAAGAACCCAGAAGCACAGCTGCATCTGAAGCAATATTGGAGACAGACAACTGATGCAAAGATGGGACACAACCGAGAAGAGTGGCTGGAAAAAATTGTGACTGTGCACTCTTCAAGTGGGCCAAACGCCAAATGTTTAAAATGAGGGGTGAACAGGGCTTTCTGCTGCCAAGAATAATTGGCAGTGTCTGTAAGAAACAAGGCTTAAAGATTGTCTTAGAAAGGGAGGTAGAAATTGATGACTGTAGCCTGTGTCTCCTCACAAGTCTCAACACATCATGTTTCTCACTGATGTTCTTGCCAGCTGTCAATAGCTCTGCCCTCATGTTCGGCTTTCTGTAATGCACAGGTCTCAGTCTAGCCCAAGACAACAAGGAAAAAGTGGCTATAAAGGCTGGGCAAGATTTAGTTTTCTCATTGTCCAAAGAAAATGATAAAGCCCCAAATTAGCAAAGGAGCTACACATATGCTTAAATTTTAGCCCATGCTTTTTACCTTACTGATGACAAGGGTGAACTTTTGAAATGCTTCTTTCAGCTAGGGACTTGGATAGATTCTGACAGACTGTAATTTAAAGCATCTCCAGGCTAAAACCACAAATCATCAGCTGGGATCACAGGAATCCCATTGATCTTCATCCTGTTATGCTAAACACCCAAGTTATTCAGCTTGCAGAGAAAGTCATGCCTTAACATTGTGTTAAAACTTACACTGTCAAGGGAAGAACCAACACAACTGCTAAAAGCTGATGCTTTTTTTCCCCCCCCTTTTAAGTCTGTGGCAAGGCAGTCACAGACAGTGACTTAGAGACAGATGGAGCGATGGGAGGAGCTGGGGAACAGGTAGCAGTACCAAAATAGCTCTTTGGAATGTCATTTTTGCTTAGAGCCAAAAAAATGCCCCAGCTTCAAACAGGATGAAAAAAGAGAGAAGACCACTACTAGACAACAATTTGAATGTTCTTAAGATACAACTTTGTGGAGTGCCATGCCTCAGCTATGACTACCACCACAGATTTGGTTAATCCTGGAGTCACTTCCATTCTGTTTCTTCCTTTTGTGAATAACAACAACAACAAATTTCCAGTTATACAATTTTAAAAGAACAGAACAGGTTCACTTATTTTGTGAACTCAGTGCACTGTTCTCCAGTACTGAAAGAACTCTTCTCCCACCACCATCTAGGCAACCTACACACAAGGGGACACTACATTGGCCACAACTGCTGGGAAATCACACCTCCTCCTAACAGCTGGCATGAAAAAAAATAGATTAAATGCCAAAGCTGCTAGAAGAAAGCTCAAATGTGGTCCTAAATCGGCAAACACATGAAGACTGCCACAGGTTTAAATACTTTTGCAGAATAGAAGAGAGAATTAAGAAGACCTGCCTGCCTCTTTAGGCTGGAACCTCGAAGTGCCATTAGACTGGTGGGCATATTCAAAATGAATGTGTCACTTATAAGTTTATACCAGTTACTCCTGGGGCAGCATATCTTATTCACAGCAGCTTCAGGTAACTGTTCAAGAGACCCACTCCCTGGGCAAGCCACTGTACTCTTTTTTTCAGCTCCTATAAACCATACTTCTCTTCGTGTGAACATGGCATCTCAGCTACTTTCCCCCATATTGTCACCTCTCATCTTCATTATATTGCCCCTGTATAAGTTCAGCACCTTGTTGATTCTGACAAGGGTTCTGAATTTGTCTCAGAAGCACAACTGATGATCCAGTTGGGAAGGACATAGCAAAAACAGGACTATCACCATTGCTGCTTCCACAGACCAGCTTCAGGAACATCCATCCTTTGCTTGCCTTGTCAGATAACTTGCCTTTGCATTCACACAGTTAAGAGAACCAAAAGAAGGCCACTATATGACATCTCATTTTCATTCCTGTGCTGGGGGACTTTCTAGTTGTGTGGCACTGTCTCCTTGTGTGGCCACACTCTAAATCGGAAGGTATAAGTACCCAGAAAAGGCAGCGGGGATAATGAAAACATAAATAGACTCATAGGAAACATATCCTTGAACTGTTTGCAGCTTAGCTCCAATACTAACTTGAGTGTGAGCCTCTTAGACACACCACGGACAAGAAAGTCTCCTGCATCTCTGGGCTTTCAGCTCATCACTGATCTGCCCCAATGGTGTGGCTATGGAAGACAATTCCCACAACAGAGTCTGGAAGACCTTTTTCTGGTGTCTGGCTGACATTCTGAAGACTTCCTTCTATCTTTGGAAGTGAAAACTATATGAGAGCTGTTTTCCTCCCACTTCACCTACCTCAACTTAAGATGTGTCCAGTGCAGACACATCCTGTGCTGTTTCAGAAAAAAACTCTCCTGCTTGTTGCTATAATTATTCCAGGTGATTGATATATGTATACAGAACAGA
Organism: Himantopus leucocephalus; assembly: GCA_003993805.1. Classification (NCBI taxonomy): domain Eukaryota; kingdom Metazoa; phylum Chordata; class Aves; order Charadriiformes; family Recurvirostridae; genus Himantopus; species Himantopus leucocephalus. The sequence goes on from RSEF01000031.1 coordinate 4,837,483, forward strand.
AAAAGTTAAAGGGAGCCACAGCACATAGAAATGGCTCATGGTGGTTATGTCTTCCTTTTATAACAGAATACAAAGCAATGTCCCTGAAATACATGAAACCACATCCATGCTGCCTCTTGCATACTGAATTAAGGCTCATATGCCTCCTGCTTTAAATGCTACACTTTATGAACACAGTAGTCCTTTGAGAGGACTTACATACTGATAGAAGGCTTTAGTTTCCTCAAGAGGACCAACATCCATCAAACCAGACTGAGGAGCACACAGAGAAAGGTAATAGCAACAGTGCTAACATGTAATAACTGTTCCTTGCACCTATAAAGGATGCAATACATTATAAGACATAACAGAGATAACAACTTGGTTTGTTGGCTTAAGTGTAACACCAATCACAAACCTTATGGATGCTTTGCCAACATTATTATCCAAATTCTAGAAGATTAGGGGCATGTCTCAGTTCCAGGATACCCACAGCTCTGAGGCAGCTAATAATACAAGACCTGTTAGACTCCAAATTCTGCTGGCAGGATACCTCCTTGTTCCTCTCAAAACCTCCTCTAGTCTCACAGCACCCCTCCTTGTTCCATTTGTCTACCAAGCTTTAACAGGGGGAAGCAAAGGAATAAAAGAGTAAACTGTTGCCATGAAGCCATAAAGCTGACTGCTGATTAGCAGACATGAAAGCAAGAAGAGACTACCTTCTTCTTTTTGCAAACATTTTCAGCCAACCTAAGTTGGGTCTGTAGCTGTGACCATTTAGGGCCTTATCCCAGGAAGACAATCCTAATGGAATCCATCTCAGCTAATATGGGCATCCAGCAGATATGGTTAAGGAACGTTGCCTGTGCTCTCTCCATTCTCCTAAAGAGAAGCCGGTGCCTCTGGGAGGTCCCTTAGATGGTCAGTTAATGTTGCTTCTTTGAGGTCACCTCAGAATCTACCAGTTAAATATGTTAGTTGTATCCACCAGTGTGTTGTGTAACAATAAAAAGGGTCCTAGAGTCCATTTGTATTGCTTTGTTAAGTCTGGAAGCTGATACACAATTGATTTGCTGTCAGGTTGGAAGGATGTGCTGCAGGGAGAATGTTCTGCAAGGTCTATCCCTTATTTTAATTAATCGGTTGAATGACAACATGGACACTTACCCATTGTTGCAGTAGTGCAAGTGTAAACTGGGTAATGTAAGGAAGTAAGACATGCATGGCTTGTTAGGAAACAAAATATTTCACGTTACTAGGAAAAAAAACAGAGCAGCTTTCAAGCACACCAGCCTTTCTGCAGTTCTTTATCTGGATGATGGTAAGCTGAAAGGGGCTGCCACACAGGGCAAAATTAACATTACAAGTGCTCTCAAATAATGGCATGAAACAGATGGGATGCGAAACCAAAGTTGTCTACCATAAGAGAAATATTCAAGTGCACAACTGCAAATATACTCCCTGCGAGGGAGTGGGGGCTTACCAGCAGTTCTGCTGAAAAGGAGACGACAGAGATCTAAACTACTGTCACAGCTAAGACATGGAAGACACTAGAAAAATGAGACTAGATTAGGTTTTGTCCTGCCTCTACAATTATTACAAGATCACTATGAGATGGAAATTAATGCAATGTTCCAGGAAATAGCTCATATTGTGGATTAAAGAGAAGAGCTACTAAATACAGTTCTCCCTCATCCTGACATAGTGTGAGTGTATCAAGCAGCAAATCATCCCAATGTTCCAAATAATTGTGTTCTGCTGAAAATGTTTAAATAACCTTCACCCTGTTGCTTTTATTGGTGGCCAGAATATAAGCCAATGCTGTATTTCATCCTTCTCTAACAAAGAACTACCACAGATCCTGTTAAAGACTTCATTATCACCTTTTGGGCCAGAGAAGGAACACGTACCTACTCACAGGAAGAAGTTATAAATGTTCCCCAGAGGTGCTGAGATTTGCTTGAGGAAAGCACATTTTTAAAATGTTACCTAATGAAACAGTCTCTAGTTAAAAGGATTTGTGTTACTTTCCATTGTCAAGCTGGTCTATCCATTCGAGCACTGTAATAAGCTTGTTCAGGAACTTCAATTCTTCAGCTGGAAAGTTACACGGACAAGTTTGTCACAAGTTAATTAAGCTGAAGTTTAGATAACAGTGAACAGCTTTTCATGACAAATATATTCTTCCACCAAAACCACTTCAACTCTCTGCATCCTTCGATGTTGTGGTAGCTGACTGGTTTACAACACACAGCCAAGTATCTGTGCTTGTGCTTATCTGTCTGACATAGGCCGTGCAGCAGTGAAACTATAGCACCATTGTTTTTCGGATAGACATCACAACTGAAGTCAAACCTACTTCTGCCGTGGCACTGCACTGGAAAACTAAAGGCCTTGCCCCAAAAAGCAGTAACAGTGCCACCGCCTGTCTGATTGGTTTCCTCTTTTTGTGACTACAGGCACAGTCTTGGAAGAAAGGCATGTTGGGTTCAGGCATACACTCTGCACTCATCAAATGACTAAAAATAATCATACTAATACACATAAAGGTCAGTGTAGGTATAAGCCAGATGGAGCTTATGTCCTGGTTGGCCTAAACCATGACAGCTTGTTAAAACCCAGAGGCCTGCCAACAGTACATGGACAGTGTCGAGAAAATGTCTAACAGCTAACTGCCATTTGGAATCAGAAGTCAATGACATGCCAGGAATGAAAGCTAAAGAAGTAGGTCTGCTCCTGTTAGCAGGCTAAGGTGATGGTGGGCACGGAGAAGAAAGCTCTTTGCTTACAGTTTCTGTTCCCCAATATCCCTTGGCAGCCAAGAATATGCTCTAAAACAGACAGGATTTCCCATACTGCCTGTGAAAAACTACATAATCCAACAGGCCAGAAAGGGAGAAGAATCCCTGGATAGGCAATTCTGCCTCATTTACAAAACTGGAATGTGCTCGTGACCAGAGTCTGCCAAAAGTCAGCCAGATCTCCGAGTGGCTGCTTACATGTGTTGTGCTCTCTATCCTTGAGCAACAAAGGCTGCAAGGGTAGGCCAGCTTCTCCAAGGAGAAGAAAAATTAATACCAGTGCTCCTCTCTCCTCTCACTGACCCAGGGTTTTTTTTGAGGGCATGGGAGTGGATGGTTTTGGTTTGTTTTTGAGGGAATGGGAGTGGATTCAAATGAGAGGAAAAAAAAAAAACCAACAAACCCTGCTTTGCCCAGCACAACTAATTTCTTATTTTTTAAAGAGCAGTTGTTGCCAGTCTTAATAAAGACCGACTCATGCATTGGCTCCCTTACAAAGGCTTTGTAGTTAAAAACAATGGGAATAGGGACCTTGTTAAAATGAAAGCTATTGAGCGTTTTGCATTTCAAGCCAGTTATGTCTTAGCACTTTCTCTGCTTGGTTCTCTAATTAAAAGGTTAACAAACATGAACATTGTGAGCATTTGCCAGAACACAAGGAACATCAGGACTCTCTGCTTAAACCCTGAACTGAATTTAACTAGTCAGAGGCTGTCAGTGATATAACCATGGCAAGTCTCTTTGAATCCCTGGTACAAACTTGCACACAGAATGAAAATCAAGGGGAATGGTGGATAACAGGGATTGTTCTCCTACCTCTGAGCTTATAATCAATACAGTCAAGGAAGGGTTCCTTCTTGCTCATATTCAGTGCCCTGTAAAACAACAGTACTCTGCAGTTACGGTGTGCACACACTAGTGGGAGGCACAGAGGGGTCACCTCAGCAAGGTTAGCAGTTTAGGAAAGCTAGACTGGTGGTTTTTCTGTGTGGCAATGAACACACGTAACAGACGGAGAGTGAGAGAAAAGCCCTCTCAGCGCACAATGTCTCTTCAAAGGATGCCATGTGCTTTCTGGGAGGAGAGATCTGCTGGAATTGAGGCCGTGGGCAGGCTCCATCAATTGTGGTCCATGGTGCAGTACACTCAGCAGCGGCACAGGGTACATTGCCACCATATCAACAAGGTCCCGCACTTACTGCTGGAAGCTCTGAAGCATGCCCCATGAATAAAGAACCTCATTCCCCATCCTAGGTCAGGATGCACTTTTCTGCCAAAGGTCACCATGCTTTCTCATTAAAGCCAAGGCAAGGTATTTCTCAGGGAGAGCTCCACATACCTTGCCCCAGTATAAATTCCTGCAATTCTACTGTGAGTCCAGTTCATCACAAAATTACCATGTCATCATGAGCAGAAACGGAACCAAAGCTCACTGGATGAAAGTCTCTGATAGCATTAACCCCTACATGTATGCTCTACTGACAGTTCACACCAGCACTTTCAGCGGCACCATGTGAATATTAGCCCTTTAATTCAGACTGCTGAGCTGTGTAAATTCACAGGGTATCATTTATTTGTCTTCGTCCTCACTGGTGGGCCCAAGAAGCACCTGGCTGTAGATAATGGCAAGTACCAGAATCTAAGTACATGGTTGCAGGGAAGAAGTTAGGGCAGTCAAAAGAAGGGTAACAGGTTTATTGGTGGACAATTGGAGTGCCAAGCCCTCAAACAAGATTTGTTGTTTCATTTGCTCCCATCCATAGTTGTTCTGATAAGATGTCACCAGGAATAATAGACACCAGCATTTCTGTGAAACACAGACAGCAGCTCTGGCCACACCAAATAGCATTAGCAAAATGTCAGTAGATACATGCAGTTACCCCCTACCAGCTGCACCATTAAAAAATGTCTGCTCCTAAGGAGTACATTAGAAAGGGATCCCCAACAGTGCCACGTAGGGTAGACAAGGGTAATTCACTGCTCTGTGCAAGGTGATAACATGGGCACGAATCACCAGGTGCTTTCAGAGAGCAGTTAGACAGGAGCTTGTGAGACAAGGAGGACAGGCAAGAAAGCATTATCGGGCCATGGCCTCTCTGTCCTCCTCACATGGACTATGTAAAACATAGAACCTGTGAGAGTGACTAAACAAACAGATCCTCTCTGTTCCTCCTCAGGGCACTGCACAGCAGTCCTGAAGAACCTCAGACAAGTGATGCCAATGACATCCTTCTGCTAGGCACCACATATTAGACAAGGAATACCACATAGATAGTCTCTCTGATCCTGGTGGATATACTTCAAGAAACAGTTCCTAAGCTCTCCTGTTAAGTGTTTTTAGTGCTATCATATCACCAAAGTAAAAGAGAGGGATAACATCCTGACAGGAGGGTTCGTGAAATGAGGAAAAGCAGAAGTCTGCAAGATAGGGCAATGTCCACGTCTGTGTATGTTAGCTATTAAGAGGACAGAAAATTAACCATGAAAGTCAATATAAAAGCATAACATGGAAGAAAAAAAAAACATGCAGAAAAGCATATGAAATCATGCACAAGTGTGTCTCACGTGCTTTCAGATTTCACATGGCACTCAGATCATTTGAAATCAAGTGCGGCCTTCCCCTTGATGTCAGCCATCTTTAAGTCAAGGCCTTCTAGGGCCTTCAAGGCCCTCAAATTACATGACTGGCTTTTATCTTTTGTGTTATCTCTGATTAATCCTTCCCAATGGAGGAAAATTTCCCTATAAAGCACTACATTCTTATAAAATGTTTGAAGATAGATGAGAGCAAAAGAGAAAGATCACACTAAGTGAGCTGCACTCGGAACAGATCTGGCTCTTGTCATAACCAATGAACTCATCCATCAGCTTGGTATAGTGTCTCCCAGAATATTTGCCTACTGCTCCCTTACCAGCCCACTCCTCCCTCAGGCTGGGAAGTTCAGCACAAATACAGGAAGGAGGATTTTCCCTAGGCCCTTCTCCCTGAGGAACTTGTTTAAGCCCCAAAGTATCAAACACAGATTTTGGCATGGATAGATACTTCTTTCATGTGTTGTTGAAGCCAAATAGGAATCCAGGTAGATATGGAGAGCATCTGTCTCACACTGTATAGAACCGACTTTGCAGCTCTGAGAAAGCTTTCAGAGACTGAAGTAGTTCGTGAGCAGCAAGACAGCACACTACAGCTGAAATTGCGTAATGGGACATTTCAGAGGAGGAATGGGTAGGCTTCTCTGTTATGCTATCAGAAAATTTATTTAGAGCACCAGCATTCGGCACTGTCAAAGACAGAAATAAGAGCAGAATGCCAGCTGCTTTTTCACGTGGCAAAGCTGTCATGCCCAAACATTGAAGGTGGAAAGAGTGTGAGGGCACACTGCTCAGCTGCAGGTGATGCGATAATACAGCAAGAAGCTGTGCTAGGCATCCAGCCCAAAAGAGACAGAAGGTTCTCAGCCCACCATTTGAAGTCCACGCATAAATCTGGTGCTGGGTTCCATCCACAGCTTCGTCCCTGCTGCAGATATCTTCCTAAAGATGTCTACTTAGGAGTGCAGTTTGACTCTACATGTCTTCAGGGATTAATAGCTCTCATTGCATTCTTTCCCTCCTTGAACTTCATAGGAAGAGGCATTTTACTTTCCAGGTTGTCCTGCACTGAACAGGTTTGCTTTTGGTCTGCTCTCTGAGCTTTAAGTGAGAGGAGGAAATAGATGAGGAAAAAAATATGACACTGAGACAATGTCAATTCCCATTAAATACAGTATTCTTTAGCATGGACCACATGTTACCTGGCTGACATGTCCTTAACCTAAAGGATAATTCTGTTACCAAAGACTGTGTAGGATGGGTTGTTTTCAGCTGGAGTTAGGTCACCTCCTTTGCAAACTCTATGTGGATGACTTATCTGCCCTTCTGATGCCTATGGTGATTTATTAGATAATTGCAGTTGCATTAGAATTATAAATAATGCAAAAGTGTCAATGTATTTTATGTATTCACTTCAAACAAAATATGAACCACACTGTCACTGCATTTGCTGACTTCGGTCTTATTTTTTATTTAAAGCTTATTTCAAATCTTTTATAAGTTAGACCATTACCCTTTTTTTCTTACCATGAAATGCACAGCTTTTCACTGAATCACTTTTGCATTCCCTACTGCTAGCCAAGGCAGTTGTGAGATGTCTGTCACCCAAAAGCTTCTAAAACTAATGTTTGTCACTTAATCCCAACCATAATTTCTAGCTAACCAACAAGGCAAAAAAATGCTTTATCAATGCCAGTTTCTTTATTTCTGCTTTATTCCCAACCGTAACACAACCAGTTATAATTGAGTTGCAGTTTAATCAACTAAGTGGGCCACCCTGTGAGGAAAAAGGAAAAGAGAAAAAACAAGAGAGAATCTAGGTCGCTCTGTTCTTCAGACAACAAAATAGATAATTGCTTCACTCCAGAGGATCCATGCTGTACTTCAGGTTTGCTTGAGATTTTATGTAACTAATACCATCTCTGGGTTAGTCAGCCCCTCCCTAATAATTTGCCACTAATGCCTCTTCCATGCACAGCCAGCAGTGGAGATGGTAGATCTGACCCATCCTTTTCAGAATTTATGGGAACAAGAAATACTCCAACCCATGAAAATTTGAGGGGATTTTTGTGGGTTTTTCAGCAGAAGGGGAAGAAAAACCCTGTGATTTTTTTTACTTGCATCTGCAATAAATTAATAGAAATACTGGTCTTCAGCTGCTGTAGACTGACAGATCTCTGTCAAAAAAGAGATGTTTAGAACAGCTGAAATTTGTAAATTGCATTATGCTGTATCAGAGCAGTGCCTCTAAGGGCTCAGGACCCTGTTGTGCAGAATCAAGACCTGAGTTTCACTGGTCATGCAGAGCTTGTGGCTGTTGGGCGAGGTTAGCTCAATTGCTGTTTTTTAATTAGGACTAATTTTTTAAGCACATAAGAAGGACCCAGACTTCCACAGTACAAAGCAAAATACATACTAAAGTGAGCCCTAAATAAATATCAGACAAATAACCACATAAGAACCAGCAATAAGACAGCATATCTACAATAGAGAAAAAATAAATAATGGGTGTTCTTAACTCAGGGTGGCCAATTCACAATAGTTGGCTGGAGTTAAAACAGCATTGAAGCTGAATACCCTGCATTTAACACAGGGTGAGGATTCCAGATGTGAAACAGAGTTAAAACTGTGGCAGCTTTGTCTTCACTATAGCCAGTGTGGAAGCAGAACACTGTGGTGGTGATCAAGAAGATGTGTTTCTACCCACCTATTTTAAGCAACTCTTAACACAGCTACCAGCATTGCAGGAACACATGTATACTGTCTTGGAGGAGAGGAACTGAGGTCCAGGCGGAAGCAGTATCACTTGAAAAGTTTTACCAGGTGACAGTTAAAAAGCAAAAACAGAAGTCCAAACCAAACATCTTAGCCAGGAAGCAAGTCATTGTCTCCATGACAGCAGAACTCAGGCCACATGACCAAAAAAGGGAGCACCTTGACATGGTGTTCAGAGACATGTGAACTGCACTGGGATCTCTGCCTGCCAGAGTGCTTGCTGGCAATACAACAAGATGCACAGTCAGCAGAAAAGGATGGCACATTCCTCTACTCTTCCAGAAGCCAGTATCTTGCTATGGCAGTGATCTGGCATCCTACCATCTGCCTGTGTGCCCTTGCTGGAGGTTTCCTTTGGGTAGGCACTCCTGACCTAATCAGGACGTTTTAAGGAGACTTGGGTGGAAAGTTATCAGCCATGGGCCTCACTCACAATGTTACAGGAGACATTTGAGCCCAAAGGACTCAGTCCTGCATATAAAACATGCCTCTTTTCCTGGGTGCTAAGCGACCGTAAAGCACACTCCTTGAGTACCTACCTAGCTAGAGGTTTAAGTCATAATGAAATGTGAGCCTGAGACCAGGATATTGCTAGGGTAGAGAGCAGGAGCATAAAATGAGGAGCATAAACAATCTGCCATCACAAGTAAAAAAGTAAATATTGGTACTGAGGAAGACAGAATAACTTGTTCTCAGACAACTGTTCAAAACTGTTACGAGATTCCAGGGAAACACCTAGTTCTGAAATTATTTACTTCTCAACTGTAGCATAAAACAACCAAATGAACAAATGTTTTTAAAACAGCTGCTTCCATGTGAACTGCAGTAGAAGTTACCATGGAGGGAATTTTCAAGCTATGCTTGTTAAGTGAAACCTAAAATCTCTGCCTGGTCTGAAACACCACAGTTGGAAAAACATTCAGTGTAGCTGTGAGCTTGCTTTACTCAGAAGCAATCTGACCAGCTATTCTAGAAATGACTTTGCAAATCCACTAAGTCCTTTGAAATAAAATCACTTTCAATCTGAATCTGACGGTTCGTTTCAGATCATCCTTGGAGCAGTGAAAATATATATCTGGCAGACCTCTCCTCCTCTCATACAGACACAACAGGGCTAAAAAGTTTTCAGAAAAGGGAAAATTAACCACAGCTCTGTGACAACCTCACCCAGAGGTGCACACTGCTGGTTCCCACTGACCTGAGTCATTCCCCTGGACCCCGTCAGAGACTATCACATATTGTAACAACATCAAAATCAAGTGTAAAAACTAAATCTCTTTTAAAGAGGATTTTGTTATTATGGAGAGTCTTACAAGTGAAGAGTCAAAGATATTGTCTGCTTTCTGTAGAGGTACTCAGGATAGAAAATTATTTCCTGCCTCACTGGCCCTACCTGTCTGGGCATGAACAATTACACTGATACCTTATTTGAAACCCACTTGAGACCCAGCTTTCATTTTCTCCCCACTTCCCCCAGCAGCAGGCTCCCGCAGCACCTCTCTCCTCTTCCACGAGTCAGAAACACTCTTCTAATATTCCCAACTCGAGTATGTTCATGACCAATTTATTCACATTTTTATTTTACCAATATTGTCCTTCACTGCAGCGTTTACCTCTCTCATGTATTTAGAAAGAACAGTTGTGTCCCTTCTTAACCTTTTTCCTCAGCATTTTAACGCAGTTCCATGTAATTATAAATTTCCTCTTTCATGCTCCTTTTAATCTGTCACTGTGAAGCTTGGCTGACATGGAACAGGAACTGCTGATATTTAAACTGTGCAGTAAGAAAAATACAGAGAAGAAAGTTGCAATTGTCACAAGAAAAGTGTTTTAAATATACAGAATTAAAAAAACAACCCAGTAAAAAAGACTTATTTCTAACAGAAACTGAGGTTTTTCTAAGCACTCTCCCAAGCGGTTTTATTGCCAGCTAGAACTGTGCACAGAAGCAGCTATGCTGATGTGCTGGCAGTTACCAAAACCTCTGAATATCTTCTCCTTCTCCTCAATTTTTTTTTGCTTGTATTTTGTTTATTTGGGTCTTGAAATAAAATTTATTTCATGTAATGAAAAAATAAATTTGAAGGAAACTGCAAAGAATTCACGAAGGACAAAATATTTCACTCAGTAAAAGCCACACATTGATTCAGGGAAGAGTGGCATGCATACACTTAACTCCAGCATAAAATAAATGGCTGTCACAGATTGAAAATACATCTGTTTGGCTATGATGTCCTAGTCTCATGAAGTCTTTCAGGTTTGTGATAAGTCTCTCTCTTGATTGCTGACAAGATACAAACTGTGTCTAAAAGCTTTTCGTGAAAAAAACATGTTTTATTAAAACCTTTCCAAAGTCCTTTTGCAAATTCAACTTTTAATTAATGCATGCATTTTCAAGGAATTTAATGGACATGTATGCTTAGGACAGGCAAAGGAACAGAGACCAGGCAGTCCCACACACTTTCTGTCCCTTCAGGGGGCATGCAGAAAGTCTCACACTACATGCAATAACATGGTGGGAGGGAGGTAGAATGTAGAAGAAAGTTTCACTGCCAGTATCAAGTCAAGGACAAACTTTCAAGTCTATTAAGTATGCAACTTCAGGTCTGCCAAGCAACAAGAAACACAAGGAGAAATAACAGAAGGAAAAAAGAATGCTATCACCTTCCCATAAAGAGAAGTGCAGTATTCAGGTGCCTGTGGGCCACACTTGACTCTGTCCTGCTCTTAGAGTAATGGAGCCACATACTGCTTCCTATGCAAGGGGACTGGGAGAGACACCATCTAACCTAGACAGCAAGTGACATTTTCAAGCACACCCAGGGATCTCCCACAGATAAGGCCAGTATTTGAGACAACCATCTCCCACTCGATTACCTTAAACACAAGGTTCAAACTCCTTTTCCACTGATCAACTTTGCCTGTGCTTGCCAGCAAAAAAGAAGAGGTGAATCCAGGGACACAGAGACATGGCAGTTCAGCTATCTGCCAGCCTAAGCATTGACACACATTTCTTTGCCATCCCTTTTCCTTTAATTGTTGTCTGCCTTCCCCTTAATTACTCCCATTCTCCCAGGAGACGACAGTTATCAAAACAGCTCCACCATTCCAGACTTGGGTTTATTTATTTCTTTCCTTATTTTCCACAGAAGACAATTCACAGCCATTTGAATCCCAAGTTTCTATTAATGTTGCATGTTTGACATTCCTTCAAGGTCAATATCACTGCAAATAAGCCACAAGACTCAAATCATGCTGCAAAACCATAAGTAGCTGCTAAGAATCTTCTTTCTTGTAGGTAATGACAAATTCAAATCGTAAAAAGATGCACATCACAGTCAGCAGATTAAATTTATTGTTTGTATTAATGCATTTCTGCAGTGACAGCATACACCCAATTTGAAATCAGCTTGAAATTTAAAAAAGCAGGAGGGGTGGGGGTGGGTTAGAATCAATTCTCAAACTGGACAGTGCGATCATCAATTTGTCCCTAGTAGAAAGACACAATTCGGTTATAGTATTTTGTTTCTAATATGCACTGTGATCTGTACTAGTGATAGGAAGATCACCAGTAACCTTTCCACGTCTGTAATTGCAGCTGTTACCCTTTAGCAAACCGCATGATCATCTGCTCAGCAACCTGTGGAAATTCTCAGCCTTCTCAGCAAAGCTCTACATCCTTTGAGACACATACTCCAGCCACTAAAGCCAACCTGCAAGAAACAGAACAGACTATATCCAAGTTCTCACAATCAAGTTGTAGGTAAGAAAATAAGACAGCAACCAACAGAGTTCTCAAAACCATAACTTAGCAAACGTTAAGGTTCTATGTAGCCTTGAGCAAGCACTTGATTTCAGCACATGGAATGAGTATACAAAGTGTACAGAATTACAGCCTCCCAAAGAGGAGTGTCCAAGGCTAAAGCTCTCTGCCCCATCACTGAAAGAGGAGAGTCAGAGAACTTGGGAGACCCTTAGTATGCTGCATCTGCAGTTGTTGGAAGTGGGACTAGAAATTCTCCAGCTTTGAGGGACTAATGTCCCATAGTCACCAGTTAATGAACCATATGCTCTCTCCAAGGGTCTGAAAAACTGTGGGTTCCCATCCTAGATAACACTAGAATCTTGTCCTGGTTTGAGGCCTAAACCACAACAAACCTGTATCTGTTTCTTAGTCTCAGCACCAGTCCCAATGTCCTCCCTTTCCTCTCTTAGCACTATCAAATAATGTTCAAAGAGGAGACCATGATGTTCAAACAGAAAAGCATGCCTTTGCATGTAGCCCTCCGACATGAGACAAGCCAGTGGCAACATATTGGAGATCTGTCCCTTTCTTTCTGCTAGTCTTTCCTGCTTGCTGCCATTTCTCTTCCAGGCCTCCTCAGCAATTTGGTGGCCTTCAAAAACTGCTGCAGCTGCCACAGATTTCACACTGCAATTTCCCATGCAAATACTTTGCTAGTAGAATAGATTTTTGTGCTGTTGGCCTCGGGGGTGCTCCAGAATGAGAGAGACGTTCCTACCCTCCATAAGGGCAGGGTGCCTGTCTTCCCTTAGGAATGGATGGCCTTTACAGAGATTAGTTAGGCCTTTTGGAGCCCTGTACATTACTGCAGTGCTAACAAACACAAAACAGTCCACACAGTCTAAACTTAACTCATCAAGATTTCTAAATGCATGTAGCCCTTATGGATTTGATTTCATAGTTTTACCTTCACTTCTAATCAAAGCAGAAAGCCCTCCAATGTACATCAGGATTCATACACACCAGCCTTCTCTAATGGCTATCCTTTTGCCAGCATATGACCAAGTTAACAGGTCTCCACAGCTAACTGAACCACAGTCTGAACTTCCCTCCCGCTAAGGACTAACACAAAGGCAAACGAGTAGCTTTTATTTTCAGAGTCCCATTTCACCGGGAAGGTCTGAATAACTGTAATGCATCATGCACTAGACTCCTGCCCAACTCTAAATCCACTCCTGCAGATAGTGTTTCCTATGCAACACAGGCCAAAAATTCAGCATTGACAAAATCTATTTGTGCCAAAATTATGCAGCTCGCAAGAAACCACCACGTTTCTCTGCCCCCATGAGAACTAACTTCAATTATAAAAGACAGAAAAAGAAAAGCCAGAAAGATTCAGTTGTACAACAGATGTTAAAGTGAAAGTATACAGAACTTCCATCAAAGTGGACAGAGAATCAGAGAAAAGCGTCTTTTGTTCTGCCATTTGCTTCCTTGGAAGATGTCTTGCTCCTTGGTTCTAATGGGAATTCCTGAAGAACAAACTAAGCCCTACAGGTTGCCATTGGAGGATCTGGCATCAAATAAATGAGCAAGGCAGATTCAAAGCTTGTATAGACTAATCAGCCTTGAACAGCTATAGAACCCATGTTTGGCTTGTTTTTCTGGAAGCACTGAGACGTTTACATGGGATTTTCCTTTCTGTCCTTGTCTCAGCAACAGACATCATGATACAATTTCTTGATATTGATTGAAAAGATAAAATCTCTTTGCCAGCAGCATGCATTAGAAAAAACCCAAGACCTATAAAGCCATTCCTTGTGAAAAACGTATCTAGATATCAACACTACCTCTTCAAAATGTCATTAAAATGAGTATACTCAAAGCATCAGACAAAGAAAAAAAGATCCATAAGATAACAGGTCAACAACACAATGATACTACAAACTGAGGCTGCAGAATTCATCTTATACTCTTACTCACTTAAGAGTTTATAGAATAGAATAGTATAGTTCAGTGGAAGGGACCTACAATGATCATCTAGTCCAACTGTCTGACCACTTTAGGATTGACCAAAAGTTAAAGCATGTTATTAAGGGCATTGTCCAAATGCCTTTTAAACACTGACAGGTTTGGGGCATCAACCAAGTCCGTTCCAGTGTTTGACCACCCTCTTCGTAAAGAACTGTTTCCTAATGTCAAGTCCGAACCTCCCTTGACACAGCTTTGAACCATTCCCATGAGTCCTGTCATGGATCCCAGGGAGAAGAGATCAGCACCTCCCTCTCCACTTCCCCTCCTCAGGAAGCTGTGGAGAGAGATGAGGTTGCTCCTCAGCCTCCTTTTTTCCAAACTAGACAAACCCAGAGTCCTTGGCAGCTCCTCACAGGACATGCCTTCCAGCCCTTTCACCAGCTTTGCTGCTCTCCTCTGTACACATTCAAGTACCTTAGCATCCTTTTTAAATTGCGGTGCCCAGAATTGCACACAATATAGGCAGAAGTTATCTGAGAACAAAGGTAGATGGGTCCTGACATCTACCACACGCTACAGTGGGCTGGAGACCTCCTGTCTCATCTCAGATTCTCCAGTCTTTGTGATTTGGAAGCACCTGATTGCAAAGTGAAAGACCTCATGTGTCACAAGTTTCAAGGATTACAGGCAAAAGAGACCCCAGAAGTAAATATCAACACTACTTGTTGGCACTACAACTTGCAGTTCTGCATTACTGTTTCTGTCCTGCTCCAGGACTTCATAGGTTAACATAAGCAGTGGAGAACAGTCTAGATGATGCATTAAGTCCTAGAGCAGAAGAGAGGCTCAGCAGAGAACTGCAAATTTGAGAAACAAAAGACTAAGTTGGAAGAGGAGAAGGCAGAAACTACTGTGTTTATTTCATTGTCTGTTCCAGCCTGGACAGGTCTGTATTGCCTCTAACTGCACTCAGTCTCACTGACTTCTCCAGGGAAAAAAATCAAGAACTTAATCCCCACATCACAAGCAAGTAAAGTGAGACAAATGCAGCAGCAAAATATATACTTCATAAGCCACACAGAAGGCTACTGCCAAGATGTGGTTAAACATTATTAAGGTTTCCATTCAGGCTTACCTGACATTCACACACACTCACATCTTCACTAATATAAGCTTAGCACAGGGGCTGCTTTTTCAGAGCTTAGGTACAGGAACTTAAATCCCATTACCATCAGGAGGATTTAAATCTCTGCCTACCTTCAAGGACAAGGGGACTCCCTCTGGACTGTGCTTTATGGTATACCTAGCTGAACGAAAGCTACCCATAAGGGACATGAAGTAGGCAGTCATCCCCCTGCTGACATATCCCAGATGGCAATCTGGTTGCATTTGTCTTCTGCCTACAGTATTTTAAGAATCCATATGAACCAAAACAAGTCTCTAGTGAATCTTGACAGATAAAGAAGTGAATGCCAAGCAGCAGTCCTCACTCTAAGCTGTTGCTAATAAAACAGAAAATCATGTCTGTAACATAGCCCAGTGAATATCTATCCAGAAACTCAAATGTACCCTTCCTGCTGATGGGGCTTGCATTGCACAATGAATTTAAGGGGTACTGGTAGCATGAAGAAGAGATTTAGACAGTACCATTCATGTGCATCATTATATATGAAATGAGTTACATGACTTATCCACAGGCTGACATTAGGAAAAGTCACTATTTAAGGCAGGCATCCCACCTAGGCATTTCTCCTATTCTTGGAGATAACAGGAGCACATTAGAAGAGCGCTGCACAACACCATATAATACAGAGTTAGAGCTATTGTGTGTTCTGTATATCCATAGCTTCACAGGACTCTGGTCTGCACAATGCTAGTTTCTGCTGTAGGAAATCTTTCTCTCTTCAGCCACACCATGATCCCACCTCAGACAAATCTTCCTCACCTTCCCATGGGCTCTCCCATTTCCCTGTCTCTTTTTTCATATGAAAATACCTCAGACCCTTGGCCCTCAAGTCTCCCAGTGATCGGATGACAGCCAGCAGAGCTTCATTGAGTTTATTTTCTCCTAATTCAGTCCAGTTTCCCTATTTGTCCAACGACCAGTGGCAGACGAAGTAAGACAGTGTAGTATGACACAGAAGTCAGGTGGTGATACACCCTTGGCTTTCACACAAAACTATGAAGAAATAAACAATGCCCAGTGAAAAACACTGTGGCTAAATTCCTTCAGGGACCATTTCAGGTCCTCCACTTCCAGCTTTTTCCTGGGAAGTCATACACCTTGGTCATGACAACAGTGCTCCAGAGCTCTGACCTGGCTTGGCAAAGAGCACCCCTAATGTAAAATGCAATCACAAAATCACTCTGTCTTCATTTAGTGAACTGTCCCAGGAACACTCTTTTGTGGCCAACCACTGTGGCTAAATATCTATGTCAATGTGTGCTGGCGTGGCAGGATCAGAGGTACAAACTATCCCTTTGCTGTCTGTTACTTCTGTGGAAGAAGCAGCAACAATTTTAAGCCTCTAGGTTTCCTCTTGCTATCTTAGTCTTTTCCTACACAGGTAATCAGCTTCACGACTGCCTTTCATCTCTATGGCTTCTGTTAGTGTCAGCCAACAAATGGAGTGACTTTCACACAGAGCGCTGGAAGGTCTGAAGAGCACAAGAAAAGCCACAGAAGGAAATTGGCCAAATAAGCTAACATTTTGTACTGGTTTTCCTGTACCACAGTCCTCACTGCTAATGAAAGAGTCAAAGGTTTTGCCTTGAAGAGGCCAGCGATTTGCAAAGACACATTTCAAGCTTGTCAACCACCAGGCAAATACTCTGCTGCCAACACTAGCAACAAAATCCCAGTGCTGGCAGCACAGCAGAGGATGGCCTTTCACTGCACAGAAACAGCAGGCTTCCACAGACCCCCTTTAACAAGATAGGGAAAGAACACATTCTACTTCAGCAATACAATAACCTGCCAAACTGATTTTACATAACCTAAATCCCCTAGTCACACAGACTTCCAAACAAAGCAACTCTACACAGCACATCTGCCTTTCCTTGCTTGCTAACTTAGCTCACCTACTTTTCAAAAGACCTTTCTGCCTTCTACCCCTCTGACTGGCAAAACTAAGGAAAAACATATCTGATGTCCTGTGCCATTAGAGACAAAAGAAATGTCTTCAGTGATTGCTTCAAAGGCAATGGGAAAACTTCCACAGGAGTGTTCTGCTAAGGCTTTTGTTTAATTTTAATTAAGCAGAGTGTGAGACCTCTTCCTCAAGAAGGTGAGCAAGTAAGTGGGAGAACAATGCTGTTTTCCTTCCAGTACCTCCTCTGATCAGTCCAGTATGGCAAAACCTGGTCCCAAAGTCCTCACATGCTTCAGAGCCCTGCACAGTCCTGTCCAGGAGGAAAAGGGTAAAAGCACACCACCTGCAAACAGATCTCAAATCCAGGCTCTTAGCTACCATAAGCTCTGGCCTAAGCCCCAGTTCAGTGCTGGATGCTGGGAAGAGAAAATGCTGTGCCCGTAAAGCTCAGGCAAGGAAACCCTTGGCCTTTGTGAGGTGTCCCCAGCTGAGATAGTGAAAGGGTTAAGCTGTCATGGCTGTAGGTGGTCTGCAAGAAATATACATAGCAAGAATGGTTCTCTGTAAATTGGAGGGGACTTTACTGACAAAATTGGAGAATTTTTTTCTTTCTTCCAGAAGTGCCAGAGGAGATTTTGAGGAAGGGGTAAGAACTTTTGCACCATTCAAAAAATCCCAAGCAGACTGCACAATGAATTCAACGGCATGCTGGTAAAAGCCACATTAAACTAAAATAAAAGATCCATGAAATCCCCAGGAAGATCTCCCTGAAAGTGGGGGATAATAAAAATGCTCACTAGCAGATCACACCATATATCCTAGCCAAAGCAAATCTGTCACCCACCAGAGGTTTGGTGCTTTGCTCAGTTCGGGCATCTCCCTCTGGATGTCAGAACTGGCAGACAAAAAGGTTCTGGCCCCATTATTAAGGAAACAAAGTGTAACCTTTAGTTCTTGGCTTGCTGTGCCAGGGCAGCCAGATTGCATGCTTGCATCAGCTTGGGCTTTAACTCCGGTGGGAAAAAAGTGTCCAAAATCACCTTTATTTTCCATGTTATATTTGTCCTAGGAGATCTTGTTTTTCCTCTTTGAAACTATTTCTAATTTAAAAATAGGTCTCCACTTAATGAATTTACATTTCCTGGATTTTACCACTCTGCAGGGACTTCTCCTTTATCGAGTAAGTGCGCAAGTTCCAGACATCTTTTGTCAATATATTAAGTCATCTGGCAAAAGAGCTGGTGCTCTGGGCAGCATTTCGACAGACATCAGAAACTCAGGCTTCACCAAAAGATGCTTTTTGCATTTGCCTTCTCAGCAACTCCTATTATAGTGCAAATCCTGACACTAGCATGCAACATTATGTTAGAATGAATGTCTGCCCAGAGGAAATGCTGTTAAGCATGGGCAGACACTGCTTTCAACTCAGGTTAATCATTAAGCTGCAAGAAAAGGCATGCATCTCAGCTGTTACTGCTTTGCTGCAACCCTCCTCCCCCTGCCTTTAACTGCAGTCTCTAAGCAGTTATTTCTCTTTAGTGGATTCACGTACATCCAGCTGCAGTGGCTATACCTCCAGTTTGCAGGTACGCTTGTTCGTTTCTATGCAAGCAACCTTATTCACACCATAGCGAACAGTGCAAAATCCTCTTCTCAAAGCTATGTCTCCTTTAAAACAGGCACTGAGGAGCAACGAAATGTAACATTGCTATCATACAAACCCTTATTTTCTCACATAGATATCTTCAAATCTTGCTATTTTGTGCAATCACATTACACCCTTTCCTTTCCAGTTTGATCTTCCCATTCAAAACACCCCAACTAAAACTAAGGTAGCTTGCTCTGTTCTTCACTGTGAAAATTTTGCTCTCTTGGTTCCTTTGCTTTCAAAGACAAAAATCATGATTCCAAGCCATGGGAGAGTCCCGCACTAAATGTTGAAGCTGCATGTGATATCAATAACATCATGCATGAAACATACCCACAGTCCCATGACTCTATAGTTTCTCTAAAGGAAAATGAATGGAAAATGCACCTGTGAGATACAGTACAGAAGAGAATGATCAGAACCACCTCATCGACTTCCTCTGAGGGCAACTGTTCCATTCCCAACAGCAGCCAGCAGCCAGCATTCAGCATGTGATGGCCTTGTTTCAACTGAGTGTTCAGGCCAAGCAGCCCAGAAAGACAGCACAACTGTGGCAGAACACGGGAATCTCATTCTCAAATACTACTGCGCTGTTTTCAGTTTCTGCCCCCACACCACTGCCTTTTCTATTTCCCACCATTAGGTTAAAACAGTTCATCACACATGGAAGGAAACATATTGAAACTATACAAAAGATTGGCCTTAAATCCAGGTAGGATGGGGGGGATACTTTATTACTCTTTCACTGATTATTGCAACAATATTCACATTAAAAATAACTCTCCAAATACCAGGTACAAAAATTTCTGTACTGGCCATTTTTTGGTCAAGGTCTGGCCAACATTTGGGGGGAGGATGAAGCAGCACCTCACGCACAGACGCAAAATGCTACTCTTTCTTTAAGTTTACTCTAGCAAAACCTGTCTGAAGCTTTTATAATACCTGCCTCAGTGCTGTGTCATGAAGCAAAGCAAGACCCGTGCACTGTACAGCAGAATATGCAGCCAGCTGCTAGGGTGCCAGATTAGGCACAACCCAGGGCCTGCACACCTTGTGTGGGAAGTCTCTCCCCTGACATGGGGCTTTGGTCTCTGCTTGTTGCTGCCCTCTCCTGCTCAGATTGTTCAAACACTTGGCTCTGGGATCATCAGTCAGTGACACCGGCATGCTCTTCCGGGTCTCCAAACAGCTCTTCCAGCTGCAGACCCTATCAGACCCTCATAGCAGTCCATCCCCTCTCTTGCACGATGCCCAGCGGGGCAGGGGTAGGGGAGTGGGGTGTGTGGTGCAAGACCCTCATGTGCCAGCTGCACTTACCTCCTAGAGCTTGTTTCATAACAAAATCCATGATGATGGCTTAGGGGTGCTGCCCACCTTCACACCTCACATGCACAGAGATCAGGAATCCTTGGAGGGCAGCCTGCAAAAAGGCACAATCAAAAGAGGAAATGGTGTCTCTAATAGACTAAAAAAGCCTGATGTGTGGTGTTTCTCAGCTCTCTCCCCACCGCTTTCCTCCCTTTGTCTGAATGTAAGCAAGTTTCCAGACCCCCAACCCTGCAGACCCTGGCTTTTCAGGAAAACGCACCTGGGGAGCAGAGCTGCATGCTGGCAGGCAGGGAGCAGACAAGTGGAGGAGGAGGTAAGGGGACACGGTGGTTCCCCCAGGCAGGGCAGGTGGCCAGGAGCACAAGTGCAGTGCTCCTCCCGGCCTGTCTACTGCAGACGGGCAGGAAGCTGTTAAACCTTTGAAGTTTCTCATTTCCCCGCCTGCCTCTCGCCCTCTCGGTTTTCGGAGGACTAGCTCCGGACTAGCAGCTCCGCCGGTGACAGCCGAGGGGGCATTTGAAGGTGAAGCGGTCCGCAAGTGCCCGGGAGGGCAAGCGGGGGAAGCTGGGTGACTTGGGCGCGGATGCAGCCCGAGCGGCGGGATGGAGAGCACGGATGCAGGGCAGGCTCCCCCCACCCTAACCCCTCAGAAACCTCACCCAGGAAGATCCTAGCACAATGCCAGCGAGGACTGCACTTCCTCAGGAAGAGCCGGGACGGCTCAAGGTTGAGACCGGCCGGCCCCAGGTGCAGCACAGCCGCCCCGCCGTGCAGGCTGCTCCCTCCCTCTGCTGGCCCCGACCGCGGGGAGCGGCAGGCTCAGCTCCGGGGAAGGCTGCCACCCTTCGCCCGGTACAGGGTCACAGCCGTGCCGTGGGGCTGCGCCGCCCGCGGGCACCTGAGAGAAGGAGGGCTTCCCCCATCCCTGCGTGCCCACACACTGCCTCTCCTCGCTGCCCTGCTGCACGCCGGCCAGCATGGCACGGCCTGCCCGCCCCGGCTCCGATACCTCGCTCGGCGACGAGCGCTGTGCTCAGCTGGACCGGGCCGGGCCGGCGGCAGGTGGCTGCTCCTGCTGCTGCAGCGGCGGCTCGGCTCCGCTCCTCTCCTCGCCGCACCGCTCTGCTCCTAGAGGCTCTGGCCGGCGCCCATGTGCCTGAGGGCTGCCGGGGAAGTTGCGAGTGCAGCGTGGGGGAAAGAGAACGACTCCAGAGCTTCTCCCTACTTTTCCCCCGCGCCCCTCTTTTTATCACAGGATTTCCGGACCATCCCACCGACTCGGTCCCTCCTTCCTCCTCCCCCTCGTTGCGGGAGCTGGGCTCTCTCCCTCCCCCTGCCTCCGGCTCCCCCGCCCCTTCCCTGCGCCACCCTCGCCCCTCGATGCTCGCCGCGGAGGAGGTCCCCAGCGCTCCTGAATGCCTCGGAGGGGTTGCGTATATTTGCATGCGTGTATTTGGATGCGTGTCCCCAACCCCATCCCCGGCTGCATGCAGCAGCCAGGTGTCCTTGCGCTCTGCCATGGGGGAAAGAGGGGAGGCTGTCAGCCCGCTGTTGAATTTTGCAGTTGCTTCCTTGCATCTCGTCGGCAGTCAGTGTTTGTGTGCCAGGGGAAATCTCTGCAAATACGGCTTCTCGTAAAAGGGGGAAGGTGGGAGTGCAATCCTCGTCCACTGCTCTGGGTCCTCTCATCCCCTAGGTCCTGGAAGGAGCTGGAGAGGCAAGGAAGAAGATAGGGAGAGAGCAGAGCCTTCGCCTCAGTCCTCCTTTGCCTCGGATTTTACGGTGGCCAGAGAAGGATCGCCAGCTGCTTGGCTCAGTTGTCTCGCTTACCAGCGGTTTTTGCAGCCCAGGAGGAGGCGGGGGGGGGGGGGGGGGGGGGGGGGG